>JACEFZ010018826.1:0-170000 GCA_014155875.1 Cepaea nemoralis | reverse complement strand
TCATGACATCACCCAGTGTGGTAACTCATGGCATCACCCAGTGTGGTAACTCATGGCATCAAATGGTGTGGTAACTCATGGCATCACTCAGTGTGGTAACTCATGACATCACCCAGTTTGGTAACTCATGGCATCACCCAGTGTGGTAACTCATGGCATCACATGATGTGGTAACTCATGGTGTCACCCAGTGTGGTAACTCATGGCATCACTCAGTGTGGTAACTCATGGCATCACCCAGTGTGGTAACTCATGGCATCACCCAGTGTGGTAACTCATGACATCACCCAGTGCGGTGTCCGGAGTTGCTGACTTCAAAAATTGCATAGCAGTCATTGTAAATTTGGAATTAGATCTAAACAGTTAACATTACAGTAACAATGTCACATTTTGGTTTGATTCTATCAACCCCAACAAAACAAATATATGCTTCACCCGTCCATGACCCCGACTTTGCACATTTGGAAGATAGGTAGTAATTTTGTTTGGTCTTGTCACAATTAGTTACTTAGTCGCGGTTCCAACTTCACGGCCACA
The DNA here is from genome assembly GCA_014155875.1 of Cepaea nemoralis. Classification (NCBI taxonomy): domain Eukaryota; kingdom Metazoa; phylum Mollusca; class Gastropoda; order Stylommatophora; family Helicidae; genus Cepaea; species Cepaea nemoralis. The sequence continues at coordinate 169,463 of JACEFZ010018826.1, read as the reverse complement.
AGTCGTCCGTCCCCTTTATGCTCCGTTCCGGTGCCTGGGAATATCACACAAAATGCTCCTCACTGCCCTATGTGAAAAGTGGAATAGACAGGAGTCTCGACAATCCAACAGCCCACACAGGTACACTGCATAATGCCGCCGTCAGAATGCCAACACAAAAGTCCTCCACGGAAAATACAGTTCATCGTCGATGGAAGCGGCAGTCACTAGAAAACCAGCAGCCACACATTACTGCATTAAAAGTCGAGAGGATAAACTTCATTACCCCGGGATTTATCCCATATGATTCAGCATGGTGGCCCCTGAAAGGACCGCACAAAGCACGAACATCGTAGCTCCGGCGACGACCACCAAGAGTCTCCTAAAAAAATGCACCCATGAACCGAAAAGGCAATCCAGTCAATTCCAAGTGACAGGCTGACCACCATTGTTCTGAACATGCAAGTCACGCTACAACAAGTGGAGACAGGTTAACAACATTCCAAACATAATTCTCAGCTCACAATGTCGTACCGTGCACTCAACTCAGTAGCCAAGTGACAGAACCACGCACTACCAGTCCAACATGATGAAAATGCAACTGCATACTGTAGCCAGAAGCATAAACACTACAGAGGCTTAATGGTTCAAATGCCTATCCGCCATGTTGGGGACCAGAAGTCTTGTCACAAATACAGTGATATATGGCTACTAAGGTATTCATTTAATTCATCCATAAATAAAAATGTTATGCTGATTTAAAAGCTTTTTTTTTTCCAATTTTAATATTATTTATACATGGTTAATATGTGAATGAAATATCGCTCTTAGTTGTCACATAAATTCCTTCTTATTCACACACCTGGCAATCTGTTTCTGTTAACAGTTAATGAAATGGATTTGGCTGTTGAACTTGATATGATGATCTGTCCTAATCTTGCAGTCTACAAAGTTGTTTCGCTTTAGTCTTTAGCCTCCCTGCCACTTTCAAGACATGGGATGGTCTATCTGTCTTTTAACCCTTTACAAGGTGTAATGGCCAAAAGCGGCTTTACCCGTGGACGGGCAGAACGGCCAAAAACGCCCGTAAATACTAAGCGTTTTAAAAATGCAATCTCGCGACTTCCGATTGTCTACTTTCAGTTTTGCCGATAGCTTGATAACGTGGCCAACATTTGCAAGCGTGTACTTTGAATTTGAATGGATTTTTTAAATAGTTTTTGGGGGTTTTACGCTTTGAATTTCAAAATGGATTTTGACGATTCTTCAAGTGATAGCGGAGATTTCGCTGGGTTCAACTTAAGTGACATTGAAGGGCATGAAGTTGACTATTAATCAAAGCTAGATATCAGTGATCAACGTTAGCAGAAAGTGATTCTGATTCTGAAAATGTGTTTGTAAACTGCCATATAAATGATTGACAATCATAAACATTATGTTGCATTTTGTAAATATTTGTGTTCATGTGTGGATTCCAGCAATATTCAACATACTTATTCAAGTAAGTAAAATAATCTGCATGCATTTTCCTTCATTTTGTTGTTTATTTAACTAAAATCTGTTGACTAACACCTTAGATGTGATGTTTTTACTAATGTAACCAAAATTTTGCTGGTCTCCCTGGTCTAGGTGTTACACAACTTTCTCCATAATCTTGTATACTCTCGTGAGTAACGTGACGTTGCACGAGAATCGATAGCAGTTCTCTCCGCGTCGGTAACTTACAGGGTATGTGACCCGGTCGCTCAGAAAGCAATGGCAAACTACTGAGTGTAATCTTGCCAAGAAATCAACAATCAGATGAAAGATGCTGATGTTGACAGCGATGTCCTGTAAAGGATATGTGAAGGAAAAAAAAACCCAGAATTTTTAACGAATCTGAAAAATCTTGCCCGTTCAGAGCTAAAAAACGTCTGCCCTGTAAAGAGTTAAATGGCTTTTTTTTTATGTCCCTACTTTTTCTTGTGTCCAATGATTCACTTCCGGTTGTTACCATATCCAGCTAGATTTGAATTAAACAAAAGCAGCGTGATACGATGAAAGGGAACCTACTCTGATATTTGTTGTAGAGGGCTTTCTGCTAGGCGCCAAGAGATTGAGGCCGAAAAAAAACGTTTTCTCTGGAATTTTTTGGAGTCTATTCACGAATAGTAAGCTATTTTGTCTTATAACTCCTGAAGTAAAAAGAAGACTTTACTTTTTATTGCATTTTTGAATCCCTCGTCCAATTTTACATAAATGTGAAGAGTTTCAACACAGCTGGTGTTTGCTGGAGTTCAGGAAAAAATGGTCGTCATAACATAAAATTCAAGATGGCGCCACCCATGCAATACAATAGTACTAAACTTTAGCGGACCTATTTTTATTTATAATTAGAACTAGTAATAACTATTAACTAATAACTATTAAAATTAAACAAGATACAAGTGTCATTTGTAGCAGTAATGTATCTATGTACTTGTATAATATTTCAGCATTTGACATAACTGAAAATAATTTTGAAAGCCGGGCGGGTCGTCTTTTTTGGGAAGGGGAGCAGGGGCCGAATATGAATTAAATGAGATGCTCCCCGCCAGGGGCTGGGTGAAGCCGGGCCAGCTAGTCCTATCAAAAAGTCTTAAAAGTCGATGTCACTTTAGTCAGAGACTCAGACTTGCCAAACCGCAACTCTGCTACTTATAATGTAATGGTAACATCAAGGAATCAACGGTAAGTCAATTTGTAATCCTACGGCTCAAATGATCCAACAGTAACTTGTAAATGAACTGGAGCCAGAACTAGCAAGTAATGATAAGGTAGACTCTTGCTGAGCATCAGAAACAGTCGCTGCTTTAATTTTCACAGCTGACACAAGGTTATGGTAGTAATATCGATATTTCTCTAAAGAGCCTGTGCTGCCAAGCCGGCGATAAGAGTTAACTAATAAATATCTAATATATTATCATATGAACCATATTTCACTCTCAGTCATTTTTCGCCTTCATTCTTCTGTTCGTCTGTCCATCATTTGTGACGCTGTTCGATCAGTCTGTCTAGGTTATCTCTGCCCACAGGGTTTTCAGTCGACGGCGACATTCCGTGACATCATTGGTGCTTCATCACTTCATCTGTCCGTGTCATCCATCCACTGATCTTTTGCCAAACAACTGTTAGCACGCCAATTTCTTGAGCATCCAAAATTGCACTGCCTTCTTGTTCACCTTTCCCCACAAGTCTGCCGTTGTTGGGCTAATCGCTCTGTGACATTTCTTGTGTTTCTACGCGTCTCCTAGTTTTATATCGTATTTCGTGTCGAGGATTTCTCTCTACTCCATATGACGTCATTTATGTTCGCACTGACTATATGGCAAGACTCTTGTGCTTTGTACAATGCTTTCGGCAGGCTGCCATGCGGAAAGAGACAGCCATATGGGGCAAACCTGGTGCAATGAAGTTGATCCTCTCGACATTCTATCAAAAGAGGAATGTGACTTTTACTTTCCTGTTACCAAAACACACAACAAAATATACATCTTACCAGGTTTGTTAGCAATATGACAGACTTTTAAAGAATAATAAACAATTGGCAGCCATTTTAAATTGTTAATTAGGTCATCGCACATCCTATTGAACAATAAATATGTCAAGTTAGGCCTCGTCACCCTAGACGCAATAATATATGGCACTATGTTGTACGTTTAAAAATAAACAAGCCACAGTAATAGAAGGCAAATAATACACAATAGGCGGCCATTTTAAATTGTTAATTAGGTCACGGCACATCCTATCAAAAAATAAATAATATGTAAAGTTAGGCCTCGCCACCTCGGACGTTGTCCGTTTAAAATTAAACAAGCCACAGTAATACTAATAGAAGGCAGAATTTCTCAGCTTCCAATTTAATGAGCCGCGATAAAATCTCCCTTATCTCCTAGGTCATCATTATTACTTCCTGGTTTTAAATTACGTCACAAAAAAATTCATAACTCCGCTTAGAATTAACCAACTCTCTTCGTTGAGATACCGTTGGATTCGTCTTGTCAATCTGTATCCAACTGTTATGATTTCATAAGTAAATACCCAATTTTTTTATATTGACCAAAATTGCTAGTAATAACTAATAGTAATATCTTGCATTGACTGGCTGTGCTGTAACTAAGTTAATTAAGTAAGTAAGTTTAGTAAGGCAGCGTTGTGATGTGTTTGTGTAAGACAAACTAAAGGAGGTCAGATTTAATCATTACAATCTGATATAATATTTAAACACTATTGTAACAATAATGCTTACAATCTCTGGCGGTGCCTGGTGCTCCGGGCGACCTGACGAGGACATGTTTACAAATGTACAATCAGCGTGTGTAAGCAGCTCCGGCACGAAAACACATCCAACTTTTACACACCACCTCACACGACGTTGCCAGGTACACCATTAACAGTTTGACAAGAGGCCAACCGACAGTCGTGATGTTGTTATGATACACACATGAACTGGAAACAAATAGGTATATTAAGCTCCTGCGAGAAGAAACGTACTAAACATCAAAACGATGCACATACCTTACAAGGAAATCCATCTCGTATCCCGAAATATTTTGGTATTTTGGGATACGAGATGGATTTCCTTGTAAGGTATGTGCAACGTTTTGATGTTTAGTACTTTCACTTTCTTCTCGCAGGAGCTTAATATACCTATTTGTTTCCAGTTCATATTGTTATATCCTGCTGCAGCCGCTGCTTTTTCTGTCTATTCCATATGATACACACATTAACGCGCGCGAGCACACACACACACTCATACACACACAGTGTGTGTGTTTGCGTGCGCGTGTGAGTGTATATATATATGTTTAGTTTAGTCGATGGATCAATATCACAGCACACGGGTGTAACCCATAAGTGCTCCGTTCTCCTCCTAACTCAAACCTGAGTCTGGAGAAGCTCAGCTCAGTGCACAAATTCCGTAGCACCGGCGAGGATCCTGAAATACTTTGGGTAGATTATTAACTCGAAATTATGCCCTGGCAGCGCCGTTAGGCTACACTTTTTCGATTTCCAACTGCCAAGGGATTTTTTACGTGTGCAACAATACACACGGGCTTCCGATCTCACTACCCAGAGACCAGGGGAAATTTTATTACTAGAAGTCCACGTGAAAAAAAAAATCTCGGTCCTCACCGGGGCTTGAACCCGGGACCTCCAGTACTCAAGGCGAACACCATATCTCGAGACCACGCAGCCCCCTGTAAACGTGTGTGTGGGGGTGGGGGTGGGGGGGGAGCGGGACAGTAGCGGGGCATAATCTTAAACTTAGTTGCATGTCCTTTACAGGACGATGCAGTCAACCCCAACATGTTTTGGCTGTTTGTGATTTCTTTACAAATGTATGTTCAATAGGTTGTCATTGCTTTCTGAACCACCAACACTCCTACTATTGTATGAAAACCAATGCAAGGCTGTCTGCTGCTAAATCGTCTGCAGCTATGCTTCGAAAGCTGTATGCGGGATTGTGAATTGCGTCCGTCCATCCTTCGTCACAGCGCCGGTGATACATAATCAGACGGCTTACATACAGTCTTTCCCCACTTCCTCAATCATTGTATCATTTTCTGTTATTCCTGTTGACTTGCTGCTGTCTCGACTGGGTGCGATATATAAAAAGTCGCTTAAAAGTCGATAAGGTCGATTTCATCGCACCGGGTTTTATCCCACTATGGCTCAGTCTCTTTCCGCAGCGCGGAAAGCGTCACACAAAGCACGAACTCCGTAGCTTTTAGCGACGACCCACAGGAGTCTCCGAAACATTTAACTCGGAATCGAACCCACAACCTTCGGAGCACGAGTCAAACGGCTTGACCACTTCGCCACAGAGACTCCCTGGGTGCGATATATAAAAATAAACAACACACACAGTCAGGCATACTGCTCAAACGTCATGTACGTATTACCAAAGACATCGCAGATTCACTGCCAAGTCTTTCGGTTTGGACAGCCTGAGTTAAAACGTTGGAAGCTTTCGCAAATTTGAGTAAGCATGTAAACTCTTTCTCCATGCGTTCCTCCTTCCCTCTGCGTCAGTCCTTCCCAATGCGTTCCTCATGACAGGAATCACACTTAAATCCAAACTCACAGATCCCTAAATATGTTGTCCCATGTGATGTGATGTCTTCAACCAACAGCTGTTCATAGAAAAATGTATCCCTTGTCAGTCGTGAGTGTTTGAAATAGTGGCGTTCTTGACACCAACATTTCAGCTCGCTCGCTGCCTCGTACCCCAGCCTTCTCTGGGCAGTTCTTCTTTCGCTCGCCTGAAATATGTCTATAACTGCAATGTTGTCTCTTGTAGCCTATGAATCTAACAGTCTTTTTAGTTCACTCAGCGGTCCATAGAGTTTATCTTCCACTGTTGTCTCTCTAGGCCAGAAGGTTCGCTTGGATATGTTGTAGTTTGGGCAGTCCAGGAGTATGTGCTATGCTGTCTGCGACGCCAAACCACATGTGCACATGGCTGAGTCACCAATCTTGAATTTTGTATGCATGTGGTTGTGTAATCTATTGTGTCCTGTTCTGAGGCGCAGAAGAATGACCAGTTCTGATCTGTCCATAATGTGGTAGTCGTCTTGAGTAGGGTTTGGTGGCCTTCTGACTGACTTGATCATTCTTTTCTTTTGGTGGTATGTAATGGGCACATCAGGTTGTTCTTCTTTTGCTCCTTCCTTAGCCAATCGATCAGTTCTGTCGTTGCCGAGTACTCTACAGTGGGATGGTATCCACTGTATGGTGACCTTAGTGTCCTTAGAACTGGCAATTTCCCAGACAGGAGCGCCCCTATTACTGATTTTGCATCTGTCAATATCACCACCGGATGTGTACCTTGGCTGGCATTTTGTAATTTCTCTGTTGCTATCTTGATTGCCTCAATTTCAGCATCATAGTTATTGCAGTACTTTCCTGTTGGAACTCTGGCCGTGTCCCTAGTATTATTTGGGTATTCTATGGGCAGTAAATACAAGAATGTTGTGTAAACAAAGACAACGAAAATAGGATTAATAATAAGAAAATATAAGTTATGGAAGAATTGAGAGCAGGAAAAAATTATAATAAAATACAATACATGTAAAGGACACAGAAAAACACAATGGTTTAAATGTACGCAAATGGATAATGCCAACGGAAATATATATTCTAATGTAATATGTGAAAGTTTAACACCAAAAGAATGTCAAGGCATGGACAAGTAAACAAAAACAACTGAATGTATTTCAAAATAAAATACCATACATGAAAATCCATGCACAAGTACATGGCAATATAACGATAATCTGAATATATGTAGTTGGAATAATAAAATAAAATGTACAAGCATGTTTACATAATGAATTTAAATGATTAGTATTCATCTATGTGTCTGTTACAGTGAAGAAAATTAATTGCTTTGTATTATATTTATGTAGTCTAACTGTTTTCCATATTCTTGGGCTGTCAGTAATATTGCATATTTATTTGTTGTGCCCGTCAGTTCATGAAATACACACATTGTTTTTGACATGTTTGTAAAATAATGTATCTATTTATATCATGCCAGATGTAATAAACCACTACCACCATAATCACCATCTTTGTCGTCTTCGTTCTCCTACTCCTTATCATCATTTTAGATAGTTTGTATCCGTTATATTGATATTGATATTGATTGCCACTCATTGAAAACATTAGATGTTTTCTGCTTTCAGTTGTTTCTTTATATTTCAAATTGTATCCATTGTCTTCAATAATCGCCAATCAATCTCTTTATTTCTCCCATGAAGACAGGCGGAAATGATCAGTTATGTTGTTGCAGTTTGAGGATCTAAGCAAGTACAATTAGTGTTCCTCGAGGAAAATGGAGCATGTTTGTAGAGCTGTAGCCATCACTATCTACATGTGCCATGATGACAAGTTTAGGCGATCATTTTTGCCATCACCAGCGTCATTGATCAGGCCTGTGATCGATATTGCGTTCACAAATGTTTTCCCCCATATAAAAATCCATAACCAAGTAACCAGATGAGGGGAAATGATGTTCTGGAGATTGTGCACCACCTTATCATTATGTAAACCAAACAAAACAAATTTGTTCTAGAGATTGTACAGCAGATCTCAATGTTTGTTTATATGTGGTATATAATTTAAGGGCCAGAGATGAATTGCGTATTATGAAATGTATTACATCTTCACACCGAAACACCAGTGTCCACTAATGAATATTCTCCGTGGTGCACGGGAATTTTCTTATGAGGATCACTTCCCATAGTGGAACAGAAGTGTTCAGAGGTTACCGGAATTGCACTACTGTAAAACAAGTTCTTCTTTGCGTTCATCCGGAGTGTTTTTTCTTCTTCAGATGTGATTGCGGTGTGTCTGGTTAGGCACCCTTGGGCCAACACATCCGACTTTTAGCGTGCATTTTTGACAGGTTAGCAATCCTGTGGGACTCTCACTTTTGTGGTGCCGTCCACATCCCAGCTTGCCAAGTTGGAGCGGTCAAATGCTTCACGATAAACCTTCACGAAAAGGCAGGGACAGTCCATAGCATTTTCCGCCATCCAGGGTGCTTCCATAGTTGCAGAGCCGACACAAAATGCCCTAACGCTGGGCTCACCGTGGGAATCGTCACTTCCTGCTCATGGCTGCTTTAATTCTTCACTTCAGTGTATTGGGCATTTCGTTCACCACGGGCCGTTCCCGCACAAACCAGACCGGGGCAGATGGTATCCACTCAGCGAGTTTTCGATTCGGACATGTGCTTGTCGCTGTGCCCGTCAGAGCTGTTCCGGCACAACTGACATTCGGAAAACTAGCTAGTCAGAGCTTTTCCGGACACGATTGGCATTCGGAAAACTAGGTAGTCAGAGCTGTTCCTAGCACGAAAGACATTTCACTCGGACGTAATTGCGTAGTGCCAATTTTTATTTTGCCACCCGTAGGACGGCACTTCTATCTTCGGCGGGCATTTTTAATATTATTCTTCCTCGGATATCGAAGCACGTTAGACTCTTACTGTTGTGGTGTCGCCCACATCTCAGCTGGTCAAGGTAGAACGGTCAAAGACATCACGGTCAACCCTCAAGGGAAGGCAGGGGCAGACCATGGGCATTCCCCACTATCCAAGGAGGCTTCCGTAATTGCAGAGCCGGCAAATATTGCTCTGAGACTGGGCTCACCCGAGGAATCACCACATCCTGCACATGGTTGCTTTAATTCCTCACTTCCATATATTGGGCATTTCGTTAGCCACTCGCCGCTAACCGCACAAACCAGGAAAGGCCAGTCTGCGGGTGGACGACATGCTAATTTCTCTAATCAATTGACGGTTTTCATCTGCTTCTTGAAAGACTGCCCTCATTTGATGTCCGTCCATCACTGGTATTCATAGCGTTTATTGCTGCAACCAACTGTTTCTAGAAAACATGCTGTATACATGGTTTGATTCTGGCCTACCCAGACTTGGAAAGCCGTGTCATTTATCGCCGAACAGACCACAGTTTTCCTGTACATATATAATGAAACAGCAACTGAAAGTACATGATCAACCTCTGCCGTTTTTGTGTACACGGTTGCCATGTTTACCTCAGTCATGAAGTTTCTACTGCTCACAAACAGTCGAGAATGTTTCAGATTGTAAAGAAAACTTGTCCCTGGCTCGTCCGTTATGAAATTAATTGTTACACCGTCGATTACTGAATGTGTGATTGTGTGTGTGTATGTGTGTGTGTGTGTGTGTGTGTGTGTGCGCGCGCGCGCACGGGTGCGTGTATGTAATGTGTATGCGCTCACGCGAGTTTGTGTCTATGTGTGTCTGTGTGTGTGTGTGACAACCTCCAAACATAAAATCAGCGTCCTTTCTCAGCACACTTCCTGTATCGAGCAGACTTCAGTTTCAGAGCTAGCCTTGTTTCCCATGCACGGCTGATCCCCGTCGCAGCGATTTGACCGGAACTTCTGACCAATGCCGCACGTGGCGCTGCACTCACTCCACTCACTCCACGTGTACTGATACTCTGATTGGGAGGGGGAAGAGAGGAAACAATTCATGTTCACACCTGGATCACAAAATAAGTGCCATTGTAAGTCAGAACAACAACTCATGCTCAGACCTGGATCGTAATATAAGTGTCAGTGTAAGTCAGAACAACGTCCCTCAAGCCGAGATTGCGGTTTGTTGAGAGCCACATTCAGGGCACAGGGATACTTCCACGAGTGCCTCAGTTTTCTCTCAGAAACAATACAAGGAGACTCTCAGTACAGTTCACGAATTCCATACAGTCTCAGAGTGTGTGGGTGCGTATGAGTGTGTTTGCGTGAGTGTGTGGTTGAGTAATATAATTCGTATGTATTATCAACATTCGGTGTTGGGTAGATTTGATAACTCTGTCAGTTTGCTAGGACAGCGGGATATACGGCCAAATCTACAGTTGCCATCTGCTAGGGTGTTGAACCAACAGATCTTGCACACGAGAGACCCTAATGTACGTCCCTGTTGAAGACGGTTAGACACCAGAATTGCTATCCTGGTATCAGGAGGGAGTACAACATCAACCGCACCTTTATTTGTAAATATTGTCCATTCATAAGTGCTTGAAAACACGTGATGCCTTATGTCACCTCTAACCTATGTTCTATGAAACATAGCTGACATATTTTATATAATTAGTCATCATCATCATCTTCCACTTTTGAAGTCAATCGTCGTGGGGAGGAATAGTTGGCGTCCTAGCCCCCCGATGAGTGGCACCGAATAGTGTCATTCCATGTGATTGTACAATGTCTGTGATGTCGTCAATCAATTTTCTTCTTGGGAGTCCTCTTGCTTTCCTAACAGATCTTTTTTGATGTAGGTCCAGTGTTGGGAGTTGATGGTGTTGCATTCTAACGAGATGGCCGAACCATTTGATCTTCTACTTTCCAATAATTGTGGCATAAGGTGGTCTGTCTGATAACATCAGGCAATCAAACACACACAAATAACACGAATTTTCAACCATGGTGTAGCTTCTTTCATTCCGAGATCCTCGATTCCTTCCTGCAATAAAGTTCCTCGCACGGCAACATCGATCCTTCGTGTAAACGGTTTTGTGAGATCTGGCCGCTGAAGAATTAGTTTGACAGTTAGTTTTTCGTTAAGTATTCATACTCTACCGACCAACTTACATGTTCTGGAGCTCCCTTCTTTGTCGCTTCTATTAGCAGTGTTTCTAATACTTTAACTTCTTTTCATAGAATTGTTAAAGATATACAAACTACCTCACATCTTTGTACTTACTTTGGCCATAACAGTTGTTGTGAAGTCGCCAAGCTTTCCTAGCCTGGGAACACATTTCACTGGTCAATCATATGTCCTAAAGATTCTAGCTGTTGAAACACCTCTAGGTCACACCTCCTCTAGATATGTTCCCACCAACTCTAAGACACTCCCATGGAGGTAGACGCCTTACATCTAAGTCATTCCACCTCTACAGGAACATGCCCTATCTTCCCTAGAGGTACACATTCTACTTGTAAGTCACTCCGTCCTCTAGAGTTACACACACTACATCTAAATCACACCACATTCTAGAGTTACACGCCCTACATCTAAGTCACTCCACCCTCTAGAGTTACACACCTTACATCTAAGTCACTCCACCCTCTAGAGTTACACACCCTACATCTAAGTCTCTCCAACCTCTAGAGTTACACACCCTACATCTAAGTCACTCCACCGTCTAGAGTTACACACCCTACATCTAATTCACCCCACCATCTAGAGGTACACACCCTACACCTAAGTCACTCCACCCTCTAGAGTTACACACCCTACATCTAAGTCACTCCACCCTTTAGAGGTACACACCCTACATCTAAGTTACTCCACCCTCTAGAGTTACACACCCTACATCTTATTCACTCCACTCTCTAGAGTTACACGCCCTACATCTAAGTCACTCCACCCTCTAGATTACACGCCTTACATCTAAGTCACTCCACCCTCTAGAGTTACACACCCTACATCTAAGTCACTCCACCCTTTAGAGGTACACACCCTACATCTAAGTCACTCCACCCTTTAGAGTTACACACCCTACATTTAAGTCACTCCACCCTCTATAGTTACACGCCCTACATCTAAGTCACTCCACCCTCTATAGTTACACACCCTACATCTAAGTCACTTCACCCTCTAGAGTTACACACCCTACACCTAAGTCACTCCACCCTCTAGAGGTACAAGCCCTACATCTAAGTCACTCCACCCTCTAGAGTTACACGCCATACATCTAAGTCACTCCACCCTCTAGAGGTACAAGCCCTACATCTAAGTCACTCCACCCTCTAGAGGCACATTCCCTACATCTAAGTCACTCCACTCTCTAGAGGTATAAGCCCTACATCTAAGTCACTCCACTCTCTAGGATCACGCCCTACATCCAAGTCACTCCACTCTCTAGAGGTATAAGCCCTACATCCAAGTCACTCCACTCTCTAGAGGTATAAGCCCTACATCTAAGTCACTCCACTCTCTAGAGGTACAAGCCCTACATCCAAGTCACTGCACTCTCTAGAGGTATAAGCCCTACATCTAAGTCACTCCACTCTCTAGGATCACGCCCTACATACAAGTCACTCCACTCTCTAGAGGTATAAGCCCTACATCTAAGTCACTCCACTCTCTAGAGGTATAAGCCCTACATCTAAGTCACTCCACTATCTAGGATCACGCCCTACATCTAAGTCACTCCACTCTCTAGAGGTACAAGCCCTACATCCAAGTCACTGCACTCTCTAGAGTCTAGAGGTATAAGCCCTACACCTAAGTCACTCCACTCTCTAGAGGTATAAGCCCTACACCTAAGTCACTGCACTCTCTAGAGGTATAAGCCCTACACCTAAGTCACTCCACTCTCTAGAGGTATAAGCCCTACACCTAAGTCACTCCACTATCTAGGATCACGCCCTACATCTAAGTCACTCCACTCTCTAGAGGTATAAGCCCTACATCTAAGTCACTCCACTCTCTAGGTTCACAGCCTACACCCAAGTCACCCCACTCTCTAGAGGTATAAGCCCTACACCTAAGTCACACCACTCTCTAGGATCACGCCCTACATCTAAGTCACTCCAACCTCTAGAGGTACAAGCCCTACATCCAAGTTACTGCACTCTCTAGAGGTATAAGCCCTACATCTAAGTCATTCCACTCTTTAGGTTCACAGCCTACATCTAAGTCACTCCACTCTCTAGGATCACGCCCTACATCTAAGTCACTCCACTCTCTAGGATCACGCCCTACATCTAAGTCACTCCACCCTCTAGAGGTACACGCCCTACATGTAAGTCACCCCACCCTCTAGATTACACGCCCTACATCTAAGTCACTCCACCCTCTAGAGGTACACGCCCTACATCTAAGTCACTCCAATCTCTAGGTTCACACCCTACATCTAAGTCACTCCACCCTCTAGAGGTACAAGCCCTACATCTATTCACTCCACCCTCTAGAGGTACACACCCTACATCTAAGTCACTCCACTATCTAGAGGTACAAGCACTACATCTAAGTCACTCCACCCTCTAGATGTACAAGCCCTACATCTAAGTCACTCCACCCTCTAGAGTTACACACCTTGCATCTAAGTCACTCCACCCTCTAGAGTTACACACCCTACATCTAAGTCTCTCCAACCTCTAGAGTTACACCCTACATCTAAGTCACTCCACCGTCTAGAGTTACACGCCCTACATCTAATTCACCCCACCATCTAGAGGTACACACCCTACATCTAAGTCACTCCACCCTCTAGAGTTACACACCCTACATCTAAGTGACTCCACCCTTTAGAGGTACACACCCTACATCTAAGTCACTCCACCCTCTAGAGTTACACACCCTACATCTAAGTCACTCCACTCTCTAGAGTTACACGCCCTAGATCTAAGTCACCCCACCCTCTAGATTACACGCCCTACATCTAAGTCACTCCACCCTCTAGAGTTACACACCCTACATCTAAGTCACTCCACCCTCTAGAGCTACACGCCCTACATCTAAGTCACCCCACCCTCTAGATTACACGCCCTACATCTAAGTCACTCCACCCTCTAGAGTTACACGCCCTACATCTAAGTCACTCCACCCTTTAGAGTTACACGCCCTACATCTAAGTCACTCCACCCTTTAGAGTTACACACCCTACATCTAAGTCACTCCACCCTTTAGAGTTACACGCCCTACATCTAAGTCACCCCACCCTCTAGATTACACGCCCTACATCTAAGTCACTCCACCCTCTAGAGTTACACGCCCTACATCTAAGTCACTCCACCCTCTAGAGTTACACACCCTACTTCTAAGTCACTCCACCCTCTAGAGGTACACACCCTACATCTAAGTCACTCCACCCTTTAGAGGTACACACCCTACATTTAAGTCACTCCACCCTCTATAGTTACACGCCCTACATCTAAGTCACTCCACCCTCTAGAGTTACACGCCCTACATCTAAGTCACTTCACCCTCTAGAGGCACATTCCCTACATCTAAGTCACTCCACCCTCTAGAGGTACAAGCCCTACATCTAAGTCACTCCACCCTCTAGAGGTACACACCCTACATCTAAGTCACTCCACTCTCTATAGTTACACGCCCTACATCTAAGTCACTGCACTCTCTAGAGTTACACGCCCTACATCTAAGTCACTCCACCGTCTAGAGGTACACACCCTATATCTAAGTCACTCCACTCTCTATAGTTACACGCCCTACATCTAAGTCACTCTACCCTTTAGAGATACAAGCCCTACATCTAAGTCACTCCACCCTCTAGAGGTACACACCCTATATCTAAGTCACTCCACTCTCTATAGTTACACGCCCTACATCTAAGTCACTCCACCCTCTAGAGGTACAAGTCCTACATCTAAGTCACTCCACCCTCTAGAGTTACACGCCCTACATCTAAGTCACTCCAATCTCTATAGTTACACGCCCTACATCTAAGTCACTCCACTCTCTAGAGTTACACGCCCTACATCTAAGTCACTCCACTCTCTAGAGTTACACGCCCTACATCTAAGTCACTCCACTCTCTAGAGTTACACACCCTACATCTAAGTCACTCCACTCTCTAGAGTTACACGCCCTACATCTAAGTCACTCCACCCTCTAGAGTTACACGCCCTACATCTAAGTCACTCCAATCTCTAGAGTTACACGCCCTACATCTAAGTCACTCCAATCACTATAGTTACACGCCCTACATCTAAGTCACTCCACTCTCTAGAGTTACACGCCTACATCTAAGTCACTCCACCCTCTAGAGGTACACACCCTACATCTAAGTCACTCCACCCTCTAGATGTGTTCACGTTATCTCTAAGTCACTCCTTGGGAGCAGCTATGGACCTAAGCGAGGGCGATGATGACGATTCTCACTAACCACTAATCATTAAGTAATTCTCTGCCCCCCTCCCCCCACACACATCTCTCCCCAGACGTGCTTGCCGTACCTCTAGTCAATGTGTGCTCCTGTACGTGTTCGCCATACCAACAACACGCTCATCCTCCTAGATCTCAAGATAACTCTGCCATCTATAAGTCTGAATCACTTCTGCCACAAAGAGTTATTTTCCTACCTCTTAAGTTTGCTTGCTTGTGTTCGTTGGCTTGAGCTCCAACGCGAAGTCCTGTATGTCGGATGCTTGCTTGCTTGTGTTCGTTGGCTTGAGCTCCAACGCGAAGTCCTGTATGTCGGATGAAGGCATCCTGTTGTCCAACATCAGCGTGGTGTCATACAGGGCCTGAGGTTTGCGTGAGTATCCGTTGTCCCATGTCTGGCTTATTGGTGTGCAGAAAAGTGGTTCCTCGCCGTACAGGCAGACACTCTCCGACTTCGGAGGAATCGGCGATCCTACTGACTTTAGCCAGGACTCCGAAGGGACCTGTTGCCCAGGACGCTCGACGAGGACGCGTCAATAGGTCTTGGCCAGTATATAACCCGACCCTGGTGCCTTGGAAACACCTCTGCGTCCCACCTCTTAAGTGTTTCACCCCTTTTATCCAAGCAGAATGATACAGACCATTTTCTTCACAAATGCTTTTGGTTTGAGATGTTTAGTATTCTGTGCCAGCAAGACAACTGTGAACATGAACCATATAGCGACATATAATAACGAAGGATCACCAGTTTTGAAGATGAAAGTTCAAAATACAATTACCTATATGATATCTGGTGAGACCCCGTTTCCAGACAACATCACATACCAATGCCTTGGAAGAATACATGTATTAGGTAGGTCAGGTCACAAGATTGTTGAACACAGTATACAATACCTCACGACTTATTCACATCTATGCAATAAAACAGAGACTATGGTCGTCTCTAAGAAGAAAGAAATACCACAATGTAATATCCAAATATATGGCAATATTCTTAAACACGTGAATTGGTACAACTATCTTAAAACAGTTATAACACCCAGTGGAAGGTGTTTTGTAGAAAACATAACAAGAGACGCCATGGCACAGGTAGCCTTTCGTAAAATGGAAAACATACTGACCAATAAAATGTTGCAATTGCAATGAGAAAAAAAGTGTTGCAGTGCTATATACGAGGGTAAGTTAATAAGTAAGTCACAAATGGCTGTAGAAAAATAACTAACTATGATAATAACTTGAAACCAGTTTATTTGTATACATACATTGTCCCTTTATTTCTCAACATAATTTCCACCAACATTGATGCACTTATCCCATAGTTTTATCAGTTCTCCCAAACCGACGCATAGAACTGCGTGCTCTGTTTTCTAAACCACGTTTTCACTTCACATTCAACTTCGGCGTCATTCGCGAAATATCTCCCGCCATGGTAGGTTTTCAGTGGACTTAGCCCTTAGTGATTTCCCGTAAAGCGGTGCATATCTGGGTAGAAAACGTTACAAGGGCGAGTCAATAAGTAAGTCACACAGTTCATGTCGGATGGCAGGGTAAATGAAAACAGGGCACGCAGATTTATGCAGCCGGTTTGGGAGAACTGATAAAACTATGGGATAAGTGCATCAATGTTGGTGGAAATTATGTTGAGAAATAAAGGGACAATGTATGTATAAAAATAAACTCGTTTCAAGCTGTTATCATAGTTAGTTATTTTTCTACAGCCATTTGTGACTTACTTATTAACTTACCTTCGTAGAACATATTCTTTTATATGCATATGAAAAGGGACAATGAGCAGATAAGATGAGAAACATCTAGTGGCAATACAGCTGCGTTTTCTGATGACTATACAAGAATATCATGGGGAAAAAATGATCAAGTCCTACAAGAAATAAATGAAAATCTTAAACTGATTCAAGAAATGACACGTACAGTCAAGAGTCTTGGGCACGCTACGGGTAGAAATTAACGTGAAAACTTGAAGTCGGCTAGTACAACTGATGGGAAAAGAGCCAGGGGAAGACAGGAGGATACATACATAGTGGCCTGGCCACTTGGCATTATTGGGACAACGATATAAACATGATAGAAGACTGTGGTATTCTTGTGAGATGACGAACCTTCACCGTCCACATCGGCATAGCGCATGATGATGACGATGATGATGATGATGATGATGATGATGATGATGATATGATGAGTCTAGCGGCATTACTGGAACATGCAGCTATTAGACAGACTGACTAGATTTATTTCAGCTTTGTTATATCCACTTCATCCAACATCACATCTATCAGACAGACTGAGTATATTTGATCCAGCTTTGTTATATCCACTTCATCCAACATCACATCTATCAGACAGACTGACTATATTTGATCCAGCTTTGTTATATCCACTTCATCCAACATCACATCTATCAGACAGACTGACTATATTTGATCCAGCTTTGTTATATCCACTTCATCCAACATCACATCTATCAGACAGACTGAGTATATTTGATCCAGCTTTGTTATATCCACTTCATCCAACATCACATCTATCAGACAGACTGAGTATATTTGATCCAGATTTGTTATATCCACTTCATCCAACATCACATCTATCAGATAGACTGAGTATATTTGATCCAGCTTTGTTATATCCACTTCATCCAACATCACATCTATCAGACAGACTGACTATATTTGATCCAGCTTTGTTATATCCACTTCATCCAACATCACATCTATCAGACAGACTGACTATATTTGATCCAGCTTTGTTATATCCACTTCATCCAACATCACATCTATCAGACAGACTGAGTATATTTGATCCAGCTTTGTTATATCCACTTCATCCAACATCACATCCATCAGACAGACTGACTATATTTGATCCAGCTTTGTTATATCCACTTCATCCAACATCACATCTATCAGACAGACTGGCTATATTTGATCCAGCTTTGTTATATCCACTTCATCCAACATCACATCTATCAGACAGACTGAGTATATTTGATCCAGCTTTGTTATATCCACTTCATCCAACATCACATCTATCAGACAGACTGACTATATTTGTTTCCAGTTTAGTTATATCCACCTAATCCAGCATCACATATGTCAGACAGACTGACTATATTTGTTTCCAGCTTTGTTATATCCACCTAATCCAACATCACAGCTATTATAGACAAACTGACTGTATTTGTTTCCAGCTTTGTACTCCTGAGGGTCGTCGCTGGAGCTACGGAGTTCGTGCTTTGTGCGACGCTTTCCGCGCTGCGGAAAGAGACTGAGCCATATGGGATAGACCCGGTGGAATGAAGTCAACCCTGTCGACTTGTATGGGTGACTTGCTTTAGAGAAAGATGAAGGGCTATAGTGAAGGGTGACGTGCTATAGAGAAGGGTGACGTGCTATAGAGAAAGATGAAGTGCTATGGAGAAGGGTGACGTGCTATAGAGAAAGATGAAGTAATACAGAGAAGGACGAAGTGCTATAGAGAAAGACGAAGAGCTATAGAGAAATGTGACGCGCTATAGAAAAAGACGAAGTGCTATAGAGAAGGGTGACGTGCTACAGAGAAAGAAGAAGTGCTATTGAGAAGGGTGAAGTGCTGTAGAGAAGGATGAAGTGCTACAGAGAAAGATGAAGTGCTACAGAGAAAGATGACGTGCTATAGAGAAGGATGAAGTTCTATAGAGAAGGATGACGTGCAATAGAGAAAGATGAAGTGCTCTAGAGATAGATAAAGTGTATACGCACTAGCATCACCCCCAACACAGTACATATGTAGCAGCCCAAGCACAGTAAACTTGTAGCACCCAAACATGGTACACGTGTAGCTCACAAACACAATGCATATATAGCATCCAAACAAGGTACATTGGTAGCACCCAAACACGGTACATTTATAGCACCCAAACAAGGTACATTTATAGCACCCAAACACGGTACATTTGTGGCACCCAAACATGGTACATGTGTAGCGCTCCAAATACAATACATTTATAGCACGCCAAACAGTACATTTGTATCACACCAAACACGGTAAATGTGTATCACACCAAACACGTTACATGTGTAGCACACCAAACACGGTACATTGGTAGCACCAATCCAAGCCTTCCTTGCATTCATCACTTTACCTGTTGGTGCTTTCACTTCATCTTTCTCTATGAATGCAAATGGTTCCTCTGGCTCCACTTTATGACCCTTGACGTCTACCTCAATACCTTCTGAAGTTTCCGGTTGTTCAGCTTTTGCTTTGTCCTCGACTGTTTCAGTGTCAGTCGACTTGCCGGACACAACTTGGTCGCCAGTTGCTCCAGATGCCTCCTCCAGATTAGCATTATTTTCAAAATAATCAACAACGGATTTATGTCCTTGGGCGGCATTGCTGCTGGTGTTAACTTGTTGATCACCAACTACAGAACTGTTGCGATAACTTGAGTTTGTCATGAATGTTTTAATGGCTTTGTTAAATTCAGTAATATTGCGAGAAGTAGAATTTGCCATAAATGCTTTTATGGCACTGTTAATATTTGTGAAATTTTTCCAGCTTGAGTTCAGCATTAGTGAACTTTGAAGTCGGCTTTGCTTTGTTTCGTTAATGTTTCCAACTCCTGTATGGCTGCTAACATTGCGCAGAGTCGGCAAATTTGTTCCATTTGTTATATTGAGGTCAGTCGCTGGAAAAATGTCGGCGTTGAGGTTTGTTTCATTCGTGTCTGTGTCATTGCTATCGCTGTAGTTGAAAGCTTCTGGGCTACCATACTGTCCCATGTCACTGGTGGACCTGCCCGGGTCAGGGGAGTCCGTGTCGCCCGAAGAGGCCTCGGGAGATGTTGTGACGTATGGAGTGGAGAAGTTCTCCGAAACGTTCGATTCATGAGTATCTCTCGGAAATCTGGAAGGTATTCCGTCCATGCTAGTGCTCAGTAGACTAACTAGTTTACTGATAGTGTACGGCTTACTATTTTGAGGTATTTTCATGGTATATGTTGTTTGTTTTATTGATTCCCCACTGTTATCTGTTTGAAGGCTGTTGTTGTATTTCTGTTTATCCAACCTTAGAAATGTGAATGACTTATTTCCAAATAACTGTACCGATGGAAGACTTCTTGGGACATATTCCTTCTCTTGTCCTTCGTGTTTCGATGTAGGGCTATTTGCATATTTTGTTGTATAACGTAAAATCGCACCTAACACCGAATGTTTTCCTTGGTCAAGAGGCATCTCCTGATTAGCACGAGTCTCGGAAGGGCGCACCTGTCGCCGAAACCTGGTGTCTGAAGAGAGGACATCTTGTGTACTGTCTGTGTCTTTGTTTCTCTCCATAATGAATCTACCCATGTCTGTGGACACAAGTTGTGCCTCTTCTGCTTGTTGTAGTTTGGAATTCATTAATTTCTCAGACTCTGAAACAGGAAACTGCTTGAATAGATTATCTAGGTCTTCCCTCATGGAGAGTTCACTGTCGCTGACCCCGTCATTGCTGCGTTTATGTCTGATTTTGTTCTTGAAGACCACGTCACCAGTACGCCCTGCGTCTTTGAAATGTAACGGGCTGGCAACTGTTTCTTGGCTGACACCTTTTAACATTAACCGGCTTTGTCTGAAATGTGGTGCAAACAAACGTGTATCTAAACGTAGTCTCAAATTAACGTAAGCTTTCCCCCCAAGTCCGCTGACATGCAGTGTTCGTTGGAAGGAATCTCGTTTCTTTGCTTTGTTATATTTCTTAATTCTGTTGGCAAGGGTAGACATGGAGGACAATCTATTCCGATGATTGAAAACATGCCACCGTTCAGGCTGTCGATGAATATGTTGACTAGGAATGTCTCTGGCTGGAAAAAGGAGAAACCACAATGATCTTGTATGGAACCTATGGTGCTGTCCAAAG
Organism: Cepaea nemoralis; assembly: GCA_014155875.1. NCBI lineage: Eukaryota > Metazoa > Mollusca > Gastropoda > Stylommatophora > Helicidae > Cepaea > Cepaea nemoralis. Next base: position 148,159 of record JACEFZ010018826.1, on the reverse strand, counting down.
TCAGCCTTGAGTGTGTGTTTGCTGTGAAAACCTCGAGCAGTATACACATAGAGAATCAAAATAGTAGGATACACAGTTAGTCTGTTATAGTTAAGGTGTATACTTCGAAGAGGTACTTGAAGTCTTGGCCTTATCATTTGTTTCTTCTGTAACGCCCGAAATGATGTCTTCAGATACACATATAAATCGACTGTATTCTTCTGATCGATATTAGCAGGAGTTATCCGGTTCAGTTGTTTCTGGGTGTGATCTGAGTCAAATGATGTCTTTCTGGAGACGGTCTTAGATTCAGAAGAAGGGAAAGATATGTTTTGTTTGTCTACAGATTTTCTTCTTTTGGCTGTAGCGGAAAGTGGTTTGTTCCGGTGGCCAACTTGTGTCTGTTTAAGCATACATCTGCTCCTTCTGCATACTGCACATTTTATATTCCCAGTCCACACACGGAGCAATGTGAATTGGCCATGGGATGTGGTATTTACCACAGTCAGTACTTCATTATTGCCTGCTTGTGTAATCAGCACAAACAGATTTACTGGAGTCTTGGAATGTTTTCTGTGTGTCAGACTTGTGGCTACAGTCAAGTGTTCTGAGCCCCTGGCAATGCTGGGTACCATGTCGCCGACTGACCATGAAGTGCCATGAGTATTTAGCAATGGATATTTATGCCGGCAAACCCGCGGGAGAGTTGGAATGTTACGTAATATCTTAGCAAGGGAAACAATTATTCGTGCGATTCTTCCGTTTATTGTTGTTGGGTGTTTTCCCTTGTTGGATTCCAGCACTATAGCGTATTTAAACGAAGTGTTCCAGTGGGGATGGAATGCGACAATGTGTTTCAGTATTGGTACCCGGCTGTGTGGTGCGCTCTCAACGTGTCTCACGGATACAGCATTAATGGTGCTCCTGTAAATATCACTGGTGCCAGTCGTATGCCTTGGCTCTCTGTCAGTGGTATAGGTCACACTGCCTGTATCAGCCAACCTGTAGCACGGATCACCATGTTTGCAGTTGTGTGTTTGAACATGATTGGACGTGATCTGGTGACTGGACCTGAGATCTCTAGTGCTATTTAAGAATATGTGAAATTTAAGAAGACTGTTGTTGACGTTTCTCCTATAACGGCGAAATCTACGACGAGGGTAATATTCACTAGGATCATAGTATATGTCGTGGTAGATATTAGGGTTCACGTAGTACACACGTGGTCGAGTCATATCTCTCTCACTTTGGCTCATTCTGGATTTTAGGTCTGCCAGATCGTTGTCAAGCTTCATGACAGCGTCTCTGATGTCTGATCGCACCCTGTCCCCGTAGGCAGGTAGACGATGTTTTCTTTCAATCCTATGTTCTGTTGCTTCAATGTTCCGGATCCCTCCCAGCCGTTGTTCCAATCCATCATGGTCTATCCGTTTATTTAACCTTGAGTATGTCTCTATGACGTCTTGTCTGGGGCTGTCGTCATACATTTGGGCGTTATCTGCACCCGCTTCCTTCCAGCCGAGATTAGCTTTCCTCAGTTTGTTATGAAGTTGAGCTGCTTTGCGTTTCAAAGCCCTACTCTCAATTTCAATGAGCATAAGTTCATTTTTCAGCCAGTCATCATTTTTCTTTTCAGTGCCAGTTTGTTTCTTGTCTGTCTGTGACAACCTGTCGTCAGAAATGACGCCTCTCAAAGAAATAGAAGTACGTCTTTGTTCAGGCATGTTTTCTGAACTATCAGCACTCGTGTTTGCCTGTTGCAGTTTGATCCTATAATTTGCACGATTTCTGCTGTCGATATAATTCAACTTTTTATTCCACCACTGGTCAGAGTCTGCAGATAGTGGCACATCAGTGCTGTCGAAGGTCCGATCACTAGATTCAGCGTCTCGTACGCTTCTGTGATGACTTTCTCTTTCACCTTTCACAGTTTCATAGGACCACATATCCTTTTGATGATCCTTCTTCTTCATATTTGAGCCAGGCCAGGACTGAATGTCAGCACGTAAGTCTGAAGATGCTGTATTGCCTGCTAAGTTCAACTTATGAAAGTTATTCTCTAATCGGTGGAACAAGATTGTCTTGTGCAAAGATCGCATGTTTGCACTGTGCTTTAGCCTGTCATTGGAACCTGTCTGGTGTGCCCTGAACGATTTCCCAGCGCCGTCAGAAAGTGTAAGTGTACTGAAACGTAACCTCATAGATTTCATGTTGGATTTGATTGCTTTCTGTCTGCTGACGTCCTTAAGGGGTAACAATTCACGTCGATATTTCAGGCTACTCTCATATGGTCGGTTCAGGTTTGTTAATGTTTGTTCCATGGTTATATGTATGCTTCTTTTCTTCCTTCTGAGATCAACGGCATTGTCTTTACTCAACACGGGCATCTCATTCCTCCACTGCACGCCCGGGCCTGGCTTCATGGACTTCAGTTCATCCAACGTGTGGTACACGCCGTCAGGGTCATCGGTGTCCTTCTCAAGGCCAGCAGTACCTGATTACAGAAAACACTAGATTCAGTTCTTCATTAAGATTACATAATACATTAGATTCAGTTCTTCACTAAGGTTACAGAATATGGTAGATTCAGTTCTTCACTAAGATCACATAATAGGGTATATTCAATTCTTTACTAAGATTACGGAATACAGAAAATAAGATTACAGAATATGGTATAATCAAATCTACACTAAGATTACAGAATACGGTATATTCAATGCTGGGAGTCTCTGTGGCGAAGTGGTCAAGCCGTTTGACTCGTGCTCTGAAGGTTGTGGGTTCGATTCCGGGCCGCACCCTTCGGTTTACGAGTTAAATGTTTCGGAGACTCCTGTGGGTCGTCGCTAAAAGCTACGGAGTTCGTGCTTTGTGCGACGCTTTCCGTGCTGCGGAAAGGGACTGAGCCATATGGGATAAAACCCGGTGCGATGAAATCGACCCTGTCGACTTTTAAGCGACTTTGTATATTCAATGCTTCACCAAGATTACGCATACGGTAAATTCAGTTCTTCGCCAAGATTGCAGAATAGGGTATATTCAATGTTTCACTAAGATTACAGAATAATGCAAATTCAATTCTTCAATAAGATTACAGAATAAAGTAGATTAAATTTTTCGCTAAGATTACAGAAAAAGACGAATGAAATCAACACCAATATTACAAAATGAAGTTGAATAATATCTCCACTAATATTAAATAATAAAACTATTACAATCTTCACTAAGATGACAGAACAATGCAGGTTTAAATCTTCACTAAGATTAAAAAAATACAGCGGACTAAAATCCTAACTAAGATTACAGAATAAAGTAGATTCGAACCTACATAAAGAGAAAAGAATAAAGCAGATTCAAATTTTCAGTAAATATACAAAGTTAAATAGATGAGGTAGTAGCTGAAGAACAATTTGGGTTCCGCAAAAACAGCGGCACCAGAGAAGCAATTATCTGTTTGAGGATGTTAATTGAAAAATATATAGAAGTTCAAAAAAGTATATATGTCTGTTTTATAGACTACAAGAAAGCATTTGATAGAGTACAACATGAACGACTAATTACGTGCCTTCAAGACATAGGAGTAGACGGAAAGGACATCAGACTTATTAGTAACTTGTACTGGGAACAAGTGGCGTCTATTAGATGCGGTAATAACTATTCGTCGCTTATAGAGATAAAAAGAGGAGTACGGCAGGGATGTGTACTGTCCCCAAGCCTCTTCAACCTATACACAGACAGAATTTTTAAACAAGTTGAAATGCCTGGACTCAGCATCAACGGAAGGACCATAAACAATCTTAGCTGACGATACAGTGTTCCTAGCAGAAAGTGAGCAAGAGTTGCAAGACCTAGTGGAAGAAGTAAACAGGCACAGTGCAGAATGTGGCTTAGATATTAACATCCAAAAAACAAAAAACTATGATAATTTGCAGTGGAAAGGAAAGGTCATCAATGAACCTTACAGTAAACGGGCAGATACTAGAACAAGTAACAAGTTTCTCTTATCTTGGACATATAATAACAGATGATGGCAGAAGTGAAATGGAAATTAAAAAGAGAATAGGAATGGCCAAAACTGCTTTAAACGGCATGAAATCGGTACTAACATCTAGAGAGATTAATAACGCATTAAAAATGAGAATTTTCAAACGCTACGTATATTAAACGCTACAGTATGGCGCGGACATTGAACAAGCAACTAGAAAGTCGCATAGAAGTCACGGAGATGTGGATATACAGGCGAATAGGTCGTATTTCATGGAAACAAAAACAATCACATGCAGAGGTTCTAGAAAAACTGGGAATGAAGAGAGAGAGAGAGAGAGAGAGAGTTGATGACAAAAGTAAAGAGTAGGCAAGTGAAATATTTCGGCCACGTAAAAAGACATGATATTATGAAAACCATACTGAAGGGCAAGGTTGAGGGCAAGTGAGCAAGAGGTAGACATGGATATAAGTGGGAAGATAACATCAAGAGATGGACGAACATCAGCCTGACAGAATGTACAGACGGGGCGAGAGACAGACAGTGTTGGAGATCCATTGCAGCCAACATTCATTGCGGAGACGGCACCTGATTGATTGATTGATTGATTGATTGATTGATTGATTGACCACTGCACTCAGGAATTCCCATACGTGCTCCGTCTCTTCGTTCAACAGCCAGCGAAGAATCGTACAGCATGAGAATTGAGGTGGAAGCAGTAACAGCGGCATTCCATTGGTTAGAGGAGACTACTGCAACACACACTGTATTCATTATGGAGACTGTAGTTATGTACCAGCCAGCTCCAGGGAATAATCACACTGTGCCGAATATCAAAGTGAATGATCATAGGCTAAGTGTTGTGGACAAATTCGCCCATCTTGGCAGCACTGTGTCACAAGCTGTCACAATTGATGACGAAGTGAATGCAAGAATCTCCAAGGCCAGTGCGGCCTTTGGCAGACTGCACAAGAATGTATGGGACAGAACTGGAATAAGCCTGCAAACAAAGCTAAAAGTCTACAAAGCAGCTGTATTATCCACACTGCTATCTGCTTGTGAAACCTGGACTGTTTATCAGCGTCACGCTAGGAAATTAAACCACTTCCACACAGCCTGCCTAAGGAAGCTACTGAAGATTAAATGGCAAGACAAGATTCCAGACACTGAAGTCCTAGAAAGAGCGTCCATGCCCAGTATCCACACTGTACTGATGAAGAATCAGATTCGCTGGGCTGGTCACTTGACTCGCATGCCAGATCACAGGCTCCCTAAACGAATTTTTTACAGCGAACTGCGTTGTGGTAAACGCTCCCAGGGTGGCCAGAGGAAACGCTTTAAAGACACTCTGAAAATCTCGCTGAATGCTTTTGGAATTCATCATGACACATGGGAGGCTGCAGCCAGAGACCGAAATTCGTGGCGTGCATCATTACGCAAGGGTGTAGTCATATGTGAGGCAACCAGGACTGCAAGAGCTGTGAAGAAAAGGCAGGACAGAAAAACCACTGCAGGAAATCCTCCTCCAGAAACGTCAAGCATTCTTTGCCCACATTGTCAAAGAACATGGCCTTATCAGCCATCTTAGAACCCAAGGCTCCATACCTTCAACCCCACTGGATGAAATGAATGGTCATAATCATTCTTGATGGACAAACAACATTAACAACATTCATTATGGATTCAAAGAGTATGCTTAGAAAGGTGGAAAAAGGAAAGCTTTGCATGGAATGGCTATCGTCGCTTCAGAGGTCACATATTGTGAGAACTGTATGGATATTTTGCTCTGGCCGTGCTGGGGTGCGGGGGAATGAACAGGCTGATAGGCTAGCAGGGAATGCACCTACAATTAACTAAGCAGTCGGAGAAGGGTACACTGCTCTTTGAATTTGTGTCGTCTGCTCTATGTCTAATTAGGACCAGCAAGGCGTTTTTGTGTTGCTGTTACTTTAGCCGGGGGCGCAGAGTAGAGGCGAGCGGCCAACCTTGCAAAATACTCCATCTCTCGTGCATTTATAACCTCTGGCAGCAAAAGTCCAACTCTTCTCGTGGCGGACCTGTTTTAATTAACAGGATAAGGGACTGCGACGAGCCTCTGGCGCCGTAAAAATAGCCAGGTGCTCTAGATGTATATGTATGTACATGCATGCGTAGACACGTGTGTGCGTACCTACACATCTAAACTCGAATAAGACCACAGTCTGCTCTAGTAAAGGAAATGTGCTGAAGAACTAGGCAACCATCCAGGAGCCGAACCACAGAAATCAGGATGCCACGCAATTACGCAACGAGATATGTCGATTACTGCAAAACGTTATGGTGCTCGCCCTGCTTTGGACCCCAGGCAGGTGCAGTGCCGGGCCCTATGCCTCGAAAGGGTCCAACCACAACTACTTGAGGTCCTTCTCAGATGTCCTATGGAGCCAACGAAAGAAGAAGAGAGGAAGCTATGGAACTTATTGTTTGCGTCTTCATTGGTCAAATTCAACGGGTGAAAACGTTGCTTCGAACTGGACACTTCTAATCAAATGGTAATAGTAGCAACAAGGTAGTGACACAAAGCCATATGAAAGGCATCAAAATGTTGCTGTCAGTGACAAGTGACACTGGTAAGGGTGCAGGGCTGGCAGATCACCAGCTAATTGAAGTCGACAGTGAGAGATGTGAAGCAACAACCGCTTGTTAACACAGACGGATGTCAAATGGATGTGGCATACATAGCTAGATTCAGTGAAATATTTAGCCTATTCTCCTTGCGTCCTGGCTGTCGTGTAGATGTGGCATAAACAACTACACGCGTGTTTGGGTTGACACAACAATGGACTCGTGCCACGGCTGATGACCGGAGAGGTGATTGTACCAGGAAACCACTGATAATCTCCATAGTTAGAGACATTACTTCAACTCTACCATCAAGGGATGCCTGAAAGATGATTAACAACCAGTCAACACGATGTAGAGACACAAGATACAACAGGCAAATCCTAGAGACACAAACGGAAATAATCCAAACTGTCGATGTTAATGAGGGTTGTTGTTTGAAACTGAGGGAGCTTAACGTGTGTTGTTGAATTGAATTGAATTGAATTGAATTGAATTGAATTGAATCGCATCCTCACGTAATTATATACAACTATCTACAACTGAAGCAACGGATCCCATCTCCTGGTGACCCTGACCCCCCAATTTTCTCCACCCCTGACACTCGATGAGTGACGTATCAATATCAGTCATACCCAGCCTTTCCCAGAAAGTCTTTGGTAACAATTTTAAGAGGCTGGGTCGAGTCATATAACCAGGGAACTGTTTACCCCAGAGAGTACTTGAACCAAGAAATACCGAACTGCCAGTTGAGTACACTAGACAGCGGTTACCCAACTTTCGAGTAACAAATGGCGGGTGATTATTGTTTGTCTCGACATCATGTCTATATTTAGAGCAGACATAGAGACAATGGTACGTCTTACTTTTTGTCTTCTGTAGCAGGTCAGCTCGTTTCCTCCGATGGCGCGTCAGTGTGTTCGTCTCACGTGTGTGTTCGGTTGTCCTTGTCCTAATACCCGCATCTTTCATCATGTAGTCTTCTTCAGCTGTAAAGTGCTGAGAGAAAGTCAGAAAATGGCAAAGCTCAAAGACAACTTCGAAATGATTGTGTGCACAAATGTTGCATACAGTCACATGACATATTTGATTTAATCAATAAACGACATTTTTCTCAGAAATAAATGTTGGGACTACTACATTTGTTAATTTGTTTTTCTTTGTGTGTTGCACATGTCTTTGAGCGGGACACACATATTTGCGTTTTTCCATGTTTATTTCTCTGTTGTAAGATGTCGTTTTTTAATGTTACTTTCCTGTTTTCTACTGTCAGTAAACATTGTGTTTAGACAGAAATGGAAGATTTAAAAAAAATAAAACATCTGAAATAAAGCTGACAATAAAGCCCAGCATCAACCATAAGCTAGTAACGTTATCTGTCAACCGTCTTCCAAAGCTGCCTCCATGTAGTGACACAATGTGGGTAACGTTATCTGTCAACCGTCTTCCAAAGCTGCCTCCATGTAGTGACACAATGTGGGTAACGTTATCTGTCAACCGTCTTCCAAAGCTGCCTCCATGTAGTGACACAATGTGGGTAACGTTATCTGTCAACCGTCTTCCAAAGCTGCCTCCATGTAGTGACACAATGTGGGTAACGTTATCTGTCAACCGTCTTCCAAAGCTGCCTCCATGTAGTGACACAATGTGGGTAACGTTATCTGTCAACCGTCTTCCAAAGCTGCCTCCACGTAGTGACACAATGTGGGTAACGCTCTCTACAATCCCGTCGGTCGTTTCCCAATGCTTTCTACATGTAGTGACGCAATGCGGGTAACGTTATCTGTCAACCGTCTTCCAAAGCTGCCTCCATGTAGTGACACAATGTGGGTAACGTTATCTGTCAACCGTCTTCCAAAGCTGCCTCCATGTAGTGACACAATGTGGGTAACGTTATCTGTCAACCGTCTTCCAAAGCTGCCTCCATGTAGTGACACAATGTGGGTAACGCTCTCTACAATCCCGTCGGTCGTTTCCCAATGCTTTCTACATGTAGTGACGCAATGCGGGTAACGTTATCTGTCAACCGTCTTCCAAAGCTGCCTCCATGTAGTGACACAATGTGGGTAACGTTATCTGTCAACCGTCTTCCAAAGCTGCCTCCATGTAGTGACATAATGTGGGTAACGTTATCTGTCAACCGTCTTCCAAAGCTGCCTCCATGTAGTGACACAATGTGGGTAACGTTATCTGTCAACCGTCTTCCAAAGCTGCCTCCACGTAGTGACACAATGTGGGTAACGCTCTCTACAATCCCGTCGGTCGTTTCCCAATGCTTTCTACATGTAGTGACGCAATGCGGGTAACGTTATCTGTCAACCGTCTTCCAAAGCTGCCTCCATGTAGTGACACAATGTGGGTAACGTTATCTGTCAACCGTCTTCCAAAGCTGCCTCCATGTAGTGACACAATGTGGGTAACGTTATCTGTCAACCGTCTTCCAAAGCTGCCTCCATGTAGTGACACAATGTGGGTAACGTTATCTGTCAACCGTCTTCCAAAACTGCCTCCATGTAGTGACACAATGTGGGTAACGCTCTCTACAATCCCGTCGGTCGTTTCCCAATGCTTTCTACATGTAGTGACGCAATGCGGGTAACGTTATCTGTCAACCGTTTTCCAAAGCTGCCTCCATGTAGTGATACAATGTGGGTAACGTTATCTGTCAACCGTCTTCCAAAGCTGTCTCCATGTAGTGACACAATGTGGGTAACGTTATCTGTCAACCGTTTTCCAAAGCTGCCTCCATGTAGTGATACAATGTGGGTAACGTTATCTGTCAACCGTCTTCCAAAGCTGCCTCCATGTAGTGACACAATGTGGGTAACGTTATCTGTCAACCGTTTTCCAAAGCTGTCTCCATGTAGTGACACAATGTGGGTAACGCTCTCTACAATCCTGTCGGTCGTTTCCCAATGCTTTCTACATGTAGTGACGCAATGCGGGTAACGTTATCTGTCAACCGTCTTCCAAAGCTGCCTCCATGTAGTGACACAATGTGGGTAACGTTATCTGTCAACCGTTTTCCAAAGCTGCCTCCATGTAGTGATACAATGTGGGTAACGTTATCTGTCAACCGTCTTCCAAAGCTGCCTCCATGTAGTGACACAATGTGGGTAACGTTATCTGTCAACTGTTTTCCAAAGTTGCCTCCATGTAGTGACACAATGTGGGTAACGTTATCTGTCAACCGTCTTCCAATGCTGTCTCCATGTAGTGATACAATGTGGGTAACGCTGTCTACCATCCTGTCGGTATTTTCCCAATGCTGGCCTCACATAGTGGCTGTATTGTTGCCTTTTGCAGTAATGGGTTTTACAAAGAACAATTGCATACCCAAGTACGACATCAAAATCAATGGAATCAATCTGAAACAAATTAATGTATTTAAGTATTGGGGCACTTTAATAACAGCAGATGGAAGATGTATTAAGAAAGTTAAATGTATAAAAGCAAAGCAAAGGCAGCATTTAACAAAATGAAGAGTATTCTCTGCAATTTATTGTTGTCAATGGCGGCTGGGAAAAGTGTTCTTTACAGCTATATTGAGCCAATCCAGATTTATGGAACAAATCATGGACAATTAGGAGAAAAGTGAGGGATTATGCGGAGGCCGCAGAGATGTGATGTTATAGAAGAATAAGAACACGGTGGACGGATAGAAAGAACATTGAAGATATCTCGAGTTAGGTTAACCTACAGAGAGAACTGGTTACTTGCATCAGAAGAAAACAGTCCACGTTCTTTGGGCTTGTCATTCCAAGACGAAAGCTGGAGTATTTTCCTGACAATGACATTTTTGAAGGGGAACAGGGGCAGTGTGAGACCAAAAGAAAAGATGCTAAAGAGAGAAAATCTTCATCTTCTTTTCTCTTTAGAGAGAGAGAGAGAGAGAGAGAGAGAGAGAGAGAGAGAGAGAGAGAGAGAGAGAGAGAGAGAGAGAGAGAGAGAGAGAGAGAGAGAGAGAGATGAAGTAAACATTTGAACTGAGGGTTAAAAATGTTACTTAAATAAAAGAGCAAGAACACGCAGGAAAAAATAAGATTAATAATGAAAAGGAAACCAATAGACGTGAAAGTAACCAACAAGAGAGACAGATTAGAAATCGGCACGGCCAGTCTGGCAGTGAGATCAACATTTACAATTACCGGAGCCGACTGCCTGGGTCTGATATGTCCTGCCAACAAATTGTTCCGGGCTGGTACAACCTCCGTTGGCACGGCCCCAGAGAGCAGCCCAAACAAGATAAAGTAGACATTCATCTAGGGACTCCTCGCAAAGTACCAACCAAAATAAAAGTCACTAAATAACTTCATCTCGTGAGTACAGGCACTTTCAGTCAGCTCTGGGTTGCAGTGAACTTGAATTGCATTCAGCGTCGGTGCAAGACAGTGCTCTTATCTAGCAACAAGGGCTGTCTAGTTGGTCGAGCGTCACAGGCAACTTGTTTCTTCAGCGAGGTGCTGTCTTCATTTGGAGGTGGCAGGTTCGAATCCCAATGTGGCCACACTTCAGTTAGCGATTGTTATATTGTCTAGTGCGTCCTCTGATCTTAACTGCTTCCCAAACTTTCTATGGGTGCGAACCAATACCTGTGAATGTATTTCTTATGCCTGTTTGGAGTTTTTCTTCTGTGTATTTCGTGTATTTTCTACATACGCAGCGTCGAGAACTACACACATGAGCATACAATGATGCAAGCCAACAGTAATCCACTGTAAGATGTGGAGATGAAGTGAAGGTATTCCATGAGAGAGGGCAGGGATCAACGCTGGGCGGCTGCAGCACTGTGCTGTTAGCCAGGACCGTCATGATATTAGTGTGTCAGAATTTATTCTACAGCATAGTTTTCCATTTCATTATATTTATGTTAAAGTCACTTTTTATTGCCTAGTGTTTGTATTTGATTTACCATTTCTGGACATTTCTGATATGTTCCACATTGAACAACCATGGATACACTTCGGAGTCTTGTCTCACATCTCCCCCAACTATCTTACATTTACATGTGTCTTACCATGGTCTAGTTAAAGTCGATATTTGGTCCCAATATACGTTTGTGATTGATGGATGTGCCATCCAGACACATTGTATCCTGACACTGAATCCGTTGGTCGACTGCTCTGTTATAGACAATGGAGAACTATTAAATATATTTGCGGTCTACTAAGATATATTTTGACAGTGTTCTCAAAGATGAAATTGCGTCTTGTGATTTGTATTTCTTTAGATGCCCAACATGTTACCCCGGCGCATCAATGACCATGTTAATACATGTTCTACGAGTATATAGTAGGATTTTAACCAGCATCGTCAGTGTGTGGCTGACTGAGTATTGTCACGTTTGATCATAAGGTTGTTCAGCAATGAGATGAAGGCTGAAGATGTGTCTCAATATTTATGTTGTAAATGTCCACAAGAAGGAACTAGAGAGTTTGATAAATGACTTCAAGGTCACATAATACGATACAGGGAAGATATAACTACAACTCCCCGTGGTTAACGCTGGACATCACATCACGGTAGTAGTATATTGAGGTTTCCAGACACATATTCTGGGAGGGTAATTGGGAGGGTAATGGCGGCTGATAGGGTTTATGAAGGAAATATGGGGCAAATTGTCGACTCGGTAAAAAAATTTTTTGGTGGGAACGGGTTTTTTCGGCGGGTGATGGTGTCTGTGAAAGTAATTAAGGTAAAAGTATTCGGTGGGAATAGAAAGGTTGTGCGTACGGATGAGGGAGGGCTGTAAGTTACGTATATGAATGTGTTAGTATGCGTGGTGTAGTGCTGTATAAACAAGGGTGTGATGGATCGTGGTTTCTACTCATGGGTTGGATATATTTTGGTTACGTGTATGAATGTGTCTGTTCGTGGTGTAGTGATGTATAAACAAGGGTGTGATGGGTCGTGGTTTCTACTCATGGGTTGGATATATGGTGGTTACGTATATGAATGTGTCTGTTCGTGGTGAGTAATGTATAAACAAGGGTGTGATGGGTCGTGGTTATACTCGAAGTAAGAGGTGGTTACTATCATCTGAACAGTGTGATAGTAGTGAAGGTAAAGGGTGGTATATTCACTACCATCATTACAAAGGAAAGCGTATAAAGTTATAATGGGTATGGTGGTAAGGGGTATTAGTGATCAAGTAGGAGTGATATAGGGGTGGTCATAAATGTAATAAGAGGTGTTCGCAGTTACACACTGGTCAACCAGTGGTCAAGCAATGGTCAAGTAAGGGTCAAGTAGTCAAGTAAGGAAATTTTAGGGAAAAGTGATTGTAATGAGATGGTGATGATTAAAGAGTGGTAAATTAGTGGTCAAGCAGTGGTCAAGCAGTGGTCAAGTGGTCAAGTAAGGAAATTTTAGGGAAAATTGGTCGTAGTGACATGGTAATGTTTAAATTAGTGGTAAATTAGTGGTCAAGTAGTGGTCAAGTAGTGGTCAAGCAGTGGTCAAGCGGTGTGTAAGTGAGGAAAATTTTAGGGAAATTTAGGGAAAAGTGATTGTAATGATATGGTGATGATTAAAGAGTGGTAAATTAGTGGTCAAGCAGTGGTCAAGTGGTCAAGTGAATAATTTTAGGGAAAAGTGATTGTAAGCGATATGGTGATGCTTAAAGGGTGGTAAATTAGTGGTCAAGTAGTGGTCAAGTAGTGGTCAAGTAGTGGTCAAGTGGTCGAGTGACCACTTAAATTGTAGAGGACGATGTGCCTAAGATTATGGTAGTGATTAAAGTGATCGATGACGTGGTCAAGCAGTGGTCAAGCAGTGGTCAAGTAGTCGAAGTGACCACTTAAATTGTAGGGGAAAGTACGTATAGTGCAATGGTGGTGGGTAGAGTGAAGAAGAATCAATAGTAGTGATAATAGTACTACCAATATTATCGACAAGAATTATTAGCTGGTACGTTATTATTATACTATATTTTTGTGGGGTGTGTAAAAATCATACAAAGAGGGTCATACAAACACAAATAAGAACCAGTACATACATGTACACACTTGTACATACATTACAACACATAAAGACAGACAAGCACAAGACAACCCATACATTACTACTGTCATCACAACTATACACACAGTACACACCCATACAATACACAAGTAACACCAAACATTACACAAAATACACATCTACAAGACACAAACACACAAAGACAACAGACACAGCCAACATACCAAACTCAATGAACACAAATAACACCAACACAACTACAACACCACCACAGATACACTGTACGTACAAACCACAAAGAACAGACAAGCACAAAGACAAACCAGCTAGGATTACTACTGTCATCACAAAACTATACACAACTACACACACCCATACACAAATACCAAGACACTCAAAGACAAAGACAACCCAAGTACACACACACACACATACACACCCATCGCCTAGGATTACTACTGTCATCACAACTATACTCAAGTACAGACACACCCATCGCCTAGCATTACTACTGTCATCACAACTATATACAACCACGTACAGACACGCGTACAACAACAAAGACAGGCACAAAACACATACAGACACCCATACACACTTGATACACTTGTACATACAGACCTACACAAGAACACAAAAAACAAAGACACACCCAAAACATTACTACTGGTACCTCAACTATACACTTGTACATACAGACCTACAAGAATATCACAAACCACAAATTATTGGTAAAGAACGCGGATGTCCGAGACAGCCCCTACGTCATCACCGCCATGTGCAAAAATCATTAAGCATGAGTCATCGGTTTGTGGGAAGCAGGCGGGCGTTAGAAAACACTGTCTACAAAATTGCTACGTCAGCTACGTCGTGTGCAGAACCAGTGTATAAAATAGCGTCTCTTGTGAGCTCAGTACCAGTTCACGGCTGACTTGGGTATCTACAGCAGTGCTTCACGCTGGTGTGAGCAGTGTTCGTGTAGTAACCAGATATTGTTCACGTAGTGACTTGGCTAGCTACAGCAGTAAAACTTGGTGTGAGCCTTATTCGTTTCGTCGGCCTCTGATAAAACATTGAAACATTGTATACACCAGAACATTTTGGTGCTTTAAGAAAGGAAAACAAAAAAAAAAACAGTTTATCAATATGGACCACCAGATCTACTTTCACGTGTTCAGTGTGCGACAAAGACTTCCGTGATGGAACTAATCTTCACTCGCCACATTCGGACCATTCACGATACGAAAGATCAACCACACTTATGTCATATCTGTGGACAACGTTTCAAGAGAAAAGACAATCTACAAAAACACATACGAATACGTCATCACCGGCCTATGGATACATCAGAACCAGAGACAACTACCTCTTCACCATCAGAGACAACACCACCAACAACCTCGACGACACCACCAACTGAAACCAATATAACTAACAGTCAGATACAACCAGACGAGAATATTCTTGAACAAATGGTAGAAGACGAAGCTGCCATCTTAGCAGCCGGGGAACCAGAGACACTACACATCCTTCCATCGGATATTCAACAAATATATAGAGAAAATTGGGAAGCTATCAGGACACATCACAAGATTAACAAGTATTTATCGACATACACCTTCTTTATTAGCCCGGAGATACAAAAGCCTATCAAATGGACAGATACGTTGTATAAGATTTTCAATGCTCAAATTAGTCGCTTTAAGATCAACTTTAGCTTTCATCTAGTGTTACGACATAGAGGAACACAAGATCTTAGATTCTATCATGCATCATTTAACAATTCTTCTGTTTTAGAATTTCCAGCGCTAATACATAACAGACACGACTTTGACGCCTTCCTTACATCAGTACACGAACATGACATTCATTCCTACGCCATGCAACAACGTACAGACACCAAATATACACTAGAGACAGTAGCTGGCATATGTTTTTACCTCTTTCATATGCCCGAGTTCCCGATAGTTTGATGTCTAGGTCATCCCCCAACTACATTGTTTTATATTTTTGTCACTAACCCTGTATGTCATTGATGTTTTCTTATAGCACTAAAGTGTTTTGATGAATAATACATTCTTTGATATATTGAAACCAAGATTTTTGTTGATTTTCTTTAGTGGTTTTGTTTTTACTTATTGTTCCGAGAGACAGCAACACTGACAGACAATGAAATAAAGACACATACTGAGATGTATTATGTATTTATTCAACTGATGCTTGCAACCAAGTATAGAAATTACGCCATCCACCTCCCAGTATCCAACGATGTAGTTTATCAGTCATATACGTGGCTACAGATGTAGCGAAGCTTTCCTCCAGGTCCTGGACATTCACGTCTGTATTGTAAGAATTATTAACCAGATGCATACCCAGACGCATACCAAGTGTAAAAATCATCATTATTCTCCCGTAGTTGATGACGTTATCGGCAAAGACTTCGTCAGCGATTGAAACAAAGACCGGGAAAACGTGTTCGGGCTTGATACAGACTTCTAGTCTCGTGAATAACACATCATGTTGGTTGGCTATCTGACGTACTAAGCGACACAACCTCGAGTTATTGGTCTTTGTGGGCTTGTAGGAACTAATAATAGTCAACGCCATACTCACCACCTCGGTGTGAACTTGTGTCAAGTCGACTATTGGGTCCATCGTTATTATACCAATAGCTACCAGAGACCCACTGGCGTGCAGTTGGTGGTCAAATGGTCTAATAATATCACCCGATACGTTTATAAACACCAATGCGAGTAGATAGCTGTTTATTAATTCTCATGGATCCTAGGTGGAAACATCCTTTTACGGCTTTGATTGCGGGCCCAACGGGGAGTGGTAAAACCGTCTTTGTCCAACAGTTCTTGACCCATCTACCAGCCATGGTAGACCCCCTTCCAGAGGAAATTATATGGTGCTATGGGGAATGGCAACCCATCTACGAAACTATGAAGGGTGTTCAATTTAATGAAGGTCTGCCAGATGTGGAAAAATGGACAGGGGATAGACGTCGGTTAGTAGTCATAGATGATCTAATGTCTGAGACAGATGACAGAGTGACTAAATTATTTACTAAAGGCAGTCATCATCGCAACCTCAGTGTTATGTATATAGTACAGAACCTATTTGGTAAGAATAAAGAACAAAGAACTATCAGTCTGAATTCGCACTACCTAGTGGTGTTTAAGAATCCTCGAGACGGGTCTCAGATTACCAATCTCGCCAAACAGATGTATCCAGGCCGTGTGTCATATGTCCAAGAGAGTTTTAAAGACGCGACATCGGCTCCACACGGGTATTTGTTATTTGACCTGCGACAGGAAACACCGGATCAGCTCCGCTTACGAAGTCATATATTTCCCGACCAGCAGCAAGTCGTCTACGTCCCCAAATAACATGTCTAACCGACTTAAACGTAACGAGGGTATGTTACGTTTCTTGGGTCAGACCAACCCAGCCACTGTGAAGGCAGTAATGAAATCAGCTTCCCCGGATCTCGTCCAATCAATTTGCGAGTGCTGTCACAACGTTTTAAAAGGTAATGTTCCCCTGACACCAGCTCAGAAGAAGCGTCTGCAACGACACAAAGACAGTCTGAGAGCACTCACTCATAAGAAATTATCGCTTAAGAAAAGGAAAGAGATTCTACAACAAGGTGGTTTCATAGGCGCCTTACTAGGCCCCATACTAAATGTGTTGAAAAGCGTGGTGGGATTGTAATGGCCAAGAAGATGATCTTGATCGATCCCCGGTTGCTAGAAAAACCCTATATACCACCCGACACACTAAATGATAGTCTACAGGATTTGGATCGTCAGATGCAACAAGTCCTGGAAACAGAAGATCTACCACCACGTGACAAGGCCAGAGCATATCAGCAAACACTACAGAGGTATCTGAATCGACTCGAACAGTACAGACACAAGCCTCTGGGACTAGTAGATATCAAGGAACAAAAACCTGAAGTCACCAGTGTACCGACACCAGTAGCCGAGACACCTCTTCAACCAACACCTCTTCAACCTATTCAACCGGCTCAAGTAGTCGAACCCAAAACAGTCGAGACCACACCACATTACAAACTCAGGCGAAGTAAGAAGAAGACTAGGATACCTACCCCCAAGTGGCAAAAATGGCCGCCCAATTAAGAAAATATTACTATGACCCTAAGAAGCCGGGGGCCTATGGTGGAGCCGCCGCCTTAAAAAGAAATACTAACCTGAAGAAAATAGATAAATGGTTACGTCATCAGGATACCTACACGTTACATAAACCGATCCGTCGCCGATTTCAGAGACGCCAGACCATAACCGGTGGTATAAATCAACAATTTCAAGCCGACTTGATAGATATGAGACTATTACAACGATACAACGATGGGATGTCGTACCTAGTGACTTGTATCGATGTGTTTAGTAAATATGCTTGGGCTATCCCGATCCAGAAGAAAACGGGGAAAGCGCTGGTGGTGGCTATGAGTAAAATCTTTGGTGATAGCCAACCGATAAATTTTCAGAGCGATAAAGGTTCGGAATTCGTTAATCGGACCTTCTTAAAATTTCTGAAAGATCGAGGTGTGCACTTCTTTACCACCGAGAATGAAGATGTGAAGGCAGCGATAGTGGAAAGATTCAATCGAACCCTGAAAGAAAAAATGTGGCGTTATTTCACCAAGACCAATACACTGCGCTACGTCGACGTGATAGATAAATTGATCCAGAACTACAATGGTTCGTATCACAGAAGTATTCGCATGGCCCCTGTACAAGTCAACTATAGTAATCAAGAAGAGGTGTGGGATAACTTGTATAAGCCGACATACGTATCGAAAAAAGTGTATTTTACACCTGGGGATCGAGTCAGACTGGCTGAACCCAAACAACCTTTTAAAAAAGGGTATATGCCCTCGTGGACAGAAGAATTGTTTACCGTCAGTCGCATAAACCAGACCAGTCCAGTGACCTATGTGGTAAAAGATGATTCGGGAGAGGAACTACAGGGCTCGTTCTACAGAGAAGAAATACAACTAGTTGGAGACAAGCAAGTGTATCGTATCGAAACAATCTTACAAGAAAGACCCAGGCGAGGTGGTGGGAAAGAGTATTTAGTGAAGTGGTTTGGTTATCCCCATTCATTCAATAGTTGGATAGCTGACACGCAACTAGCTAGTTATGGAGACTAGTGGTGTGAGTGAAGACAGGGTGGAAACTATGGGGGTGCGCCCACAACTGACAGAGGGGGAAAGAACATCGATCTGGTCATTCTTTGGGCAACGTGTACCGAGGCCAGAGATTGTATTTATGTGTCAAATGGTGGTTATATATGCCGTAATTGCCGTGTCTTTGTTCAATCTGACTCAAGGCAGCGCAGACGCACCAGACGGCAAGTTGTGGGTAGCTCTAATGAGTAGTTGTTTGGGGTATATGCTACCTAATCCTAAATTAGAAAAACGATGAGTTTCTACGTAACTTTACCGAGTAATTCTGGACCAAAGGTATTTCCCAACAACCAACCCGGTCACTTTTTTGTCAAGTTGCCGCAGACCATTGATGTAACGACCCAATACGAAGTGGCCCTGGTCGAGATTCAGTTCCCCAATTCGTATTTTAATGGTTTGCCTGGTGAAATTTGGTTCCAATACTTTCCACCTAAAGGTAGTGGTATGGAACCTATAACCCTTGTATGTCCACCGGGTCCGTTCAGCAGCCCTGAAACTTTCATCGAGGAATTGAATAAGTTGTGTGTAGAAACCCAACTAGACGAGAAAGTAAACATCAAATTCTTTCTAGGTGCACCTTGGAAAAAGGTCGGGATGAAAATATTTGAAAAAGGCGCCCAGGCTAAAGTTAGTGACAGATTGAAGAATATGTTGGGTTTTCCCAGCTCGACTCTATCAGACGATAATGTCTTATTATACGGTAATATAGAATTAGAGATGGATAACGAAGTTAAAAATATCTACGTCTATTCAGATCTCGTAGCCGCGAGACCAGTTGGAGACGTCATGGTTCCTTTACTAAGGACTGTTCCTATATTGGACCGACTGTCACCTTCAGTGTTTCGTCTTTATGATAAGCCACATTATGTACCATTAAGTCGATTCTCCTTCGACACGGTGGAAATACTTTTAACTGATGATACGGGTAAAACACTCTCATTCAACGATGGGACTTCAGTACTAACTTTACATTTTCGAATCAGGAAGCACTCAGACCTCGAATAGACTAATATGAGTTTCTACGTGACGCTGACGAGTAATGCTTCGTTACAAATATACCCCCAAAATAACGCCGGACATTTCTTTGTCAAACTACCACAAACTATTGAGCTCACCTCCCAGTACGAAGTTGGTTTGGTTGATATTCAGTTTCCCAACACCTATTTTAATATTTTGAAAGACTGAGGTGTGGATAAAGTACTTTCCACCTCCAGACCTAGATGAACCACCGATGACGATTACGCTGACGCCTGGTCTGTACAAATCAACAGAAAAATTCATTGGAGAATTGAATAGATTGCTTTTCGAAGCTGAGAGATTTATCAATGAACTGCAATGGCTGCGTCTCGATGATGCCTTACAAGAACATAACCGAATGATGTTCTCTTATAACGATATTTCGAATAAGGCTCGTTTCCAGTTATATGAACAGGGGGCTGAAGTTAGACTTAGTGACAAGTTGGCAGAAATATTACAGTTTCCCTCGACACATGTCACCGAGACTGAACCCAGTCTGTCTGGTGTGGGTGAAGTGGATTTAGACCAGGGCACAAAAAATGTCTTCGTCTATTCCGATATTGTCACCTCGCGGGTGGTTGGTGATGTGATGGTACCATTACTGAGGACACTACCTGTTCTAGACAGATCTACCACCTCGGTATTTAGGATGTATGACAAGCCACATTACGTACCCCTCAGTCGATTTTCATTTGACACGATTGAACTTCTTATAACCGACGAGCAGGGGAAACCTATCCCATTTACAGGTGGAACTTCAGTAGTGACGTTACATTTTCGAACAACCAAACGGTTTGATCTGGGCTAACCATGGTTAGGCACGTGCCAATCCAACGCAACCCCAAACTATACGAGGAGTATTTCTGCAATCAAGCTGGAAGTGGTCTCCCTGTTTTTGTAGGTGGTCGAAGTCAGCGAGGTCATGGAATTGGTAGTTTCTTTAGTGGTCTTGGTCGCACAATTCTTCCTTGGTTGAAGACTGGTGGCAAAGCCCTATTGAGAGAAGGACTGGGGACGGGTTTGCAAGTGGCTCAAGATGCCTTAGCTGGTAGAAATGTTGGTGAGTCCTTCAAAGAACACGCCAGAGATGCTGGTCAACGACTACTCCAAGGCGCAGCTCAACACATCAGCCAATCAGGTAGTGGTGTTAGGAAACGAAAACGAGCCGCCCCGCCAGGTCAGCCCAGTAAAAGAATAAAACCAACAGTCAGAAAGTCCAGTCGAGTCATAAGACACATCACCACCAAGCGGGACATTCGGATATTTTCTCATAATGGCGTTAATTCATCCCAAGTCGTGTGAGTGTCTGCATTCTGGTCTGGATCTGTTTAGTGTACCTCCCACCCAGACAGCCGTAGGAAGAGGGACAGTTTGTGGAGATTCATCCATTGGCCACTTTAGCTTATGGGGCACCCATCGAATTCACCATTTCTGGTGTCGGTGAAGATTACATTGATTTGTTTAATACTTTTCTGCACGTGAGAGCCAAAGTTACACTGCCCAATGGCGACGACCTACCAAACACAGCCGAAGTCGGTCCTATAAATTATTATTTGCATAGTTTGTTTTCTCAAGTAGACGTGTCCCTGAACGACACTCTTATTTCACCGAGTGAAAATTCGTATCCGTACCGGGCCTACTTGGAAGCTCTTCTGAATTATGGTGAAGAGGCCAAAAAGAGTCATCTGACGTCAGCTCTATACTATCAAGATACTCCTTTGCACATGGCAGACACAAGGGGTGAGCACAATACAGGTCTAGCCAAAAGAAGATCTTTAGCCAGCTATAGTGTGCCTCTGGATATGATGGGGCGCCTACATTCCGACATTTTCAATCAGGACCGGTACATGTTGAATGGTGTCGATATTAAAATCAAACTAACCCCATCAAAATCCGTCTTTAATTTGATTGCCACGGATGTAAATGGTGGGTACAAAAGTGTCATTACTTACGCCGCCCTCTTGGTGAGGAAAGCTAAGTTAAATCCAGCTATCTCTCTGGCCCATGAAAAAGCCTTATTGAGATCCAATGCCAAGTATCCTTTTAAAAGGGTCGTGGTAAAGACCTTTTCTATCCCTAAAGGTATGTTTTCCCACACACAAGATAACCTTTTCCTCAGCCAGACACCGACCCGGGTGGTGATCGGATTAGTGAATGCTTCCTGCTTCAATGGCGAGCTGAATACGAACCCCTTCATATTCAATCATTATCAGTTAAACTATTTGAGTCTGATGGTAGATGGGCGTAGTGTTACAGGCAAACCCTTAACCATGAATTATACCACAGGTCAGTACATGCGAGCTTTCCATAGTACCAACTTGGCCCTTGGTCTGACCGGTAAGGATGTCGGGAATGGTATAAATTATGAAAGTTATAGTCAAGGGAATTGTCTCTATAGTTTTGATCTGACTCCCAGTATATTAGATGGAGAACAGTTTGAAATGGCGAAATCTGGCCCATTGTCAGTAGAACTAAAGTTTGACGTTATAACGACTGTACCTCTACAAGTCATCGTATACGCCGAACTCGATTCGGTCCTAGAAGTTTCCAAGACGAGACAAGTGCTAACAGATTACATAGCATAATGGATACCCAACAACTAAGACAATTACTCATGTCTGATCTGTTTGTTCGTCGCCTTCCACTAGTCAACGTATGCGCTAGAGATCATTTGCCTAGACACATTGATAGAACACAGCCAGCTGCTTTGATCGTCAATACTGACACCAGTGCTTACTCTGGTTCACATTGGATCGCCCTATATTTTAATGGTCTAGGTCAGTTTGAATATTTCGATTCGTTTGGCTTGCCACCATTACACGCCGACATTATCCATTTTATACAACGAAACTCGGACAGATCACCCGTGTACAATACCCGTTGTAGGTGTGTATTTGTGTAGTTGATGTCTGTGTGTCTGTACTTGTGTATAGTTGTGGTGATAGTAATGGTACGAGTGTGTCTGTGCTGTCTCTGCACATGTGTATAGGTGTTGATGTGACAGTAGTAATGGTATGGATTGTCTGTGTATGGTTGTCTTTGTGTTTGTATGTGTGTTTGTGTGACCCTCTTTGTGTCTTTGTTTATGGGTGTGTACTTGTGTATAGTTGTTGTGACAGTAGTAATGGTATGGTTTGTCTGTACTTCTGTATCTGTATGTGTGTACGTGTGTGTGTGTGTGTGTGTGTGTGTGTGTGTTTCGTTGTCTTTGTATTTGTGTGTATCAAGTATGTACTTGGTTGTCTTTGTATTTGTATGTGTGTTTGTGTGACCCTCTTTGTATGATTTTTACACACCCCACAAAAATATAGTATAATAATAACGTACCAGCTAATATTCTTGTCGCTAATATTGGTAGTAGTATTATCACTACTATTGATTCTTCTTCACTCTACCCACCACCATTGCACTATACGTACTTTCCCCTACAATTTAAGTGGTCACTTGACTACTTGACCACTGCTTGACCACGTCATCGATCACTTTAATCACTACCATAATCTTAGGCACATCATCCTCTACAATTTAAGTGGTCACTCGACCACTTGACCACTACGTGATCACTAATTTACCACCCTTTAAGCATCACCATGTCGCTACAACTACTTTCCGCTAAAATTTATTCACTTGACCACTTGACCACTGCTTGACCACTAATTTACCACTCTTTAATCATCACCATGTCGTTACAATCACTTTTCCCTAAAATTTCCCTAAAATTTTCCTCACTTACACACCGCTTGACCACTGCTTGACCACTAATTTACCACTAATTTAAACATTACCATGTCACTACGACCAATTTTCCCCTAATATTTCCTTACTTGACCGCTTGACCATTGCTTGACCACTGATTGACCACTAATTTACCACCCTTTAATCATCACCATATCATTACAATCACTTGTCCCTAAAATTTCCTTACTTGACTACTTGACCCTTACTTGACCATTGCTTGACCACTGGTTGACCAGTGTGTAATTGCGAACACCTCTTATTATATTTATGACCACCCCTGTATCACTCCTACTTGATCACTAATACCCACGCCTTACCATCAAATGACACCCATTATAACTTTATACGCTTTCCTTTGCAATGATGGTAGTGAATATACCACCCTTTACCTTCACTACTATCACACTGTTCAGATGATAGTAACCACCTCTTACTTCGAGTATAACCACGACCCATCACACCCTTGTTTATACATTACTCACCACGAACAGAAACATTCATATACGTAACCACCATATATCCAACCCATGAGTAGAAACCACGACCCATCACACCCTTGTTTATACATCACTACACCACGAACAGATACATTCATACACGTAACCAAAATATATCCAATCCATGAGTAGAAACCACGATCCATCACACCCTTGTTTATACAGCACTACACCACGCATACTAACACATTCATATACGTAACTTACAGCCCTCCCTCATCCGTACGCACAACCTTTCTATTCCCACCGAATACTTTTACCTTAATTACTTTCACAGACACCATCACCCGCCGAAAAAACCCGTTCCCACCAAAAAATTTTTTTTACCGAGTCGACAATTTGCCCCATATTTCCTTCATAAACCCTATTACCCTCCATTACCCTCCCAAAATATGTGTCTGGAAACCTCAATATACTACTCACGGTCTGCCAGATGCTGCTCGGGGTACTGAGTATACGCTGGAATATGTGAACAACCCTGCAGCCGAGCAGAAGATAGTACTGACTGTTACTGACACTGGACGATTGATGCCACAGGCGGGTAACAAACAACCTATCTGGATGTGGAAATCAAGGTGCAAAGACTGTTGTTTCTCATGCTCTGGACCAAACGCGCTGGTCCAGGCGGTGTGCGATAGATACGGACACTGGCTACTACTCCTGCCTGCATTAGTGCTGGTGGTGTATGTAGTAACAGTCTGAAGACTTCCCTTTCTTCACTTTGCATTGCAGAATAAACTTATACCAATATACGTTCTGATTCTGTTTGCCCCCTTTCAGGTTTGTTGGTAATGCGTCCTTCCGGCTTCTTACTGCCACCAAGGGGTAATTCGCTGGTCTGTGTGTCTACACCATCTGGTACATCTGGTGATGTTACTTGGGTGTATTACTCATCTCAACTCATCTCTTCATGTTCCTCTTGAACCTTGCGGTGTCGAGGTGAAGTATAAACATCGGGAGAGTGCCCGATTATGGGCTTCATGTATCGATATTCCCATGGACTCTGCTATTTCTTCTGTCCATCTTAAATTTACGTGATCGGTCTCTTCCTCTGCTTCCCTCTGGTCTATACATAATTGTTTGTTGTGGTATACTGTTAGTTGGTAACCTACTTGCATGACCAAAACATTTGACTTGCTGCCTTCTAATAAAATCTATTGCTGCTATAACTCCTACTTTAGTCCTGATTTCTTCATTTCTGATCTTATCTCTTCTTGATACATTGAGAATTCTTATCAGGAATCTCATGTCTGTTATTGTGATTTTTTACTTTTCTCTTTTCCTGTCATCGTCCAGGTTTGGCATTGGCAACATAGAATTGGTAGGAAGATGTTTTGTAAAGTACTTTCTAAGTAGTTATTGATACATGTTAGTTCTTTAGTAGTGTACTAGGGGGTAGTACTATACATATATAATGTGTGCTACTGGAACTATTAGTGTTGGAACTCTTCGCTGGTTGCTGAGGATGGGGACGGAGCGCTTATGGGAATGTCCCGAATGCTGTGATGTCGGTTCCTAAATCAATCAATCAATCAATCATATATAATGTGTATCTGAACTAGCTGAATCCGATTCGTTTTCTTGAGAGAAATTTACTAACATGTAATCCAAAACGTTGACGACCTGGGCAATACACTATCATCATACGGGTTACAAATGAAAACCTTAAAAAGTAAAGGTGGCCAATATTACTGATTTTAGTGGGTATATCTTAGTAAAATTCGTTGGTGTGGGGTGGGTAGCGGTTACTAGTCGTATGTAGAGTGTCGTAGTGACCTATACACTATCATCATACCTTAAAAAGTAAAGATGGCCGATATTATTGATTGTCTCGGGTATACCGTAGTGAAAGTCGTTGGTAAGGGGTGAGTAGTGGTTATTAGTGATCTGTAGAGTGTCATTGTGACCTATACACTATCATCACACAGGGTACAAATGAAAACCTTAAAAAGTAAAAATGACCAATATTATTGATTGTAGCGGGTATAGCCTAGTGAAATTCGGTAAGGGTGGGTGAGTGGTGGAGTAGGTAGATAAGTACTTCTGAACATTATCATCATACGGTTATAGAGCTTTAAATGAAAACCTTAAAAAAGTAAACATGGCCGATATTATTGAATGTAGCGGGCATGCCTTAGGGAAAGTCGTTAGTAAGGCGTGGGTGAGTGGTGGAGTATTTTGATAAGTGCTTCCTAACACTATCATCAGAGATTTAAGAGCTTCAATTGAAAAATTTAAAAAGTAAAGATGGCCGGCATTATCGACTATAGTGGGTATGGCGTAGTGAAATTCGTTGTCAAGTGGTTTGTGAGTGGAGGAAAGACTAGGTAGGTGCTTCTGATCATTGTTAAGGGGTGGACGAGTGGTGGGGTGGTAGATAAATACATCCGTTCCTTGATAATAGCCGGAGGTTAAGTCTCGTAATAAATTCTAAAGACTGAACTCATAGATGGCTGATCTGAGGGTGACCGCCTGGGTGACTCATCACGGTGCTATGTCGGCGAGGGTGAACGTACGTGAACGTGTTCAGACATGTCTTTGGGGAAAACCTGAGGATGACTCAGAGCGTACCGACAGCGGTAAACCGGCTTGAACATGTTTAGACATGTTTTCTATGTTGCATCAGCCGCACAGTCTGTATAAAAACGACCACAAAGACGGGAAAAGACACTATGTTTGCAACAAGACCTATCGAAAACAGCTCACCGAAGAGACCACGGGGGTAAGTACTCAATGTGTAGAATACATTCTCGTTACACGCCGTCAAGTCGGTATAGTGTTGTCGCTGATGTATTTCTCAGAAAATAAGGTACATGGTGCTACATTCGGGTTTACACCTCGAAATATATCAGATGCACATGATATCAAAATACTGGCTGGTGTATATATTCCTTCACATTAGGTCAAAACTGGTCTGCATAAAGGTCATATGGATGGTGTCACACTGTAAAATTCAGTATGTGTAAATTTATCATATAATATGATGTCACTTGTTATATCACCTATAATATTTGATCGTTTCTCCAGATTGAGAATGTACTGACACAAACAGGAACAAGCTCGCTTATTGAGTTGTGTATAGGAAGTGAAAGCTCTGACAGTCGACCACAAAATATTGGTATGTATGCTTTCAGCATTGCTCACTAATTATTGTTCACCACTGCTCAGTAACTGTCCAGCAGTGCGTGTATTCGCCTGCTTTGTTCACTAATATAGTACATAAAACAGCTGTATGTCGGTAACATACTATATAAAATGACACAAAGTAAGACAGCTTTACAGAATTACGAAACATACAGGACGTTGCTAGCCTTAATCACAAAACACAAAACATATAGTCACGGAGAAGACCCACAGGGTGACGTAAGACATCAAGGTATGATGAAGAACAAAAACGAGAGTAATGCAGAGAACATGAATTATTTTACTACATATGACGTCTTGGTGCACCCTCATAATTCGCAAATGTCAAATGGGTACTTTTTTCTATTGATATATCATGGTTAAAAAGTTAGTACTATTGATTTGAAAACATTTTGGTTATTATTTTCTGTAGATGATGTAAAAACACTAGCATCAAAATAATATTGGTTGTCGCGTGTTTTGAAATACAAAATAAAAGTCATGTAAAATATCAACGGTGGACTGTAATGGTTTGTCTTTTCTTCACAGCGGTATAACGTTCGGCGGTCAGTACTTACACCAGAACGACCTGTGAAAGCGTGGAACTACAGAAATCTTTACAAATCATAGTGTTGGATCACTCTACCGTATCAACACTTCACCAGTGCAACTGCACAAAAGAGTACTGTGCTAATTATCAACACTCCGTTAGCTGGTGCCGAAAACTACAAGCGGGTTGGAATACGTGCCTTATCGTCATTACCCTTTCCAGCGTAATGGCCACTAAACAGAAAAATCTCTATCTGGTCATATATGTGGTCAATTCTTTACAGAAAACTACAAGCTTAAACGTCACATTAACACAGTTCACAACACCGAAACACACACATGTCACCTCTGTGGTAATCTATACAACAGAAAAGACAGCCTACAACGACACATAAAAACAAAGCATCAGACATCCACTTCAACAACAACTGCAACCTCAACACCTATGAGCACTACACCCTTAGCTTCATCATGCAAAACGAAAACACCTTCAGACACACGAAAACTGAGTCACCAAGCAGATGTATACTATACCACCAGTTGTCATCCCAACTACAGTCAGATGTGTGATGACCCCAGCAACCAGATGTGTGATGAACCCAATAATCAGCCGCTTGATGTACCCGACACTCAGATGTTTGATGCCCCGTTTGTCTACAATACTCAGATGTCAGCCCAAAAAGCAGGAGACCAGTCTTATGACTACATGCCAAGTGAAATATACATACCATGCTACCAGCCGGAAAAACCAACCTACTCAGACAATGGTGTGAAGAAATCCAGAAACAACACACAATGTGTATAGCTCTGTATGTGAAAATAAAATGTATTGTGGATACTATGTATACCAGCTCATATCACAGCATCCATTTCGTATAGTGACATTATGCATTTGTATGCTTGTAAAATTGTACTGAAATACTGTAAAATGTACTGAAATACTGTAAAATAAACAGGCATATATTATAATTACGTCTTGGTTGTTGAAATTTTTAGTGTTTACGGTGTATATAGTTGTCATGTGATGAGAGAATGAACATATGATGACAAATTCAAGAAATATTTTAACAAACTAAGGAAACGGTTTAACCAAAGTAGGAAAACTGTTGACCATAGTATGAAATATCAAAACCAAAATTATGAAAAGTAGGAAACTTTGCAAAAAGTAGGGAAATCTGTTACCCAAAAGGAAAAATAATATTTGGCCACATTTCAATCAAATTTATGAAAAGTAGGACAATGTTAACCAAATGGCA
Organism: Cepaea nemoralis; assembly: GCA_014155875.1. Taxonomy (NCBI): domain Eukaryota; kingdom Metazoa; phylum Mollusca; class Gastropoda; order Stylommatophora; family Helicidae; genus Cepaea; species Cepaea nemoralis. Next base: position 119,239 of record JACEFZ010018826.1, on the reverse strand, counting down.
AAATTCTTGGTCAAGTAAGAAAATTTGTTAACCAAATGTGAAAAGGTTAGCCAAATTTCAAACCAAACTTATAAAAAGTAGGAAATTTGTTGACCAAATGTGAAAATTTGTGGCCAAACTTATAAATATCTCACCCTAAACTTATGAAAAGTGGAAAATTTTGTTGTCCAGATGTGAAAGGTTTGGCCAAATGTCAAACAAACTCATACAAAGTAGGAAAATTGTTAACCAAATGTTTAAATTTTAACCAAATTTCAAACCAAACTTATAAAAATTTGGAAATGTTGTTAACCAAACGTGACAAGTTTGGCCAAATTTCACCCTAACTTATGAAAAGTAGGAAATTTTGTTGTCCAGATGTGAAAAGTTTGGCTAAATTTCACCCAAACTTATGAAAAGTAGGAAACTTTGTTAACCAAATGTGAAAAGTTTGGACAATTTCATCCAAAACTTATGAAAATAGGAAATTTTGTTAATAAATATGAAAAGTTTGACCAAACTTCAAACAAAACTCATAAAAAGTACTAAACTTTATTAACCAAATGTGAAAAGTTTGGCCAAATTTTAACCAAACCCATAAAAAGTAGGAAATTTTGTTGACCAAATGTGAAAAATTGTGGCCAAAGTTCAACCAAACTTATAAATATCTCACCCAAACTTGTGAAAAGTAGGAAATTTTGTTGTCCAGATGTGAAAAGTTTGACCAAATTTCAAACAAACTCATAAAAAAAGTAGGAAACTTTGTTAACCAAATGTGAAAAGTTTGGCCAAAGTTCATCGAAACTTATAAAAAGTAGGAAACTTTGTTAACCAAATGTTAAACCTACTAGAGTTATTCGTTTGTCTCCTATACAAACAGAAGCTGTATTTCAGAAAATTAAATGTACCTTATGTAATAAGTCACTATGATTGAAGGAAAAAATAAAATTTCAACAATAACATTGTACAGAAATTAACAACTAAATTTCTACATGAAACATTCAAATTGGAAGCATAAAGAGAAATTTAATTGTTAATTTTTTAAATTCGTGTTCTCTGCACTACTCTCGTTTTTGTTCTTCACATACCTGATGTCTTACGCCACCTGTGGGTCTTCTCCGTGACTATATGTTTTGTGTTTTGTGATTAAGGCTAGCAACGTCCTGAATGTTTCGTAATTCTGTAAAGCTGTCTTACTTTGTGTCATTTTATATAGTATGTTACCGACATAGAGCTGTTTTATGTACTATATTAGTGAACAAAGCAGGCGAATACACGCACTGCTGGGTAGTTATTGAGCAGTGGTGAACAATAATTAGTGAGCAATGCTGAAAGCATACATACCAATATTTTGTGGTAGACTGTCAGAGCTTTCACTTCCTATACACAACTCAATAAGCGAGCTTGTTCCTGTTTGCGTCAGTAAATTCTCAATCTGGAGAAACGATCAAATATTATAGGTGATATAACAAGTGACATCATATTATATGATAAATTTACACATACAGAATTTTACAGTGTGACACCATCCATATGACCTTTATGCAGACCAGTTTTGACCTAATGAGAAGGAATATATACACCAGCCAGTATTTTGATATCATGTGCATCTGATATATTTCGAAGTGTAAACCCGAATGTAGCACCATGTACCTTATTTTCTGAGAAATACATCAGCGACAACACTATATCGACTTGACGGCGTGTAACGAGAATGTATACTACACATTAAGTACTTACCCCTGTGGTCTCTTCGGTGAGCTGTTTTCGATAGGTCTTGTTGCAAACATAGTGTCTTTGCCCCGCCTTTGTGGTAGTTTTTATACAGACTGTGCGGCTGATGCAACATAGAAAACATGTCTAAACATGTTCAAACCGGTTTACCGCTGTCGGTACGCTCTGAGTCATCCTCCGGTTTTCCCCAAAGACATGTATGAACACGTTCACGTACGTTCACCCTCGCCAACATAGCACCGTGATGAGTCTCGCAGGTGGTCACCCTCAGATCAGCCATCTATGAGTTCAGTCTTCAGACTTTATCATGAGACTTAACCTCCGGCTATTATCAAGGAACGGATGTATTTATCTACCACCCCACCACTCGACCACCCCTTAACAATGATCAGAAGCACCTACCTAGTCTTTCCTCAACTCACAAACCACTTGCCAACGAATTTCACTACTCCATACCCGCTATAGTCGATAATGCCGGCCATCTTTACTTTTTAAAGTTTTCAATTTACGCTCTGAAACCTATGATGATAGTGTTAGGAAGCACTTATCAACATACTCCACCATTCACCCACCCCTTACTAACGACTTTCACGAAGCCATGCCCGCTACATTCAATAATATCGGCCATGTTTACTTTTTTAAGGTTTTCATTTAAAGCTCTAAAACCGTATGCTGATAGTGTTCAGAAGGACATGTCTACCTACTCCACCACTCACCCACCCCTTACCGAATTTTACTAGGATATACCCGCTACAATCAATAATATATGTCATTTTTACTTTTTAAGGTTTTCATTTGTACCCTTGTGATGATAGTGTATAGGCCACAAAGAAACTCTACAAGTCACTAATAACCACTACTCACCCCTTACCAACGTATTTTACTAAGCTTTACCCGCTAAAATAAATAATATCGATCATCTTTACCTTTTTAATGTTTTTATTTGTAACCCGTATGATGAAAGTGAAAAGTCACTACGACACTCTACAGACCCCTAATAACCGCAACCCACCCCTTACCAACGAATTTCACTAAGCTATACCCGCTACAATCAATAATATCGGCCATTTTAACTTTTTAAGGTTTTCATTTGTACCTGTATGATGATAGTGTATAGGTCACTACGACACTCTAATACTACTAGCAACCGCTACCCACCCCTCACCAACGAATTTTACTAAGATGTACCCACTAAAATCAGTAATATTGGCCACCTTTACTTTTTAAGGTTTTCATTTGTAACCCTTATGATGATAGTGTATTGCCCTCTATGACACTCTACGGACCACTAATATCCGCTACCCACCCCTTACCAACGAATTTCACTAAGCTATACCCGCTACAATAAATAATATCGGCCTTCTTTACCTTTTTAAGGTTTTCACTTGACTCCGTATGATAATAGTGAATAAGCCACCATGACCCTTTACAGACCACTAATAACCGCTACCCACCCCTTACCAACGAATTTCACTAAGCTATACCAGCTACAATCAATAATATCGGCCATCTTTCACTTTTTAAGGTTTTCATTTGTAACCCATATGATGATAGTATTTACACTACTACGACCCTCTACAGATCACTAATAGCCGCTACCCACCCCTTACCAACGAATTTCACTAAGTTATACCAGCTACAATCAATAACACCGACCATCTTCACTTTTTAAGGTTTTCATTTGTAACCCGTATGATGATAGTGTTTACACTACTACGACCCTCTACAGATCATATATCTGCCATATTTACATGCTTACCTATTACGATTTTCATATGACACCTGTCACGACCCGAGGTTCGAACCACCTAGCCCTACCCCACATGTCGACACCCGCGCCCCACCCCTGAGCCCCAATCCCCACGCCGGCCCGCCCCTAGACCACCCCGAGGAAATGCACTGTAACCCTAAGCCTTACACAGCACCAATGGAATGCTGATAAGTGTTTATGCCCAATACAGATAAAGAAAAGAAGACGAGACAAAAAAAAAGAAACCGAGGAAGAAGAGCACTGTACCTTAACACCATCACTAGTATGATGATAGTTTTTTAAGCTCCAGCCCACTACAATCAATAATAACAGTAATTATTACATTTAAAAAAATAAAATTCGCAACAAGAAAGAAAGGTAATAGTGTAAGAACACTCGCTTATTTATTCATTAGATGCATCCCTTGAAAATGCGGTCCGTTTTCTATACGGTGCTAGACTTATTATATAGTAAAATATAACGTAATCTATGGCTATTGCACCGTATTTAGTGTGTAAATACAACATTGTATACTACTCATGTAGCAGCCTTTTCCCATCCACTAAAAGGGAACATCCGAACTCTACATAGTAGTAGTAGTAGTAGTAGTAGTAGTAGTAGTAGTAGTAGTAGTAGTAGTAGTAGTAGTAGTAGTAGTAGTAGGCCTCTTTCAGTCCTGTAGGACTATAGTGTTATGCCGCTGGGAAGGCACCTGACAGCATCGCTGGTGACTATAGACCAATGCGAGAGTGACAATCTCTATCACTGTTTCTGCATCGAACGAACGAACGAACCATTGAACAATCTTTATTTTCAAAGGCACGCAGGCCTGTCTGACATTCTGCCCTTCTTCTCTAATTCCTCTCATACATTATTTCATTCAACATCATTTATGAAGCTAATCTTAGACAACAATTCTGGAAGAATCTCAAAACTGAGAGGGAAGACCAGGAGAACATTTAATCAGATAGCGATGGGAACCATTAGTAGTATGACTCTTCGCTGGCTGTTGAACGAGGGAACTGAGCACGTATGGGAATGTCCTGAGTGCAGTGATGTCGGTTCTTGACTCAACTCAACTCAACTCAACTCTTAGACAACAACAACAACAACAACAACAACAACAACAACAACAACAACAACAACAACAACAACAACAACAACAACAACAACAACAACAAAACTTTATTGTCTAAGGGCTAAGAATTGGACAATAGCATTAATACGCATGAAACATAATCAATAATACATGACTCACCTAGGCAATGTTTACCATGGACATGATAAATACCTTAGGAAGGTGTAACGTGCCATACATATGGGAATGTTAATTAACTAGTCGTGGTTTGATATAATTTACCATTAATATTTTTAGGGGGAGGGGGAATGTAGTCTGTACTGAGGTAATGTTCAAACAGGTGTCGACTGTATGTATAATGACTGGTGGTGTCTTTGATTTCTTATGGAAGATTGTTCCACAACTAAGTGGCAGAGTATGCTAAGCTTGTTTTATATAAGTCTATCCTAGGTTTAATGACATGAAGTATATTTAGCCGTTCACTATGTCTCGCGTTATATTTGAACAATGGCCAAAGGTAGCATGGAGCATTTTGAAATAGGATTTTGTGAATGAGTTTAGCCTTATTAAAAAGTAGGCGTTTGTGGAGTGGCAGTAACTGAAGACGTTCATGTAGGTTAGAATTGTCTGTAAGCTTATCATCATTGATTAAACGCACTGCTCTTTTCTGGATTGAATAAAGGCGTTTTGTTATTGATTTGGAGCACCCATCCCAGATTGTGGAGCAATAATCAATATGTGATTGTATGTGGGAAGAATAGAATATCGTTCTTGTGTATTCGTCGAGGACATTTTTAATTTTGGGGAGTTGGTATACTTTTTCGGCTATTTGTTTAACTAGAGCATGAACATGGGAATTAAAGGTTATATTTTGATCTATGATAAGATCCAGTGCCTTGTGCTCGGTTACACTTTCTATAGGCGTGCTACAAATGTGCAGCTGAAGAGCTATCTGAAAGTTTAGAATGTGAAGTCTTTGCCTGGTTCCTATTAACATAGATTTTGTTTCACAAATGTTAATTTGCATGCGGTTTGCATGATTCCAATTAACTACACTATTTATTTCATGATGCAAGAATAATTCTAGCACATTACAATCAATAGCGTTTGTATATACTGTGCAGTCGTCTGCAAATAGATCGCAGGACGACGACAGATTTAAGGGAAAATCATTTATATAAATGGCAAATAATAGAGGGCCAAGTATAGACCCCTGAGGTACTCCAATATTAATGGTAATGGCTTGAGATAAAGATTTATTGTGTGGTACTACTTGTTTTCTGTCTAATAAAAATGATTTTTATTAATGTCACTATATTAAAGCGTACTTTCATTGTTTCTAGTTATTTTAATTAGAATAGTATGATCTGTCATATTGGATGCTTTTCTAAAGTCTATTAACACCGCTTGACATAGAGTATTGTTGTTAATATTTTGATGCCAGTTTTCTATCATGTTTGTTAGGACTGTATGACAAGAATATTTTGGCCGAAATCCTGACTGACTATCAACTATTAGTTTGTGGCGAACTAAATGCTCTAGTATTGTTTTGTGGATGTGCTTTTCTAGCGGTTTGGATAGTGAGTATAATTTGGAAATTGGCCTGTAATTATTCATGAGACGATCGTCTAATGAACCAGCTTTTAAATGAGGATACACTGTAGCGATTTTAAAGGCTGATGGGAAGTGACATTTGGTGAGACATTGATTATATATAAAAGTTAGTGACTCGCAGATCGTCGGTGCAGCTCAGCGGCGAATCCGATTACTGATTCCATCTAGTCCTGATGAGTTATTGTTTTTAGGTTACTGAGATGAGTAAATACTTCAGTGGTCGTCATTAGCGGTATGTTAGATCTGTAAGATGCATCTGCAAGACGAGGCAAGTCTCGCATTAAATGACTGCATTTTATGCATGTGCCTTATATCCTCAGTTTGTTAGATTAGACTGCACTCAAAGAGCCCCAGTCCGTTTCATACATCTCTTCTCTACGAAAATCTGTCTGTTGCAACTCTTTCCTATGTGTCTGGCTCTATACCAAGGGTTTTCATATCTTGTTTACACCCATTCTTGTGTCGCATTTGGGGTCTTTCGATTGGTCTCTTCACTGTGGCTAGTTCTCCGTGTAAGAGATCTTGGGAATACGTTCATCCTCCATTCGAGATACATGGCCCAGCCACCGGAAGCGTCTCTGCTTGAGGAGGGAGTGCACTGTGGTAATACCCGCTCTTTCAAGCACGTGTTTGTTTGTTTGTTTGTTTGGTTTGTTAAGTGGTCTTTCCATGATATGCCCATGATACGTCTCAGACATCTCATATGGAAGGAATTCAACTTGTTTTCATGTAATGAGTAGAAAGTCCAGGATTCAGACCCATGGAGTAGTGTGCTAACAACACAAACTTTATATACTTGAACGTTTAAACGCTCTGTTAGTCTTTTATTCTCTCAAACTCATTTAGATAGCCGAAAAGTGTTGTGGCTGCCTTTCCAATGAGTCTGTCGATTTCTGCCTCTAAGGAAAGATTATCTGGTATTGTCGACCCCAAATACGCAAACTCCTGGACAACCTTCAATTTACAATTAGAAATTTTGAATGACGGAGGCGCACGAGCATCTTGTTCCATCACCTGTGTTTTATTTAGGCTGATATTTGGCCCAAAGCCTTTGCAGGTGGCTGCAAAACGATATATGAGCCGCTGCAGATTTTCTGCTGCATGATTAGTCAGTATTGCATCGTCTACAAAAAGTAGTTCTCTTATGCATATTGATTTTATTTTGGTCTTTGCCTTGAGCCTTGATAGGTTAAGAAGTGTGCCATCTGATCTTGTATGGAAGTATATACCTTCAGTGGCAGTCCCAAATCCCTGCCTTAAGAGAACGGCGAAGAAGATACCAAAAAAGTGTAGGAGCAAGCACGCAACCCTGCTTTACTTGACTGCGGATGCTGACTGACTGGGATGTTGAGCCATCGAATAAAATAGTTCCCTGCATGTTTTCATGAAATTATGTCACGAGACTTAGCAGGGTGGGTGGACATCCTATCTTCTCAAGGATCTTAAAAAAGGCCGTCTATGCTCACGAGATCAAATGCCTTTGTGAGGTCAATGAAGGCAATGCATAATGGCTTTCTCTGTTCTCTGCACTTCTCCTGGAGCTACCTGAGTGAGATAGTAAAGTATATAAACCCAGCACGCCTCAAGGCATATACAAGTGTCCCTTACGCTTTTACTATTGCCACACACACACACACACACACACACACACACACACACACACACACACACGTGCGCGCGCGCGCGCACACACACACACACACGATGAGGACATGTTTCTTTCATGTGGCAACATTTTCCCATCCACTGACAGAGACAATTCGAACTGTTGGACTTAATTGTGACAGCAAAGTTCTTATAATACCACGTGTCACAAGGTTATGACAGATGGAAGTGGCTGTGGTTGCGTCTAGTGATATGCCACCGACAATTCTAACCTACATAAACGTCTTCAGTTAGTGCCACTCCACAAACGTCTACTTTTTAATAAGGCTAAACTAATTAATTCACAAAATACAATTTCAAAATGCTCCAAGCTACCTTTGGCCATTGTTTAAATATAACTCAAGACATAGCGAACGACTAAATATACTTCATGTCCTTAAACCTAGGATAGACTTATATAAAACAAGCTTAGCATACTATGCCGCTCAGTTGTGGAACAATCTTCCACAAGAAATTAAAGACACCACCAATCATTATACATACATTCGCAACCTGTTTGAACACTACCTTAGTACAGACTACATGCCCTCATTAAAAAAAAAAAAAAAACCAAGACAATAATAATGATAAATTATCTCAAACGATAACTAGAAAAAAACATTCCCATATGTATAGCACGTTAGACCTTCTTTAGGTATTTATAATGCCCAGGTTAAACATTTCCTCGGTGAGTCATTATTGATTATTTTTCATGCGTTTTATTGCTTACTGTTCTTTTGTTGTCAAAGATTTGCTTCGTAAGTGATGTTAAATGAAAGAATGTTTGAGAGGAAATAGAGAAGAACGGCAGAATGTCAGACGGGACTGCGTGCCCAATTCTTAACCCTTTAAAAATAAAGATTGTTCGTTCGTTCGTTCTGTATTCACGCTCTGCAGGTTTACTTATGCACAGGTATAGACACTGGATAATTCAGTTTTCGCGCACATGATTTTATTAATGACACAGATACGTGATGAAAAAAAAACCCACAATGTCCATTAGCATTCTAAGTACAGGTACATCAACACCAACGATCGGTCTGGTGATATAACTTAATTGCCTCGGACTATATCCAGTGTCCGAACTCACTGACTGCCTTGCTGAGATTCTTTCCTCAGCCCGAACTCCGAATAACTCGTTAGTTTCCCTGAATGTAACCCAACAACTACCTGGTTAAGCCTCAGAATAAACTCTTACTGTTGTCCCTAACTCCGCCACAACTCAACTCCCCCCGTAATTTTCCCAGACTTCTCTTTTATTCACTCTTCCTGGGACCTCCTAAGAAACACCATTTAACCCTTTTTAACCCCTTTCTAAATTCCTCAAACACTACATTTATGGACTTCCTTTGTCCCGTAGTCTACAATCATGTTTTGTAATTCATTATCGATTTCCTCTTGGCCCGTACGTGTTCTAACAATCATGGTGTTGGGTTTAGCCATTGTCTTGTGATTTTCTTAGTCCACCTTTCAGACCTAACATCCGTCTCATTCTTCTCTGACCCCTGTAACTTTGGTTGTATTATAAGATTCTTAGCAGGTACATTCACCCCACTTAGGCGTAAAACACGCACGTTACACCTGGACGATGAAGAGGAAAAACACCGACACGCTACATGATCTGAACATCAGGCTTATAAACAGGATCGTCTCTTGGAAATTGAAACTAAATTAGTTAGTTAGTTAGTTAGTTAGTCGCGATTCCAACTTCATGGCAACGGGTCGTCCCCATTATGCTCCGATCATGTGCCAGTGAATGTCACACAAAATACTCCTCACAGCCTAATGTGAAAAGTGGAAACAGACAGGAGTCTTGGCAAGTCAACAGCCAGCACAGATTGGAGAGTCTTTGAGATTTTCAGTATTTGCTGTTTCTTCTGAATTTCTTGCTAGATCATTTAAATATGGTCTTTTATCCACCCCTAATCGCTTCCTACCTTCTTCAGTAGCTTCTGGATAATTTCCCTGCAGTAGCTTCTGGATAATTTCCCTGGCTCTGGTTTTTGTACTCCTGGTTTTGCTGTCATAGAAATATGATTGATTCGTTTGGCTTTCTTCTATTTTTTAAGGATTTCCGGCGTTATCCATGCTTTACATGTTCGACCCTTCTTCCAAAAACTTCTATACGAGATTTGCACGAAATGATTTTATCCTACCCCCAGGTATCTGTGACGGAACGGCAATTCATTTGTGCCTCGTCGGGTGAGATTCCACTTTTTCGGCGTCATCAGGGACTTTCCCGGCTATAATTAGATCGGGGATAGCCCAGCAGGAATTTTCCATCTGGAAGGTTCGAGAAACACCTGGATTAGGATGACCAGGCTTGTTTAGCACAGCACAAGTCCCGTGCGGCTAGAACCTAGAATTCCATTGTGGAAAATAGTTTCTCGTGGAGTTGAGACACTTCGTGAGGCACTTATTTCTCGGGCGCAATCGTACGCACGAAGGAGAAATGCGGCTGGCACAGCTCATTCGCTTTCTATCTCTCGTGTGAGAAGGTACTGCTTTTGGGTGGCAGTGAAACCATTTCTTCACACTCAACCAAGTTGCAGCTGACTGTCGATATTTCACGCCTGCTGGCTTAGACAGTAATTGAAGCTGACTGGACATCATTCACTGAGTCAGGTACTAACTTTATTAATTAATTTAACGTTGTAAATTGAGCATAAATTGCGATCGTTCAGAGCTAATTAAATATGCGGGCGACTTGCATCGCTAATGAATTGCCCGATCGATAAGCCAGTTGAGAACGAGGGCAGCGCACAGCTGTGTGTGTAATTGTGTTTACAAGCCTCGTGAACCGCTGATGTTTGTTAACTGCTTAGAATTGAGTCCGTTCAATCGGCAAATTGTGTTCAAATGTTATTGATTGATTATAGTAGGTAGTTGCATGTACTATGTTTGCTGGACTGTAGTAGGGAGCAGTAAACTGTGGTATAGAATGAACTTACTTTATGTCAGTCAGTAATTACGTGAGCCGAGCGCTGAAATTAGACAAGGTAAGTTGGTAGATGAAGAGAGAGTTAGTGAATCGCTGATGTGATAGGGAAATAGAGTACGTAGTGATTAACACTAAAAAGTGATGCAACTATTTTGTGTGTGAACTAAATAGTGAATTCATTCGAGGAACTGGGAATTCATACGAAGGTAAGTTCTTCAGTGGTGCTAGAGAGATATACGATGTAGTTATCCCGTATATACTAGGTCATGGTGAGTACTGCTTCTATGAATAATGTACCGACCGCCGAAGTGGTTCGACGCGAGATAACACGGCATTACCGTCGCGATGTACACCTGCGTTCTTCATGCTATTCTTTCCTGTCCTGTTCTATCCATACTTGCGTGGGTACGTCAGTGCTGATGTGAGGAAAGTATGGAGGAACAAATGGAGGACGAATGAGATTCGGGGTCGAATGGGATATGGGGACTGTGTGTGAGTTATTCTTGTATGAGACTAGTATAACCAGGCCAGCTATGAAGTTCGGCCACGGCCAAGGCTAATCCTCTTGGAAAGGCAGAACTGGAGAGAACCTTGAACATGCGGGGAGCATGTTTTCGCTAGAAAGACTTCTTGACTCTAAGGAAGAGTCTAACAAGAAGAGTTTCGCTATAGAGTGGACAGGAGGTCCCACTAGCGAAATGGAGAGTGTTGATATGTTATATGATCATGTATTGTTACTATATCCCAAGTGATGGTGCCTTGATCGTTGTTTGTGTATGATTAGATGTATAATGTAAAGAGGGGGGGGGGAGGGGGTCCTTGGACACCTTACCTTGATATTTAGTTCTAGTTAACTCTTGAACAACTACAGAATGACTTTAGCGACAACCGTTATGTGAATAGGGATAGGTGAAACGTTAGATCAGACTCGCCATTCTTGATTCTCAAACTGTTTGACGGGCTGTTCTCTGAAAGGCCAGCTGACATTGGACTGAGCTTTATGCATTAATACTATCAACTTAGAGATGTTACTCTACTTAGTTGGATAACTGGGTAGCAAGACTGAAGGTTGATTAGTCAGGGATTTGATGCACATGAGCCAATGTTTGAGCCGAATACTTTCACCGACCGCTCTTACTTTCAGGTGTTGCCTGTTAGAACCAGCCTATTACTAAGATGTCGGAAACCACTACGTGATCCATGGCGAAGGGTCACAATACCTACCTACCACGCCGGACTGTGCTACATTATGCAAGCAGGAGAATCACCATGCAGGACTCATACTCACCACGTGATTCTAGAGCCCTGCAGCAGCACTAGTGGAACTAGATGGTTTGTTTTTCCATATTAGAACTGTGATTAAGACTATTTCAAAATAGAGTTCATCTACCTGAGCAATCTTGCCGGGGTATACTGAAAATTGATGTACTAAGGAGTTATGATGGCCGGCTCACTCCAGAGAGACTTACCAAGGTGGGGTAGGCGCAGCTCTGGGAGCTCATCAAGTCCAAACAATGTGTTTCCGCCTAAACGTCGGAGAGTCCAGGCAAAGATTGGCCCAAACCAAAGGGGCTGTAACTACGTTGGCACTAGTGTTCGGTCATGACTAGACCCACACCAGCTTGCGTATTTTCTTACTAGAACTCGTGATGGTAGACAGGTGTCACCAACTGGCTGGTGTTAGATCCCAGATGGGCAACCACTCAGCCAAAATCATTTTCTTCTACTGGTGGTTAGTTCTGGATGTAGTTTGAGATCCCCTAACTCTGTCAGAAGGAACTAATTGCTACCCCAGATCCCAGAGAGAAAACGGGGAACAAATGTCTGTTATGCTGATTTAAGACACTGTCCCTGATACTCAAGAAAACAGCCAAGAAGTGGCTCGTTGAAGATAGAATATATCTATATAGTTTTGGCTGTACTTGGTATCACCAGAAGTGAGAAAGGAGGAGTTAAGACATGCAACGTAATCTGGTTACTTATGACTGCATAGGCAAGATACCTCCCGGACATAGATTCCCACTTCTGGTCAATATGTGTGAACCCCCACTAAATGATACAATAATGTGTGTACTTGATACGCTACACAAACATTTATAAACATTTAGAATTATACAGACAAATTGAGTTTTAAAATACAACTGTGTTTATTATTTCTAGTCTTGATGATCATATGATGATGATGATTATAATATGGTATACGTAACTTAAGAGGTCACATAGGTCATGCTTCCCCCAGTGAGACGCAGTTCACTGTCAGATTGAAGGAGTCCAAATTGGTCCCTCACAAGGCTAAGTCACTTCCTGATATGGGTTGTTGACTGTCCATTGCTCCTAAGAGATCTGGAATGAAACAAACGGAGATGGGTAGTATCTACGTCTACACATCTCAAAACACATATGTCTATACATTCATATAAACATACATTCAAGTCATAATATATGATGGTATGATGATATATATGATGGCATGTTACATAAACATATATCAGTTCTAATATATATATATATATATATATATATATATATATATATATATATATATATATATATATATATATATATATATATATATATATATATATATATATATATATATTAATAAAACTATTTAGAACATCTATAGCTCAAAACATACATATTCATATACATTTGTGTAGTGGAGTGTTTCCCATATAAGTTCACCTCACTTACACTCTCCCTTTCTGATTCATTCATACTGTCTTGTCGGAAGGACTGGTCGCACAGTCCTGTCGAACATTAAATGCCTTCCCTGAATCTGTCTGGGATATTGAATGTCCTAAGTCATGTCTGTCCTCATGCAGACATCATGCAGACAAGGTGAACTGGTGCCATTCCTCAAACCAAGTGGTTTCACCACAATCTTGGTAGGCACTCAAAGTGTTGGTCCAAATAATCAATGTTAATTGGACGCTATCAAGAGACTGGTAGCTCTCAGGAATTTCTCCTAAGTAGTCAGTCTCCCCAATGTTTAACATCATACAGGATGAATCTAAATATATCTCCTGTACATGCATAAGCCACACGCTCATGTAGCTTGGATACTGGATTTCTCCAAATTATCACATACAACAAATCAGACAACCAAGTGGTGAATGAAAGAAGAAAATAGTTCTCAGTGAAATCGCAAATCTAGAACTGGAACATTAAGTACAAAGAAAATCCACCAGTGTAAAGTTTGGGAGAATATGTAGAAACAGGAAACTACACAAGCCTTTAGACTAGCAGACAAACTAATCAGAGTAATGGTATTACCTGGGTTTAGCTAGGAAATCCTGTCATACGACGTTGTATCGAAGTAACAAAACGAGAGGGTAATCTCTCGCCAGAAATTAAAATTCCGGCTTCCCTGGTACGCTATTGTGAATGCGTCTGAAGTCTTGCTGGCCACTGCTTGTAGTTTTATCCTCTCCGTTCCTGGCTAGTTTCCACGTTGGCTAATTAATATGCCCCATATTAATTAACTCCACCTATTTTCCACATGGACTGTAGTTATTTCTGCCAATCAAATTGATCGATACCCCGCCATGGCCTGAAACAATAAAACATGCTTCGCTAGCGATGCAATAGACGTTGCGTCATAACCACATACCAATCTGTGGTTAACACAATCCTTCCCGGTTGCTGGCAGGAATGTGTCAGCCATGTGTTCCTACTTTGCCGCCCGTATTGCAGTGAGGTGTTAAGCATCTGGTCCTAATTGCTCCTTTGTGGTGGCAATTACAGACGTCCCGGCTCCACAAAGTCTGGACTTTTAGATAGGTGTTAGGCCTGCATTAAATTGCCGTGTTTTCCCCTGAGTAGAACCGCCATGTATCCATGTCGTCCCCAGCCCAGATTTCACACTTTCCCCTCTTTCTCTTCCCTTCTACTGAAAACAATGAGTTTTCAACCTTTGATAGCGCCGCCGACTGGTGCCGTGGTGTCTGGGTTTTACGTTTGATCTGGACATCAAAGCTTTCTCAGACCTAGCATTACAGAAATGATGGGGCGTGTGTGGTCAAAATGTAATTTTCTCTTGTTTTCAATCTCTGTTAGTTTTTCCTTATTCCTTGGTTGGGGACTAGATTATTTTCTGGTGGACAATTATTCTTTTACTTAGAGAATGATAGCATAATTCTTGTGGGCTCTTTAATTCCTTTCAAACTTGTGTAATTCGGATGCTGCCGGGGCTGTCCCGTCACAACAGGTCAACTCATCCGGGCCTTTATGAACCTTGTATGCTGAATAGGAAAAAGGTCTTACTCAATCATTCGAACAACCGAGTCATAGAAATAGAGACAATGTGTTTTGTTACCAAGCTCAAACATGTTTCAAGATATGTGATGGACTCCGAGGGAGTCTGATCATGTGACTTTGTAGTGACTATTGAACTCATTTGCAGGAACATTGGTGTATTTCTTGTGACTGTGTTGAACTTGTTGCCGTACTAGTTCATTGCCCAATCAGGGGTAAACGATTCTACTATGGGACCATTAGATTGGTCATGTGTTACGTCTAGGAACACCTAGAGACCAACTGGGGTCGCCTCAAGGAGGAGGGTCCTCATACCAGGCTGTACGTCGAGAACTGTGAAAGGAGGTCACAGAGATTCATTGGGACAGAGCAGACGAGAAGTTCATCCAGCAGTCTGTGGTCCGAAGAGGTAGTTCCTCTAACATCCGATCTTAGCTCTGGGGAAGGAGTGGTCTCCAAAGGTTCCAGTCATCAGTCTGGAAGGGAGCCGGGTGAGTGTCGGACCGACTGGACGGAACATCTGCCTCAAACCTGCACGTCAGCCTATTGATGAATATCGTAGCATCTCTAACTCTGATTCTGTCTCTACCCTATCCTCTGCTATTGTAAATAGTTTATCCTATCAGGGTGTTCATTTCCTACCTATTGTCTTTAGGGTAGAATAAACTTTGTTGATGTTGACTGATTCTTTGTACAGTGATTGAGTGTGGTCTCGGACGATGCCTCAGGGTTCATTGTCCCAAGGGAGAAGGTAGAGAGTGGGGGTCTAGAATCTGGAGGGGCTTGTAGACTTAATTAAACCATTTGAGGGTAACCACAGAGAAAACAGTGTATCTACCTGTCCAACCCCTGGGTAGATACTGTGACAGGTTTGCCTTGGGTATTGAGAGTTAACCAAACCCAAGGGGTCCTTAGCACTCCCGAGTATTCTAATACATGGGAGTGCTAAGGACCCCTTGGGCTTGGTTAACTCTCAATACCCAAGGCAAACCTGTCACAGTATCTAGCATCCTCACATATTGTGGACAAAACAACATACACGATTAATCTGTACAGTTACATCTTGTCCTACTTCTAACAATCGCCGACAATTGCAGACAGATTTTGACTGTAAGTAAAGTAAACGCTTGTATGGTAACAGGGCCTATACAATAAGCTGGCAAATGCTAAATAAGATACCAGCTACAGCTATCAACTTCTGATATATTGAAAAGCTTCTTGTCCATATGGTATCTAACCACAACCGAATTATTGCACACATTATTTAGCAGAGTCTGAGAGGCCAGAAATCTTGAGAGCAGGATATCTGATCAAGCTGCCAAAGAAAGGGAGCATGCAGCAAGCAGGCAGCAGTGCGAGGTGCGACATGTAATGTTATTGTCTGTTTCCTAGGATATATTACAGGATCATTGTGGAGAGATTAAGAGATACCATTGACAAACAACCAACGGATGAACAGACATGCTGTCAGCCAAATAGATCATGTAGTGCCCAGATAGCCACATTTGACATAATAATAGATTACAGCATCGCACTGAATTGATTACTTTATAGTGGATTTGTGGATTATGAAATGGCCTTTGACAGTATTGATTGGGAATCCCATTGGAAGTGATTGAATCACTACAGGACCCCACAGAAAATGTTTAACGCAATAAGGGCAGCACACCACGGCTTAAAATGCAGAGTTCCCCATAGGGGAAAACCAAAGGATACATTTGTTATGTAGGACACATGATTGCAACAGGGATATATTATGTGACCTTCATTATTCTGATTGAGTGTAGATCGGATTATGAAGACAACAGTAACTGCTGCCAGGAATGGAATTCAATGGACTCTGACAACGCAAAACAGGCACTCCAGCTTATCCAAGGATGTCCTGTAAGCCAGGGGAAGGAATTAAGTGCCGTACTTCTCCTTTTATAGGGGATATACTATCCCGCTACCAACCTATGGATTTATAGAAATAAGAATAAGGGTAGGAACTGATAACGGTATGTAAAATAAGAATACAAAAAGGCAAGATTTAGTAAACACAGTACAGAACTAACAATATTTAAAATAATAAATAAATCAGTGTGTTGTTGTTTGTCCATCAAGAATGATGATGACCATTCATTTCATCCAGTGGGGTTGAAGGTGTGGAGCAAATAAATCAGTACTGATGTATGGATCAGGTGAATTATGATATACAAGTAAATGGGAATATTCCTAAAAAAGTGAATCGGTTCAATTATCTCGGAACGGTTATAACATCTGATGGGAGATGTCTGTGTGTATCCATCAAAACCTGACATATCTCAGTGAATGCCTACATTCTGTGTGTATCCATCAAAACCTGACATATCTCAGTGAATGCCTACATTCTGTGTGTATCCATCAAAACCTGACATATCTCAGTGAATGCCTACATTCTGTGTGTATCCATCAAAACCTGACATATCTCAGTGAATGCCTACATTCTGTGTGTATCCATCAAAACCTGACATAACTCAGTGAATGCTTACTGTTTGTGCGTATCCATCAAAATCTGACATATCTCAGTGAATGCTTACTGTTTGTGCGTATCCATCAAAACCTGACATATCTCACTGAATGTGTACAGTCTGTGTGTATCCATCAAAATCTGACATATCTCACTGAATGCGTACAGTCTGTGTGTATCCATCAAAATCTGACATATCTCACTGAATGCCTACAGTCTGTGTGTATCTATCAAAATCTGACATATCTCAGTGAATGCTTACTGTTTGTGCGTATCCTT
The DNA here is from genome assembly GCA_014155875.1 of Cepaea nemoralis. Lineage (NCBI taxonomy): Eukaryota > Metazoa > Mollusca > Gastropoda > Stylommatophora > Helicidae > Cepaea > Cepaea nemoralis. The sequence goes on along the minus strand of JACEFZ010018826.1, from coordinate 101,475 downwards.
TCTTGTTGTTCCAAGGATGTGTTAAAACCATCTTGCCTGGATATGACTGACTGGCACCTTGCCGTCTTGACAGACGATAGTTTGTAAAATGGGGTTATCTCTCCATAACACAAAGCCCGGGTTGAATATACTGTTTATATTAAATCTTGATGTCTGCACACTTCTGAATTTCTGTAGAAGCTGTAGAGGAGGATTAACCAATGTCGTTGAGATATTTTATTAGCAGAAGCTTCAAATCAACAACAATATACCAGCTAACAATGGTGGGTATCATGAGCCATTCTCAACTAAGAGTATTGCTAACAAGGACGACCGACTTGTGTGCGTACATTGTGCACTTACATTTGGCTCCACGTCCTGTACTGGTAAATGTGTGCTCACCAGCGCGCACTAACATACTGGAACCTAGAAATGATTCATTCTGAGACAGCAATTAATCTGTGCCAATCTTAGGGTTAGAAGAGGACATAACTCGTCTTGCTTCTTCTTTGATATTTTAACTGGACGGTCAGGTCCAATTTTGTCGATTCCACTTTCATCACGGGTGTATCACGTGGAGTGTCTGATAAAAAAAAATGAGCAGGACTGTTGTTTCTGGCCCAAAGATGCCGTTATTGCCACATCTGTGCTAGAGGGTGAAGTTTGCTAGCAAGTGATGAAGCCCAGCAAAGATGTGATGCACAAATATATGAAACAGTAATGTATGTATAATTATAGATCTAATCTCGTCATGATTAACTAGATTCAAAACATTTGTCTTGGCAAGTTTTAAGTATGCAAACTCTGAAATATATAACATTAAAATGTAACATATCCCCGCCAATGTTAACAATCATATTATTTCGTGTTTAGAGGTGGAATACAAGAACGTGTTTGTTCAAACCGTCATCCACATAATTATAGAACTCTGAAAACTCATCTAACGAGACTGCCCGCGGCGAAACTGGACGGCTCGCTCGTTGCCAAAAGCACTTGCCCTAGAGATATGAAAATATTGACCTCATCTTGTCATTTTTCCATCGATCTTTCCCTGGTCCCGCCTGAAATGTTTCCCCTTCATTCCCACGTGCAATTTGATCTTTTCTTCCGTCTTAGATCGCTGGTCTGCGCAACGTCAAAATGGCCACCCAGAGTTCAACATTTCGCTCCCTCGTATCAAATGAAAAAAAGATTGCAAATTACAGGCTGCCGTTTATGTATCTGAAGTCGAGAATACAGACAGCAAGCGATTTCAGTGTCTGTCTGAAGTTTAGAATACAGACAGCAAGCGATTTCAGTGTCTGTATCTGAAGTCGAGTATACAAACAGTAAACTATTCCAAGTTTTGTGTCTGAAGTCGAGAATACAGACAGTAAACTATTTCAATGTCTGTGTCTGAAGTAGAGAATACAGACAGTAAACTATTTCAATGTCTGTGTCTGAAGTCGAGAATGCAGACAGTAAACTATTTCAATGTCTGTGTCTGAAGTAGAGAATACAGACAGTAAACTATTTCAATGTCTGTGTCTGAAGTCGAGAATGCAGACAGTAAACTATTTCAATATCTGTCTGAAGTTTAAAATACAGACAGCAAGCGATTTCAGGGTCTGTGTCTGAAGTCGAGAATACAGACAATAAACTATTTCAAGTTTTGTGTCTGAAGTCGAGAATACAGACAGTAAACTATTTCAATATCTGTGTCTGATGTCGAGAATACAGACAGTAAATTATTTCAATATCTGTGTCTGATGTCGAGAATACAGACAGTAAACTATTTCAATGCCCGTGTACATTTACACAGCGTGGCTTGTATAGATATTGAAATGTATGTCGTGTGTTAATATGTATCCAACATACTGTAAAAAGGCAGACCTCAGACAACAAAACAAAACAACAACAACAACAACAACAACAACAACAACAACAACAACAACACAGAAAGCTATAGGAGTTAGCTGTACGTTCAGTCAAGTTCTCTCATTCAGAATTCAAGCACTCTCTGTTGTCTCATGATTTACTGCCCGTACCGGTCTCCAATCTGGTCACATATCTTCTTTCACTGTCTTGTATTCCCCATTGGAGCATAGACCATCAGCCAGCTCCCTCCAGACACTTCTATCCCGTGCTATCTCCTACAGCTCCCTCCAGACACTTATATCCTGTGCTATCTCCTACAGCTACCCCCAGACACTTCTATCCTGTGCTATCTCCTACAGCTACCTCCAGACACTTCTATCCTTTGCTATCTCCTACAGCTCCCTCCAGACACTTCTATCCTGTGCTATGTCCTGCAGCTGCATTTGGTATGTCTGACTGCAGTGAGGAATATTCGGTGGTAAGTGTTTCCCTCTCTTAGACTGGGGTAGTGAAATGTTCGAACTATCACATTTGGTCGGTCTAACTGCAGGGAGGAATAGGCGGTGGCAAGTCTTTCCCTCTCTTAGACTGTGGTCGTGAAATGCTCGGACCATCACATTTGGTGGGTCTGACTGCAGTGAGGAATAGGCGGTGGTAAGTCTTTCCCTCTCTTAGACTGGGGTCGTGAAATGTTCGGACCATCACATTTGGTAGGTCTAACTGCAGGGAGGAATAAGCGGTAGTAAATCTTTCCCTCTCTTAGACTGGAGTCGTGAAATGTTCGGACCATCACATTTGGTAGGTCTAACTGCAGGGAGGAATAAGCGGTGGTAAATCTTTCCCTCTCTTACTTAGACTGGAGTCGTGAAATGTTCGGACCATCACATTTGGTAGGTCTAACTGCAGGGAGGAATAAGCGGTGGTAAATCTTTCCCTCTCTTAGACTGGAGTCGTGAAATGTTCGGACCATCACATTTGGTAGGTCTAACTGCAGGGAGGAATCGGCGGTGGTAAATCTTTCCCTCTCTTAGCGGACGACGAACTGTATAAATGACATCATCACCCTCTAAAGAATTCTTGATGATCAAAGCCTGTAGTTCCGCCTCCACAGCAGCCGGATTTTCTTGTCTGCATTTTCTGTCTAGTTAGATGCAAACGAAAAAGGGCGTTGACATTTGTACCCACTCCTCTCCAGGTTCTAAGTTCTCAAGTGAACACACCTGTTGAAGACTGTTCTTGGCTTGACCTATCCACGAATTCCCTATTTTTAATCCTCTGCCCTTTACCTTCTTAATGTAACTGTGCAGTGGGTGTTGCGTGTTTGCGCTGACTCTGAGGTAAGCCCGTGCTCGGCAAATTTTTATTGTGTCCCTATGGCTGGAAAATCAAGAACGTAGCGCATCACCCTGCATGCTGTATCTCTTGTACATCCAAGAATAACACACATAGCTTCGTTCTGTATCCTTTCCATCCTTTCCATCTGCTTATGACTGAGAGTCAGGATCGCCATCGCATATCAAAAACAGACATGACCAGACCCTCATATAGAAGACAGATGGCGCTGCTCACAGTTTGCCACAGTCATCACACACATCGCAGTCAAACCTCGCTTGACCTTTGTTATCACATGGTCTATGTGCTCAGTATAAGCAAGGTTTCGATGAAATCGTATCCCCGGGTAATTCATTGCCTGCGTTCTTTCCACAGTCTCTTAGCACAGATGGTGGTGTTGGAGTGTTGACAATATAGTTGTTCAAAGAAAACCATGCCACTGCTGCCTTCGTTGGGTTCACCGTTGCATCAGTTTCAACACACCAAGTGCTTATTTGATTGAGTTTTGTTTGTAGTTCCACGGCAACCCGATCCTTACCCTGACGATACGCAAACACATCGTCGGCATATGACAATGTCCTCCCCGGTCCTCTGATCTGCTCGCTGGTGAATCTCACAATGTAGGAGTTGAACAGCACTGGAGATAATGGTGATCCCCGTGGCAGGCCCAGATATATTGTTGTTGGTTTAGAAGTCCAGCTGCAACATCTAAAAACTACTTTCCGTTAGAAGAAGGCTGCAGGGATCTAATTAAGGAGAAATGGACTTATCTTATGTTCAAGAAGCTGAAACATTAAGAAATCCAACGGTACTCTGTTGTACGCATCCTCAAGATCAATCGCCGCAGCACATATTTCAATGCCTGAGTGGAAATCTGCATACACATCTTGGGTAAAAACTGCTGCCCTCCAAGGGTAGGTGGAAAAAGACATTGTCTCTTTAGCTGGCTTGATATTTTTCTGGCAATTAACTTCTCTAGCAGTTTACCTATTGTATTTTGCATGGTAATTACCCTGAATTTGTGTGTGATCTTTGCCAGGCTTCGGCACGGGAATCAGATAGCCATGTAACCACTCCTCCTTGCTAGCACTCACTATACTGTCGTGTACATATCTGCTAGTTCGTGTAGCTCGTTGTCAGTACACTTACTAATGTTATCATACTTTATACCACCTGACCCTGGTGCGTTATTTTTTGTTCGCCGTAGCACAACCTTTACCTTTGTCACTGTCACTACATCTTCTTCTGAAATTTTCTGGGACTTACACTTATCTGAGGTAACGTTTTTAGCAAAGTTTCCGCCACTCATATCTGTCTGGTTGCTCTGCTTTAGATAGCGTTCTAAAAGGGCTTTGCCAGATGCCGTCAGCATCTAGGAAGTCAGGAATACACTTATTTCTGACTACACCATTCCTAATTTATGTAGTCGACAGAACAATTTCAGTGACTTATCTTTGCTTTTCGTTGACACAACTCTGCCTATTTTTCACTTTTAATCGCTGTAACCAGTTTTTTTTTTTTTTTTTTTAAATTTTAAATTGGACACTTTTGTGTCCATGTTCCTTTCCATGTGCAAGATAAGACTTGGGTGGGCATCTCTGTACCTTTTTTGCGGTTTGCCATTTCCATAAAGCACCACGCTTATCTGCCCAGGCCTTTTCCACTTCAAAATTCCATCAAGGGGGTTGCTCCCAGCTTTATTTTCCCGCAATGATGATTTCTGTGCTTCTTCAGAAGTCCAAAGAAATGGCTCTCTCGTGGCATGGGGCTACAGTGGCTGCGGTACTGATTGTGATGTACAGTAACAGTGTAGCTGATGCATGGCAGTTCCAGACAGGACACGTTTTATATCAGGGGCACTGGCAGGAAGAAAACTAATCTACACGCAAAAATCAGTCCAGTGCGCTACAAGTAGTAGCACGTGTGTTGACCACGCTTGAGTTCAAAGCTAGCGGGAGGAAACAAGTCATGGGTGCTGACGGGAAGCGCAATGACTATGTGATCATGATGAATTATTCTTCTAAACAACTTGTTCATGGAAACAATGCTCACACAATAAAAGAAGAAAAATACAGACAACATAAACCAGGTAGCTATTCAATGTAATTCAGTTGTTCTGTAACTGACATACAAAATAACGAAATCAAACAAAGCAGTGAAAATACGAAAGGCGTCTGACGGACACAAATAACATACCCATGCACACAGACACACACGTTTATATATATATATATATATATATATATATATATATATATATATATATATATATATATATATATATATATATATATATATATATATATATATATATATATATATATATATATTCTATCATATGCTATATATATAAAGCCATGTAATACGTAACCAAAGAATGTGAGATTAAAGACAAGAAGAGATGACGATGAAAACAGGTTACCCGGAATTACTTTTCTACGATGTAATTTTATCAAAACAGTCAAGTTCTCTGAACAAGCTCATACACTTTAGCATTAAACGAACATTAGATTTAGTTGTGTGTTTTCCCTGGTCCTTGCTGTGCGCGTGATCTTGAACTTATTCTGACTACTAGCATATTAATTGTCTGTATTCTAATACGGCTGCTTACTTTGCACATTGCCCTCCCATGAGAAGCACATTATGAAGACCCCAGATATGGACGAGTGTCCACAACTTCCAGTAATTTAGCATAAGAAACATCCGCTGGGAGGACAGATGTAAATCGGCACAAACTATTTTCCCAAGCAAAATATACCATATTTATATATATATGGCAGCGGATGAATCTTCCTATAGTCCAGTGGTTCTCAACCTTTTTTGGCCCGTGCACCCCTTCATCATATTTTCAGAATGTCATTCCCCCCTTCGTATTTCCTACCTAAAAATTTTGCCCATGCCCCCCCCCCCCCTTTTCACCAAATTTTCAGAACGTCATCCCCCCCCCCCCCTCGTATTTCCTACCTAAAAATGCCCCCTCAGGACGGTGTCATCAGCATAAGTTATTTATATTATGTCCACCAACCAGGATTCTGACATATTTTCTGTAGCCCTCATTACATGCTCACTATACAATGAGAACGAATCAGGAGACACTACACATCCCTGTCTGACACCCTTCTTTATGCACTGGAAAGTTCCTAAAAGGTTGTTGGTTCTTATGACTGCTGTTTGATGCCAATATATGTTCCTTATTATTCGCAGATCTTTGCTGTCAATGTTTAGTTGTTCTAGTAGTTTGATTATTTTCATCATGTTTCACATTGTCAAATACTTTTCTGTAGACTATGAAGCATAAGCACAGATCTCTTTCACTTCTATAAATTTTACTAATACTATCATGATAATATATATATGGCATTGTTTGTGTTAATTCCCTCTACAAATCCACAAGGTTCATTACTAATTACTGGTTCAGTCTTATTTCTTATTCTTCTCATAATTATTCTCAGTTTGTATACTGGTTTTAAAATATGCCCTTTGTGTAATAATTTTCTCCTCCCTTTGTGTAATAATTTTCTCCTCCGAATGTTCACATCACTTTGTTCCATGCTTTCAGCTATTAGACTACCATGCTTAATGTTTACTTTGACCAGACAAAGCTGACATATCTGGTTGCTTCAATGATGATACATCTATTTGAGATAAACTATACTATTTTAGACCTGTGTTTGTTTAGTTTTGTTTGTAGTTTTATAACCATGGGATTGTGATATGAGTTGATATCTGCAACTGGATATGTTTTGGCCACCTATATGACGTTCTGCTCTGGTATTTTCATCTTCTGGTTCCCTGTCTCGTATGACGTTGGTCGCTTATCGTGTCATCCACTTCTGATGACGAATTTCATGTGATGTTATTGTCTGGTATATTCACAGATATTTGTTCTGTTTCGTGTGATGTTATTGTCTAATAGTTTCACATATTTCTGGTTCCCTGTTTCATATGGCTTTATTCGCAGACAGTTTTATCATCTTAAAATTCACCGTTTCAAATTGTTATAGTCGCTGATAATTCCATCGACATATTCTGAAAGAGTCCTAATGAAGACTTACGTGACAAACGTGGGTACAAAATGTTCAATCCTTTTGTCATATTAAAGAGGAAGTGTTGTTGTATAGCAAGACCCACTGGCTTAATGAGTCAGTCAGTTCTGTAAACAGTTTATTCCTTAGTTACACAATTCCCACCGGAACTATGCTTCAATGCTCCAACTTTTGCTAGTGCGGGGCCACTAAGAATGTCAGAGATATACAATGGCAAGGGTGTCAGAAACAACAACAACATTTGGTCTCGTCACTCCAGGACTAGGGTGTGTCAATGGTAAGCTACTATGGAGTCCCTGAAGATAAAGACACCTGAGGTCTCGGCATGACTTATAGCAATATTGCAACGATGTTTAACGAATTCTGTGTCAAACCATAAGTAGGGATGGACCAAACAAAAATGGATGGCCGAAAATGATAATTAGGTGTGCCACAGTTATGACTTAAAAGTTGTTAAATGGTAGCAGGCATCAATTATAAATCAAATTACAGGGTGTTCTAAAGAGAAAACTATTGTATTAATATTTTAATTATAGCTTAATTTATAAGCCCATGGATGTTGCGGGAAGTTTGAATAAGACAATTAATCATCCCACAGCGCTCAATCTCGTAAGTGCTAGAGTCTCTTTCTCCCTTGTTCTCAAAAGCTAAATTATGCAGAATGTTAATCTATACAACCTCCTCTCCACCAGAAATAATGACACCAAGAATGTAATCTATACACACCTTCTCTCCACCAGACATAATCACACCAAGAATGTTAATCTATACACACCTCCTCTCACCAGACATAATGACGCCAAGAATGTTAAAGTAGTTAAAAATGTGCAAAACGGTTATGATTTGGTGGAGCCTCCACCGATGACATTGACCTTGGCTGATTTCCACTCCTCCTGGGTCTTGTAGTTGGGTGATGTAAGGAGCGACAACTAGGTCATATCTAAGAGCGATAATTCTTAGAATTATGTTTCTAAGGGCAGATAACTATTGAGTGGGTGGATACAATTTTAATTAATTATTAAAAAATAAAATAAAATAAATAAAAATAAAAATAAATAACGACGGGGTGCGGTGGCGGCGAGGGGTGAGGCGCGTGGGGTGAGGCTAGGCGGTTCGGGTTTAAACGCTATCATCACACGGGTTACAAATGAAAACCTTAAAATGTAAAGATGGCCGGCATTATCGGTCGTAGTGGATATGGCTTAGTAAAAATCGGTGTTAAGGGGTGGGCAGCGGTTATTAGTGATCCGTAGGGGGTCGTAGTGACCAATACACTGTCAACATACGGGTTACAAATGAAAACATTAAAAAGTAAAGATGGTCCATATTATTGATTGTCTCGGGTATGGCTTAGTGAAATTCGTTGGTAAGGGGTGGGTAGCGACTATTAGTGATCTGTATAGGGATGTATTGGCCTATACACTATCATCATACGGTTACAAATGAAAAACCTTAAAATGTAATGATGGCCGGTATTATTGGTTGTAATGGGTATGGCTTAGTGAAACTCGATTGCTGTGGGTATGGCTTAGTGAAACTTGGTGATAAGGGATGGATACCAGTTATTAGTGATCTATTGAGGGATGTAATGGCCTATACACTATCATCATACGGTTACAAATGAAAACATTAAAATGTAAAGGTGGCCGGTAATATTGGTTGCTGTGGGTATGGCTTGTTGTCATTCGTTGATAAAGAGTGGGTAGAGGTTATTAGTGCTAGTTAGAGGGTCGTAGTGGTATATACAGTATTATCATAGGGTTATAAATGAAAATCTTAAAAAGTAAAGATGGTCGGTATTAGTGGTTGTAGTGGGTACGGGATAGTGTTATTCGTTGTCAGGGGGTGGATAGTGGTTATTAGTGATATGTAGAGGGTGAGTGGTATATACACTATTAGCATACGGGTACAAATGAAAACCTTTTAAAAGTACAGATGACCTGTATTATTGGTTGTAGTGGTATGGCTTAGTGAAATTAGATGTTAAGGGGTGGGTGAGTGGATGCGTAGCTAGATAAGTGCTCGAACACTAACATCATACGATTTCAGATCGGTAAATCAAAATCTAATATCTCTCTCTCTCTCTCCCCTTGTGTCTATACGGGTCTTTGTTTTGTTCCCCAGAAACCCATTTCCAAGACCAATATTTGTTCTCAAACTTGTCTTATCAGTGCCACACTTCACAGCCAGACAAAATTACAGCTTCTATGTACCACTTCAACATTCAAATAAGAAAATATGTTAACCAAAATGGGGAAAAATAGCGGTCAAACTTATAAATATCTTGGCCAAACTTATGAAAAGTAGGAAACATTGTTAACCAAATGTGAAAAAATATCGTCCAGAGAGAGAAATATTTCAACTAAACTTAAAATAGATCAGCCAAACTTATGAAAAGTAGGAAAATTGTCAACCAAATTGGCAAAAGTTAGGCCAAATACAGAAATATCTCACCCAAACTTATGAAAAGTAGGATACTTTGTTAACCAAAGTGGAAAAACCTACAACAAGTAGGAAAATTCTGTTAGCCAAATGTGAAAAATGTCGGCCAAATACAGAAATACCTCATCCAAACGTATAAAAAGTAGGAAAATTGTTAACCAAACGGGAAAGATATTGACCAACTAGGAAAATGTATTAGTCAAAGAGGAATAATATTGAACAAGTAACGAAATATATCGTTCAAACTTATGAAAAGTAGGAAGCTTTGTTAACCAAATGTGAAAAATATCACCCAAAGAGAGAAATATCTCGCCCCAACGTATAAAAAGTAGGAAAATTGTCGGCCAAATGGGAAAAAGGCCAAATACAGAAATATCTCACCCAAACTTATGAAAAGTAGGAAACTTTGTTAGCCAAAGTGAAAAAACCTAGGTCAAGTAAGAAAATTATGTTAGCCAAATGTGAAAAGTGTCGGCCAAATACAGAAATAGCTCAATCAAATGTATAAAACGTAGGAAAATTGTTAACCAAACGGGAAAGATATTGACCAACTAGGAAAATGTATTAGTCAAAGAAGAATAATATTGAACAGGTAACGAAATATATCGTTCAAACTTATGAAAAGTAGGAAGCCTTGTTAACCAAATGTGAAAAATATCACTCAAAGAGAGAAATATCTCGTCCAAACTTATAAAAAGTAGGAACATTGTCGGCCAAATGGGAAAACGTTAGACCAAATACAGAAATATCTCACCCAAACATATGAAAAGTAGAAAACGTTGTTAGCCAAAGGGGGAAAACCAAGGTCAAGTAGGAAAATGTGTTACCCAAATGTGAAAAACGTCAGCCAAATACAGAAATATCACACCCACACTTATGAAAACCGGGAATATTTGTTAGCCAAATAGGAAAAAAATATTGACCAAGTAGGAAAATATGTTAGCCAAATGGGAAAAAATATCAGCCAAAGAAAGAAATATAGCGTCTAGACTTATAAACAGTAGGAAAATTTGTCAACCAAATGGTAAAATTATCAGCCAAAGAGAGAAATATCTAGTCCAGCCCTATTAAAAAGTAGAAAAATGTGTCAACCAAATGGTAAAAATGTGAGATGTGATCACCGATGCCAGTCGAGGAAGACGTATCTGTACGTAACAGCTATCGGGTAACATACCTATACAGCGACGAGTGGCTAGCGCATGTTATCAGATTATAATATTACAAACGAACACAACACACTGCCCCGACTCAGCCTTAGGTAATGAATGTAACATGGCATGTCAGTGTCCACTATCATAACAAGCAACGTTATCACGTACCAAATTAGACATGTACACGTTCACTACCTCTCTGTGTGTCTGTACGGAACTACGGAACTCTACAACGTTCCCCAGAAACACATTACAAACGCTAATGTATGTTTTACAACTTGTCTGCTCAGTCCCACACTTCACAGCTGGACAAAACTACAGCTTCTATGTACCACTTCAACTTTCAAATAAGAAAATATGTTAACCAAAATAGAAAAAATATAGCAGTCAAACTTATAAATAGCTCGGCCATACATATGAAAAGTAGGAAACATTGTTAACCAAATGTGAAGAAAATATCGTCCAAAGAGAGAAATAGTTCAACTAAACTTATAAATTGATCACCAAACTTGTGAAAAGTAGGAACATTGTCAGCCAAATGGGAAAAAAGTTAGGCCAAATACAGAAATAGCTCACTCAAACTTATGAATAGTTGGAAACTATTAACATTTAAAATAGAAACAATTAAATTTCTACATGAAACATTCAATTTGGAAACAATAAAGAGAAATTTAATTGTCAATTTTTGTACAAATTTTATTGTTGAAATTTTATTTTTTCCTTCAACAATAGTGACTTATTACATAAGATACTTTTAATTTTCTGAAATACAGCTGTTGCTTGCATAGGGGACAGAGGATTATCGCTAGTAGGTTGGAAATTTTCCCAGTCACCAGAAAGCCGGTTGAGGTGTGATCAAAGAGAATGTTAGCGTTAAGTGGTATGAAGCGTGGAAAGTCGGTTAGAAGATGAGGTAGATGGTATTCCTGGGGTTAATAAGGCAAACGTGGTTTTAAGAAAAGGTCGACCTTATAACAGACAGTGCTGGTTGGATGGAGACCTGACGCTATTGCGGATGTGAAATGACAACGTGAGATATTTTTCCCATTTGTTTAAGAAATGTTCCTTCTTTTTATAAGTTTGGGTGAAATTTGGTCAAATTTTTCATCTTTGGTTAACAAATTTTCCTACTTTTCATAAGTTTGGATGAAATATTTCTTTACTTGGTCAATATGTGTTGCCTTTGGTTAACAAAAGTTTCCTACTTTTTTTAATAAATTTAGGCACAATATTTCTTTATTTGACGACTATTTTTCACATTTGGTTAACAAAGTTTCCTAATTTTCATAAGTTTGATGCGATATTTCCTATTGTGGTCAACCCTTTTTTCATCTTTGGTTAACAAAGTTTCCTATTTTTCATAAGTGTGGACGAGGTATTTCGTTACGTATACCATATTTTCCCCATTTGGTTAACAAACATTCTTACTTGGCCAAGATTTTTCCTATTTGGCTAACAAATATTCCTACTTTTCATAAGTTTTGTCGAGATATTTCGTTACTTGGTCAATTTTCCCCTTCTTTTTATAAATTTGGTTGAGCTATTTCTGTGTTTGGCCGAACTTTTTCCCATTTGGCTGACAAATTTTTCTATTTTTTATAAGTTTAGTTGAAATATTTCTCTCTTTGGTCGATATTTTTTCACCATTGGTTAACAAAGTTTCTGAATTTTCATACATTTGGCCGATGCGTTTCGTTACTTGGTCAATATGTTTCCCATTTGGCTAACAAATTTTCTTACTTGGCCAAGATTTTTTCCCATTTCGATAACAAATTTTCCTACTTTTTATAAGTTTGAACGAGCTATTTCTGTATTTGAGCGACGATTTCCCCTTTGGATTAACAAATTTTCCTACTTTTTATAAGTGTGGACGCGTTATTTCTTTACTTGGCTAACATTTTTCCCATTTGGGTAACAAATTTTCCTACTTTTTATAAGTTTAGTTTATATATTTCTCTCTTTGGCTGATATTTTTTCACATATGGCTATCAAATTTTCCTACTTGGCCAATATTTTTCCTCTTTGACCCGCAAATTTTCCTAGTTTTCATAAGTGTGGACGAGATATTTCTGTATTTGGCCGACATTTTTTCACATTTGGCTAACATATTTTCCTACTTGACCTAAGTTTTTTTCCCTTTGGCTAACAAAGTTTCCTACTTTTCATAAGTTTGGGTGAGATATTTCTGTATTTGGTCGACATTGTTTTCCCATTTGGCTGACAATTCTCCTACTTTTTATAAGTTTGGACGAGATATTCCTCTTTTTGGCTGATATTTTTTCACATTTGGTTAACAAAGTTTGCTACTTTTCATAAGATTGAACGATGTATTTCGTTACTTGTTCAATATGTTTCCTCTTTGACTAACACATTTTTCCTACTTTGTCAATATCTTTCACATTTTGGTTAGCAAAGTTTCCAACTTTTCATAAGTTTAGTTGAGATATTTCTGTATTTGGCCGACATTTTCACCTTTGGTTGACATATTTGCCCCACTTTTTATAAGTCTGGACGAGATATTTATCTCTTTGGCTGATATTTTTTCACATTTGGTTAACAAGTTTTCCTACTTGGCCAATACTTTTCCTGTTTGGCTAACAAATTTTCCTAGTTTTCATAAGTGTGGATGAGATGTTTCTGTATTTGGCCGACATTTTTCATATTTGGGTAACAGATTTTCCTACTTGACTTAGATTTTCCCCCTCTGGCTAACACATTTTCCTTCTTGGTCAATATCTTTCCCATTTGGTTAACAATGTTTCCTAGTTTTTATATGTTTTGTTGAGATATTTCTGTATTTGGCCGACCTTTTTGTACCATTTGGTTGACACATTTTCCTATCTTTTATAAGTGTGGACGAGATATTTTTCCCTTTGAATGAAAAATTTTCCTACTTGGCCAATATTTTTTTCCTATTTGGCTAACAATTTTCCTAGTTTTCATAAGTGTAAACGTGATATTTCTGTATTTGGCCGACATTTTTCACATTTGGTTAACAGATTTTCCTACTTGACCTAGGTTTTTCCCCTCTGGCTAACAAAGTTTCCTACTTTTCATAAGTTTGGCTGAGATATTTCTGTATTTTGGCCTAACATTTTACCATTTCGCTGACACTTTTCCTACTTTTCATAACTTTGGCTGATCTATTTATAAGTGTAGTTGAAATATTTCTCTCTTTGGATGATATTTTTTTTCAACCTTTGGTTAACAAATTTTCCTACTGTTCATAAGTTTGAACGATGTATTTCGTTACTTCTTCAACATTTTTCCTCTTTGACTAACACATTTCTTACTTGGTCAATATATTTCCCGTTTGGTTAACAATTTTCCTACTTTTTATACGTTTGGTTAAGATATTTCTGTATTTGGCCGACATTTTCCCCTTTGGTTGACACATTTTCCTGGTTTTTATAAGTCTGGACGAGATATTTCTCTCTTTGGCTGATATTTTTTCACATTAGGCTAACAAATTTTCCTACTTGGCCAATATTTTTCCTATTTGGCTAACAAATTTTTCTAGTTTTCATAAGTGAGGACGAGCTATTTCTCTATTTGGCCGACCTTTTTCACATTTGGGTAACAGATTTTCCTACTTGACCTGGGTTTTTCCCCTTTGGCTAACAAAGTTTCCAACTTTTCATAAGTTTGGGTGAGATATTTCTGTATTTGACCTAACTTTTTTCCCATTTGGCTGACAATGTTCCTACTTTTCACAAGTTTGGTGATCAATTTATAAGTTTAGTTGAACTATTTCTCCCTTTGGACGATATTTTCTTCACATTTGGTTAACAATGTTTCCTACTTTTCATATGTATGGCCGAGCTATTTATAAGTTTGACTGCTATATTTTTCTATTTTGGTTAACATATTTTCTTATTTGAAAGTTGAAGTGGTACATAGAAGCTGTAGTTTTGTCCAGCTGTGAAGTGTGGGACTGAGCAGACAAGTTGTAAAACATATATTAGCGTTTGTAATGTGTTTCTGGGGAACGTTGTAGAGTTCCGTAGTTCCGTACAGACACACAGAGAGGTAGTGAACGTGTACATGTCTAATTTGGTACGTGATAACGTTGCTTGTTATGATAGTGGACACTGACATGCCATGTTACATTCATTACCTAAGGCTGAGTCGGGGCAGTGTGTTGTGTTCGTTTGTAATATTATAATCTGATAACATGCGCTAGCCACTCGTCGCTGTATAGGTATGTTACCCGATAGCTGTTACGTACAGATACGTCTTCCTCGACTGGCATCGGTGATCACATCTCACATTTTTACCATTTGGTTGACACATTTTTCTACTTTTTATAAGGCTGGACTAGATATTTCTCTCTTTGGCTGATAATTTTACCATTTGGTTGACAAATTTTCCTACTGTTTATAAGTCTGGACGCTATATTTCTTTCTTTGGCTGATATTTTTTACGTTTGGCTAACATATTTTCCTACTTGGTCAATATATTTTTCCCTATTTGGCTAACAAATATTCCCGGTTTTCATAAGTGTGGACGTGATATTTCTGTATTTGGCTGACGTTTTTCACATTTGGGTAACACATTTTCCTACTTGACCTTGGTTTTCCCCCTTTGGCTAACAAAGTTTTCTACTTTTCATATGTTTGGGTGAGATATTTCTG
Source organism: Cepaea nemoralis (assembly GCA_014155875.1). Lineage (NCBI taxonomy): Eukaryota > Metazoa > Mollusca > Gastropoda > Stylommatophora > Helicidae > Cepaea > Cepaea nemoralis. The sequence continues at coordinate 86,034 of JACEFZ010018826.1, read as the reverse complement.
TATTTGGTCTAACGTTTTCCCATTTGGCCGACAATTTTCCTACTTTTTATAAGTTTGGACGAGATATTTCTCTCTTTGAGTGATATTTTTCACATTTGGTTAACAAGGCTTCCTACTTTTCATAAGTTTGAACGATATATTTCGTTACCTTGTTCAATATTATTCTTCTTTGACTAATACATTTTCCTAGTTGGTCAATATCTTTCCCGTTTGGTTAACAATTTTCCTACGTTTTATACATTTGATTGAGCTATTTCTGTATTTGGCCGACACTTTTCACATTTGGCTAACATAATTTTCTTACTTGACCTAGGTTTTTTTCACTTTGGCTAACAAAGTTTCCTACTTTTCATAAGTTTGGGTGAGATATTTCTGTATTTGGCCTAACTTTTTCCCATTTGGCCGACAATTTTCCTACTTTTTATACGTTGGGGCGAGATATTTCTCTCTTTGGGTGATATTTTTCACATTTGGTTAACAAAGCTTCCTACTTTTCATAAGTTTGAACGATATATTTCGTTACTTGTTCAATATTATTCCTCTTTGACTAATACATTTTCCTAGTTGGTCAATATCTTTCCCGTTTGGTTAACAATTTTCCTACTTTTTATACGTTTGGATGAGGTATTTCTGTATTTGGCCGACATTTTTCACATTTGGCTAACAGAATTTTCCTACTTGTAGGTTTTTCCACTTTGGTTAACAAAGTATCCTACTTTTCATAAGTTTGGGTGAGATATTTCTGTATTTGGCCTAACTTTTGCCAATTTGGTTGACAATTTTCCTACTTTTCATAAGTTTGGCTGATCTATTTTAAGTTTAGTTGAAATATTTCTCTCTCTGGACGATATTTTTTCACATTTGGTTAACAATGTTTCCTACTTTTCATAAGTTTGGCCAAGATATTTATAAGTTTGACCGCTATTTTTTCCCCATTTTGGTTAACATATTTTCTTATTTGAATGTTGAAGTGGTACATAGAAGCTGTAGTTTTGTCTGGCTGTGAAGTGTGGCACTGAGCAGACAAGTTTGAGAACAAATATTGGTCTTGGAAATGGGTTTCTGGGGAACAAAACAAAGACCCGTATAGACACACGGAGAGAGAGAGAGATATTAGATTTTGATTTACCGATCTGAAATTGTATGATGTTAGTGTTCGAGCACTTATCTAGCTACGCATCCACTCACCCACCCCTTAACATCTAATTTCACTAAGCCATACCACTACAACCAATAATACAGGTCATCTGTACTTTTAAAAGGTTTTCATTTGTACCCGTATGCTAAAAGCGTATATACCACTCACCATCTACATATCATTAATAACCACTATCCACCCCATGACAACGAATAACACTATGCCGTACCCACTACAACCACTAACACCGACCATCTTTACTTTTTAAGATTTTCATTTATAACCCGTATGATAATACTGTATATACCACTACGACCCTCTAACTAGCACTAATAACCTCTACCCACTCTTTATCGACGAATGACACCAAGCCATACGCAAAGCAACCAATATTACCGGTCATCTTTACATTTTAATGTTTTCATTTGTAACCGTATAATGATTATGTATGGGCCATTACATCCCTCTATGGATAACTAATAACTGGTATCCACCGCTTATCACCGAGTTTCACTAAGCCATACCCACAGCAATCGAGTTTCACTAAGCTATACCCATTACAACCAATAATACCGGCCATCTTTACATTTTAAGGTTTTTCATTTGTAACCGTATGATGATAGTGTATAGGCCAATACATCCCTATACAGATCACTAATAGTCGCTACCCACCCCTTACCAACGAATTTCACTAAGCCATACCCGAGACAATCAATAATATGGACCATCTTTACTTTTTAATGTTTTCATTTGTAACCCGTATGTTGACAGTGTATTGGTCACTACGACCCCCTACGGATCACTACTAGCCGCTACCCACCCCTTAACACCGAATTTTCACTAAGCCATATCCACTACGACCGATAGCCGGCCATCTTTACATTTTAAGGTTTTCATTTGTAACCCGTGTGATGATAGCATTTAAACCCGAACCGCCTAGCCTCACCCCACGTGCCTCACCCCTCGCCGCCACCGCATCCCGTCGTTATTTATTTTTATTTTTATTTATTTTATTTTATTTTTTAATAATTAATTAAAATTGTATACACCCACTCAATAGTTATCTGCCCTTAGAAACATAATTCTAAGAATTATCGCTCTTAGAAATGACCTAGTTGTCGCACCTTACATCACCCAACTACAAGACCCAGGAGGAGTGGAAATCAGCCAAGGTCAAGGTCATCGGTGGAGGCTCCACCAAATCATAACCGTTTTGCACATTTATCTACTTGTTAATCTATACACACCTCCTCTACACCAGACATAATGACGCCAAGAATGTTAATCTATACACACCTCCTCTCCACCAGACATAATGACGCCAAGAATGTTAGTCTATACACACCTCCTCTACACCAGACATAATCACACCAAGAATGTAATATATACACACCCCCTCTACACCAGACATAATGACGCCAAGAATGTTAATCTATACACACCCCCTCTACACCAGACATAATGACGCCAAGAATGTTAATCTATACACACCTCCTCTACACCAGACATAATGACGCCAAGAATGTTAATCTATACACACACCCTCTACACCAGACACAATGACGCCAAGAATGTTAATCTATACACAACTCATCTCCACCAGACATAATGACGCCAAGAATGTTAGTCTATACACACCTCCTCTCCACCAGACATAATGACGCCAAGAATGTTAATCTATACACACCCCCTCTACACAAGACATAATGACACCAAGAATGTAATATATACACACCCCCTCTACACCAGACATAATGACGCCAAGAATGTTAATCTATACACACCCCCTCTACACCAGACATAATGACGCCAAGAATGTTAATCTATACACACCTCCTCTACACCAGACATAATGACGCCAAGAATGTTAATCTATACACACACCCTCTACACCAGACATAATGACGCCAAGAATGTTAATCTATACACAACTCATCTCCACTAGACATAATGACGCCAAGAATGTTAGTCTATACACACCTCCTCTACACCAGACATAATCACACCAAGAATGTAATCTATACACACCTCCTCTCCACCAGAAATAATGACCCCAAGAATGTTAGCCTATACACATCTCCTCTCCACCAGACATAATGACGCCAAGAATGTAATCTATACACACCTCCTCTCCACCAGACATAATGACGCCAAGAATGTTAGCCTATACACATCTCCTCTCCACCAGACATAATGACGCCAAGAATGTTAATCTATACACACCCCCTCTACACCAGACATAATCACACCAAGAATGTTAGCCTATACACATCTCCTCTCCACCAGACATAATGACGCCAAGAATGTTAATCTATACACACCTCTTCTCCACCAGACATAATCACACCAAGAATGTTAATCTATACACACCTCCTCTCCACCAGACATAATGACGCCAAGAATGTTAATCTATACACACCCCCTCTACACAAGACATAATGACACCAATAATGTTAATCTATACACACCCCCTCTACACCAGACATAATGACGCCAAGAATGTTAATCTATACACACCTCTACACCAGACATAATGACGCCAAGAATGTTAATTTATACACACCCAATCTACACCAGACATAATGACGCCAAGAATGTTAATCTATACACACCCCCTCTACACCAGACATAATGACGCCAAGAATGTTAATCTATACACACCTCCTCTACACCAGACATAATGACGCCAAGAATGTTAATCTATACACACCTCCTCTCCACCAGACATAATGACGCCAAGAATGTTAGTCTATACACACCTCCTCTACACCAGAAATAATGACGCCAAGAATGTTAGCCTATACACATCTCCTCTCCACCAGACATAATGACGCCAAGAATGTAATCTATACACACCACCTCTCCACCAGACATAATGACGCCAAGAATGTTAATCTATACACATCTCCTCTCCACCAGACATAATCACACCAAGAATGTAATCTATACACATCTCCTCTCCACCAGACATAATGACGCCAAGAATGTTAATCTATACACACCCCCTCTGCACCAGACATAATGACGCCAAGAATGTTAATCTTTACACACCTGCTCTCCACCAGACATAATGACGCCAAGAATGTTAATCTTTACACACCTCCTCTCCACCAGACATGACGCCGAGAATGTTAATCTATACACACCTCTACACCAGACATAATGACGCCAAGAATGCTAATCTTTACACACCTCCTCTCCACCAGACATAATTACGCCAAGAGTCCTTCTCCAAGCTCTGAGGTACAGTGGGTATATGGTGCTAGCAATATATTGTTATATGCCAATCAGCACATGAAAGAGGATGTAGTAAACACTCTTTTTTTCGCATATCCTATTTACAGGACATCGCTGTCAACACCAGCATTTTACCGCTATTGTTGATGTCTTCGCAAGATTACGCTCAGTAGTTTCCCATTGCTTTCTGAGCTACCGGCTCACATACACCTGTAACCAACCAACGCGACGCGATCCGCTGCCGAATCTCGCGCAGTTGTGTTCCCCTGCGTGGATATACAGGATTACGGAGAAAGTCGTTAACCCCTTGGCCGGCCGTTTTTACTTCTCAGGAAATTTCCTGGTGCCCATTTGAGGCTAGGTGGACATAAGAGTATAGATCAATTGTCAACACATCATCGCCTTGATGGGGAATCGAATACATGTCCACCAAGCAGACAAGCGAGGCTGCTAGTCACTGCGCCAGCGCGTCCCCCTCTCCACCCTAGACTAACTGATAAAACATGGTTCGTTGCAGTTCTAACAGCCCCACCCACTGGCTTGTTTGCTAGTTTGCTCGCGGTATAACGAAGCGTGGTTTCGGTGTATCCTCCATGTTAGTCCCCAGATACACATGAGCCCTGGGACCGGTGTCCTCCACTACTCTGCTGTGTGCTCCCGATCTGCGGTTGCCCAATCTCACGCTGTAGGGCAGTCTCTGGTAATGAACTGAGGTCGCTTAAGAATTTCAGAACAACATTTCAAGGGCCAGCTGCTAATAATTGATGGCAATAGTTATTCAACAACTGTTTTGGTATGGAGCGGGTACCAACTGGGCTTTCCACCATGTACATTTGCTGCACATGTATGTGGCCTTCACGTAACTGGATTATAAACTAATGTTTGCAATGTACACGGTTACTGACGGTGTAACAATGAAATGGTTCTAGGCAGTGAGATTCTTCTTCTTCTTTCGTTCGCTTGAAATATGTCTATATCTGCAATGCTGTCTCTTGTATGAATTTAACTGTCTTTTTCGGTTCACACAGTGGTCCATAGAGTTTATCTTCCACTGTCGTCTCTCTAGGCCAGAAGGTTTGCCTAGATATGTTATATTTTGGGCAGTCTTGGAGTATGTGCTCTGCTGTTACAAGGCCAATCCACATGTGCACATGGCTGTTTCATCCAATCTTGAATTTTGTATACATGTGGTTGCGTAATCTATTGTGTCCTGTTCTGAGGCGAAGAATAATGACTTGTTCTGGTCTGTCCATAACGTGGTAGTCATCTTGAGCAGGTTTTTGTGGCTTTCTGACTGATTTGATCATTCTTTTCATTTGGTGGTATGTAACGGGCACATCAGGCTGTACTTCTTTGGCTCCTTCCTTAGCCAATTGATCAGCTCTGTCGTTTCCGGGTACTCCACAGTGGGATGGTATCCACTGTATGGTGACCTTATGCTGACTGCTAAGTTCAGAAAGTAGTGTCCTTAGTACTGGCAATTTCCCAGACAGGAGCGCCTCGAGTACTGATTTTGCATCTGTCAGTAGCACCACAGGTTGTGTACCATTGCTGGTATTTATTAATTTCTCTGTTGCTATCTTGATTGCCTCAATTTCAGCATCATAGTTATGGCAGTACTTTCCTGTCGGTACTCTGGCTGTGTCCCTAGTATTATTTGGGTATTCTATGTACACTCCCGCTCCTCCATTTCGAACAGCATTTTGTGCTGACCCATCTGTGTAGGCTCGGATCCAGAGGTCCTGTGGGTATTCTTCATCAAGGAAGCTGAGAGTGGCTGTTCTGCGCTGCACACTGTTCTGTTCTTCCTTGTCCAAATATTCCTCTCACTTTTGTCTGGATTTGTAATGATAGTCTATGCTAATCTTTCCATGGAGTTCGCTCTGGGATAGTTGTTAGGGGGATACCAACTGTGGGCAAGTCGGTGATTTCTCTGCAGAGTTGTTTGGCCTGGTGGATAAAACTACTTCTTTTCAACCGCCCCATAGCTAGGTTTTCAAATCTGTTCTTCATAGGGTGGCCTGGCAAGCTGAGGAACTTTTCTGCTTGTATTAGCGTTTTCGTATCTCTGCGCTCATCTCAGTGCTTGTGTCCTCCCCATCTTCTCCATTTCCACTATAGGGGTTGATCTCATCCCTCCTGTGGTGACTCTAAGTGCTTGATTTTGCACCTTGTCCAGCTCTTGTAGTGTGGTTTTTGATGCTGAACACCACGCAGTTGACCCATATTCCAGGTGTGGTCGTATGCTCTGTTGGTAAACTTTGCTAAGTATTTTCCCACTGGCTCCCCATGTGGTTCCACTTAGCTTTCTCAGGATGGCTATTTTCCTTCTGGCTTTTGCTACTGCTTTGTTGATGTGCTTTCTCCATGTCAGCCTGCCATCAAATGTTACTCCAAGGTATGTTGGTTCTTTATCTTCTCTTATGGTGTTCCATTTATCTGGATGATCCCTGCCTTTTGTTTTGAAGAGAGGGTAAATAGAGTGGTGCTGCACTTGTCAGTGTTTATGCTGACACACCATCTATTTGCCCATGCAGCAAATGTATCTACAGCTCTTTGTAGCAATTTGGTGGCCACTGATGCATGTTCATTTGTGCTCCATAAAACCAGGTCATCGGCGTACATTGCCGCTTTAATTCCATGCGGTAGATTAGCAACAAGATCATTGATGAAGATTAGAAAAAGTGTGGGGGACAAGACTCCGCCCTGGGGAACACCGTGACGCAGTAGTACTTTCTTGCTCTTGAGTCCGTCTATCTGTACTCGGGCTCTTCTGTTGTGCAAGTATGCTTTCACCCATTTGTACATTCTTCCATTGACTTTGCAGTTTCTCAGTTTCTTCATCAGACCTTCTTTCCAGACTTTGTCAAAGGCTTTCTTCAGATCTATCCATGCCGCAAGCACCAGCTTCTTCTCTTGGAATGCATCCTCAATTTCTTGAGAGAGGTAGGTTGTCTGATCTTCCGTAGAGTAGCACTGCCTAAAGCCAGCCTGCTGTGGCACAAGGATGTTTTTACTTTCAATATACCACTGCAGTCTGTGATTGATGATGCGCTCCAGTGTTTTGCAGAGACAGCTGGTGAGGCTAATTGGTCTGTAGCTAGAGGCAATGGAACCATCTTTCCCCTGATTTTAGGAGGGGTATCATGATTGCTTCTCTCCAGGCTTGTGGAACACTGCCTAAGGTCCAGCTGTTATTGAAGATCTGCAAGAGCTTTGCTTTGGCCTCTGTTCCTAGGTTCCTGATCATTTCATTGGAGATACCATCAGCTCCTGGTGACTTTCTCATTTTCAGTTTTGATATGGCTAGCTCCAGTTCGCTGATTGTGATGGGTGCCTCCAGAACCTCATGTACTATTTCCTTCTGTCCTGTATGTTGTCGTTTCTCTCGAATCTCTTGTTGTTTCTCTGGACTAATTTTGATATTGTTATCTTGTGCGAATGAGTCCGCAAAATGGTCAGCTGCTTGCTTTCTTGTTAAGATGTTTCCATCTTTATGTAGTGCAATTTTTGAGTTTCTCCCTGTGCCCTCATCGTTAAGTTGTTTTATTAGCTTCCACAATTTCCTTGTGTCTCTTTCAAAGTTCAGAGACTCCGTTTTCTCCTGCCAGCTTTTCCGTCTAGCCTGCAGCTTGGCCCTTTGAAATTTGGCTTTTGCGTGCTGGAATTTATTGTGGTGCTCTTGGCTGGGTGTGGCCTCTGCTTGCTTTCTACACACTTCCACATCGTTATGCAAGTGTTCCAGTTCACTACTCCAGTAGGGTTTATATTGTTTACGGGCTCCTCTTGGTACTGTTTCTCGCGCTGCCTGTAGCATGCATTTCCCAAACTCTTCAACTACTTTATTTATGTCTTTCTCAGTGTTCAGGTTTCTAACCAGTATGCTGGTGCGATGCTTGTACATTGCCCAGTCTGCTTTCTTGTAGTTCCACCTCGAGAGGGTGCTGCTTTCACTTACAAGCTCATTTTCTACGGTTAGAAAGACTGGCCGATGGTCACTGCCACCAAGTTGTTTCCCAACAATTCGTGTAATGTTCCACTCCAGGTCTGGTGAATGAAAAGCCAGGTCAGGTGTAGTTGTAGTGTGCCATGATCTCGAGTAGAAAGTATGTGGGTCGGACGGCTTGTTAATCAAGATGAATCTATTCTCATCCTGCCAGTCTTCCAGTCTCTCTCCTCTCTGGTCCATGTGATCATAGCCCCAGCTCTGCGAGTGGCTGTTGAAATCGCCACACACAATCATGTTTTCTTTTAATGGTAGTGTGTCCAGTGCCTGTGGGCGGTCACTTGGACAGTAGTAATTGATCAGATGTAGGTCTGTATTACCTGTCTTAAGTTTAAGTGTCTGATACTCAGCCCCTTCCATGTAGACTTCGATTCGGGAAGCAATGACGTTATTTTTTACAAGGGTCAGTATCCTACCTTTTCGCATGTCCTTTCGGTCAGATCGGTAACACTGGTAGCCTCTGATTTTGAAGGCTATATTTTCGTTGAGGTGAGTTTCTTGCAAGCAACATATGTTTACTTTTTCTTGGTCCAAGATGTTTTCTAATTCCTTTTTTTTTTCTTTTTCTGACTCCCTCCCCATTCCAGTGCATTATTTTAAGTTTTCGTTTAGTATGGCCAGCCGTCCTATTCTCATGTCCCCTGGCTCCACAGGACATCTGAGAAGGACCTCAGTAGATGTGGTTGGACCCTTTCGAGACATAGGGCCCGGCACTGCACCTGCATGGGAGTCCAAAGCAGGGCGAGCACCATAACATTTAGCAGTAGTCGACATATTCCATTTTGCGTGATTGTGTGGCATCCTGATTTCTGTGGTGCGCCTCTTGGCTGGTTGCCTCCGTCTTCAGCACCTTTCTTTGCTAGAGCAGACTGTGGTCTCATTCGAGTGTAGATGTGTGCGCGCACACACACGTATCTGCGCATGCATGTCCGTGCATACACATCTAGAGCATACTGGTTATTTTCCGGCGCCAGAAACTTGCCGTCGCCCCTTCTCCTGTTAGTTTAAACAGTTCCGCCACGTGAAGGCCAGGAGTTGGACTTTTGCTGCATAGGTTACGTATTCACGAGCCATTAGGGTATTTAAGCAATGTTGGGCGCTCACCCCAACACTGCACCCCGGCTACATACAGCAACATTTGGAACCGGCAGTGAGATGAAACTCTTATAAGTGGAACATTTGTGTCCGATGAGGAATTCTTGTATCCGGAACTATTGCCTCTCACATATGACTCACATCGATGTATTAATGAGTGACAGTGAAAATTAAGAAGTCGTTGGCAATTTGAAAGTGAAAAACACACACAAAACACACACACACACACACACACACACACACACACGCACACACACACGCGCGCACTCATGCCACGCCACGCACACACACACACACACAAACACACACATACACACACACACGCGCACGCGCACTCATGCCACGCCACGCACACACACACACGCACACACACACACACACACACACACACATATATATATATATATATATATATATATATATATATATATATATATATATATATATATATATATATATATATATATATATATATATATATATATATATATATATATATATATATATATAACATCTTTAAATTTTTCTCGCGTGACTACATCAGTTAATTAGAAAAGAGATTGAAGAGAATTCAGTAACTGTATTGAGATATTATCGCAAGTAATATCCCCAAACAAGAGGGGGAAATAACTTTAAAAAAACTGATCACTCGGGAAATTTCACATCTCACGGAACCAGAAAACTTGCGAAGAGTTATGTCATGAACTATCATAAATAACATGGAGAAATCAAGAAGAAATGCACTTAAGATACAGATAAATGGCCCAGAGAGCATCGAATATTCTGGACAGAGATGAAAACAAATGGTCGGGCATTGAATGCTGGAGATGGTACAAGATTACTCCATCAAAACATAAGGAGAAGAGAAATGAAAGTTATGGGGCATAACAACAGAAACGTGACACAGAGAAATGAACCTTATGAGGGCATATTAGGCAAGAGATTCAGAGGACAACAGAGAAAGATTTATGCGGAACAGTGAAACAGCGGAGCAATAAACGACACTACAAACAACAGCAATGATATCAACGTGGAGGGTTGGAGAGTCATGGTCGCCGATGCCTGCTCCAGAAAAGACAGCAGAAGAACAAGATGGCATTTCTGTCCTACACTCGTTGAGGTCTGTACAACTGACTTGGTTTTACCTAGCTATCTCCAATGCTTTTCTTGAGCAGATTTTACTATCAAGTTGCGTGTGGTGATGTAGTTTCTGTCCTCCAGTAATGTGGTTCTGTCCTCCAGTAATGTGATGCTACCCCCCCCCCTCCCCCAGTAATGTGGTTCTGTCCTCCAGTAATGTGGTTCTATCCCCCAGTTACGTGGTTCTGTCCTCCAGGAATGTGGTTCTGTCCTCCAGTAATGTGGTTCTGTCCTCCAGTTATGTGGTTCTGTCCTCCAGTAATGTAGCTTTGATATTTCCCATGTGACCTCGCCATGTCTCCGCCAGTGGCTTGGGGGTAATGACCGCAGCTTCACAACTCTGACATACCGTGATTTAATTCAGACGTAAGCCATTTGAGATCAAATAGCTTTGCGTTGATTTTCACAATGGTATGAGCGTCGGCCGTCGGCAACGATAAACTACCGAACATAACAATTGTCTAAAAATCACAAACAACAGATAAATGCTGGGATGGTTGCGACGTCCTGTAAAAGGCTATGCCACGCCCTCATTAAGTTGTTTAATATATGTCCAGTTCAGATTGCATCCATCATTTTACAAGGCTTAGGTTCTCTTCTGTCCACTTATTGGTGTATCTCGCAGTTTGGTTCTGTAAAATATTGCGTTCATGCATACCCCAGGAAGTCGCAGTTCTCCAAACTGGGGATGTTCTCAGCCTGCTGGAGGCCTCCTGGCATCTCATTATGTGGCTCTTCCAGGTCAAACATTACACAGTTTCTGCGTACTCCTCCGGGTGTAGTTTCTTGGGATATCCGGAGTAAGGACTTACTGAACTCATTTAGCACCCTGTTTAATACCCCAATCTTCATTGAATATTCTCCCGCAAGCGTGCTAATATGCACTTCAACAGTTACCAGTTTGCCGGTTTGGTTATCTATCTTGGTAGGTTAATGTTTTCTTGTCCTAATTCGTTTTCTACTATTTACATCTAGAGTGGGGTGCTGTACTTTAAGCGTGCGTGGGAAATTAATGCGTCTTTAGAGTGGTTCAATAGGAGAAATACATTTTTTACTATTTACATCTAAAGTGGCGTGCTGTACTTTAACTGTTAGTCGGAAGTTAATGTGTCTTTAGAGTGGTTAGATAGCAGAAATTAATTTTCTACTATTTACATCTACATTGGGGTGTTGTTACTTTAACCGTGAGTAGGAAGTTAATGCGTAATTAGAGCGGTTTATTAGGACAAATTAACTTTCTACTATTTACATCCAGAGTGGGGTGCCGTATTGTAACGGTGAGTGGGAAGTTAATGCGTCTTTAGAGTGGTTCAATAACATAAATCAATGTTCATCCTGCCAGTTCTCAAATGTGTCACCTTGTGCCGACACGGGTCTGTAAATGGCTGGGCATGTCCACAGGTCACCAATGTTTCAGAACACAGGCTAGTGCAGGTGGACGATCACGGGCACGCTGGTAGTCAGGAAGATGACCATCTTTACTGTCCGTTATCTGTTAATCAGATGCCGTCTCCACAATGAAGGTTGGCTGCAAATATCTCCAACACTGTCTGTCTCTCGCCTTGATTGTAAATTCTGTCAGATAGCTGTTCGCCCATCTCTTGATGTTTATATGTGATTATAAATGTATTATGCCCTGGAAATTTAAATACGTTAACCTACTTAAACGTCACAGTGGCTTGGAAATAATATTGGCGTAAGGTGTGGTTCTTAGGGGACTGTTGTTTGTCCATCAAGAATGATGATGACCATTCATTTCATCCAGTGGGGTTGAAGGTATGGAGCCGTGGGTTCTAAGATGGCTGATAAGGCCTATTTTGGCTCGAAATGTTCTTTGACAATGTAGGCAAAGAATGCTTGACGTCTCTGGAGGAGGATTTCCTGCAGTGATTTTTCTGTCCTGCCTTTTCTTCACAGCTCTTTAGGGGACTAGCCAGGGGTGGACCAGCACGACGATGGACACAAGCAATTAGACATGAGAGTACACGAGGCAGGGGAGATGGCCAGAGATCGAGGGACATGAGATTTCACGAGGCAGGGGAGATGGCCAGAGATCGAGGGACATGAGAGTACATGAGGCAGGAGAGATGGCCAGAAATCGAGGGACATGAGAATACATGAGGCAGGAGAGATGGCCAGAGTTTGAGGGACATGAGATTACGCGAGGCAGGAGACATGGCCAGAGATCGAGTGATATGAGTGTACACGAGGCAGGAGAGATGGCCAGAAATCGAGACACTTGTTGGAGCATACGCGGCGATGAGCACGACGTTGAGCACAGTAGCTACCAGATGTATGCCTGAACAAAGAATGGGAAGAGTTGATCTGTCTGTCAATGGATACACTGAAAATCAGAATCTTAAAAAAAAAAAAAAAAAAAAAAGTAAGGAAGCAAAATTAATTCACACGGTTTAAAATACACAAGTAAAAGAAAAAGAAAAGAGTAAGGAACCATTTTCTACGCTTCAGGAGCTTAGGGTATGTTGAATAGACCCACAATGTCACAGACCAATGAACACTCGAAGAGTGATGGGGTCAATGTCACAACGGCCATCTTCACTTCCCAAGTCATTTCTACGCTGCGTCAACCTGGGAGCCCAGTACAATTATAACAAGCCGCCTCGATGCGGATTCGAACCCATGACTATCGGGTTGTCAAGCAGGCGTCTAGTTACTACGCTAACTAGTCCCGCATCAAACTACACGCTAACCAACAGTCATCATCACCAACGATAATATAGAAAATGTCACAGATATCGAACAATCAATCAAACATGTGCCATGCTGGAAAGCGTGGGCAGTCATGACTCGCCATTTCACTCGATCACCAGAGTCGTGTATCAGCTCAGTGTTCCTGTCTTGTCCATGCCATGTGGCCAAGCCATCCAGGTATTTTCCTCTCGGTCTTTCTCTTGGGCTGTTCCCTTCGATCTTGCCAGTTGTCACTAAGTTCTCCAATCCATTTCTTCTCATAACATGTCCAAAAAATTTTGACTGTCTACGTCTTATTTCTTTAATCGAACAGCTTGGTTCCATATTCAGCAACAGTGGCGACTGGTCACAGGAAGTTAGAGATAGGCTCATCATGACAATGCAGAGGTTTTAGCAACCTATGACATCAATTAAGCTAAAAAAAAATTAAAGTGTTTTTAGAGCATGCCAAGAAATAACAAACAGCCAAAAATGTATGGTATTGATTGCGGTGTCCTGTAAAGGAACTAACTTAACTTAACCTTTAATATGACAATACACGGATTCGAGTCATGGACTATTTCTCAATCACTAAAGAAGAAAACTGAGGCATTTTAACTTAATGTCACAGAACAGTTCGTAGAATACCATGGACCAAGAAATAGAAATGTGCCACAGTTCTACCAGATCTGTACATTGAAGAATACTGACTCATGTGCATCACTGTGGCCATGAAACTGACATATGTTGAGCTTATTGTGATGACGAGCATGGCACCTGAAGCTTAAATATGTTGAGCTTATTGTGATGACGAGCATGACACCTGAAGCTTAAATATGTTGAGCTTATTGTTATGACGGGCATGGCACCTGAAACTTAAATATGTTGAGCTTATTGTGATGACGAGCATGGCAGCTGAAGCTTAAATATGTTGAGCTTATTGTGATGACGAGCATGGCACCTGAAGCTTAAATATGTTGAGCTTATTGTGATGACGAGCATGGCACCCGAAGCTTAAATATGTTGAGCTTATTGTGATGACGAGCATGGCACCTGAAGCTTAAATATGTTGAGCTTATTGTGATGACGGGCATGGCACCTGAAGCTTAAATATGTTGAGCTTATTGTGATGACGAGCATGGCAGCTGAAGCTTAAATATGTTGAGCTTATTGTGATGACGGGCATGGCACCTGAAGCTTAAATATGTTGAGCTTATTGTGATGACGAGCATGGCAGCTGAAGCTTAAATATGTTGAGCTTATTGTGATGACGAGCATGGCACCTGAAGCTTAAATATGTTGAGCTTATTGTGATGACGGGCATGGCCCCTGGGCGCAGAGCAGGGGTCGACAGACAGGGAGACGGACACACGAACAAGTCAAGCTGCAGAAGCTGCCTGATCGGTAAAGCAATGCTCTAATTGTCCGCCTGTCGGACCTTCCACCCTGGACCTGTTGCCGACCAAGACTTAGGGCCTGGTCTGCCCTGTCATGACACTTAGTCTTTAGGTTGCATTTCCTTGCACCAGGATAAAGTTTGTACTCTCCATATTACGCTTTTCATCCCGAAATCGCTGACACAAATTAGGGTGTCGGGTTTGGTAAGCGGCGGCATTATGCACAGTGTACCTGTGCGGGCTGTTGGATTGCCGAGACTCCTGTCGATTCCACTTTTCACATTGGACAGTGGGGAGCATTTTGTGTCATATTCACTGGCACAGGAATGGAGCATAATGGGGACGACCCATTGCCGTGAAGTTGGAACCTCGACTAACTAACTAACTAACTAACTAACTAACTAACTAACTAACTAACTAACTAACTAACTGACTGACTGACTGACTGACTAACTGACTGACTGACTGACTGACTGACTGACTGACTGACTGACTGACTGACTGACTAAGCGCCGCCTAACATTCGGCTCTAACAGAAAGCAAGCAGTAATGTCTACTGCCTTACGGTAGCTCAGTCATATATGACTAAGACCTCACTCATTATATTAATTTAAGGTCTTGCAATATGTGTAATATTTGAACCTGGCTATATTTATATATTCAACAAGGTGGTACTTTAGTGTCCCACGTGCATTTGGTCAATTTGTTGTGGAGCAACACCTGATATATAGTTAACATATTTTGGGCGCATTGTGAGGAGAAATACAGTTCTGAACCTAGTGATAGCTGGCAGCATTCATTGGATGAGAGCGAGGGTGTGGCAACTGATGTATACCTGGATGGGTTTGTCACATGACGTAATCAGGACAAGAACATAGACATAGTACAACACTGCTGATGGTGTGAGATGGCAAACTATGACCGCTCATACCTATCGGCATGGCACACGATGATCATGATATAAACGAGACATGGACTAATATATTCTGTGCACGTTTTCTATTCGACCTTATGTGTGGTACATGGACACGTCTATTCTGTGCACACTTCCCATTAAATCAGGGTAAGTCCACCACGGGGATCAGGAGACATGAGCTACAACTGACTCTAAGATGTGATGAAAGTCAGCAGACAACACTCTTGTAACCAGATCAAATATTTGCAGTAAATCACTCCAGTCAGCGCTGGTCCTGCCATCCACCATGTTCTCGACTCTCATAGTCCTTGCTACACACCACTGCAGGCAGTCCCAGTATTACCATTACAATATGCATAACCACATCCCAAGAGAAAAGCTAACAAATCTTGTACTAGGCAATCGTCCGACGTGCAAGAAGCTGCCAAAGCTGATCATTATTATTCCCCGGTGCCGTGTTCATATGAGAGAAATTCGATTAAGTGTTGTTGGTGTCGTGGAGTACCCGGCTTGGTGCCTGTTTCCTTTGACGCATCAAGTCAGAATTTTGGCTTAGAGAGTTGTTAGTAAAGTGAAACTAATGGAATCCGTTCCCGCGCCTTGAGGCCTGTTGGGTAGATGGTAAGGACCTTAAGGCGCACTGAGCGAATGGTCAAGACTCTAGAGCCATATTTGTATAGGCCATTCATCACTCCGTGGGTCATGTGGTCAGTATTATGCCGGCCGGCTTGACCTCTCAAACATTTACTGGTACCAATTTCAGATTGAGACGACTTGAGTGCGAATTAATTTCTACAATTACAATCCCCCCCCCCCCCCCCCACCAAAAACCTCTGTGGATTCGAACCTGCACCCACCCGGCCGGCAGTCGGACCGCGGCTCCTTATTGGACATTTGGTGCTAGTCTCATATTTGTCTATAACATTCGACACAATGGATGACGTAGTCGACACCTTTACTTTCCTGATACCCACTTTAGATACCCGACTCTCGATTCTAGAGCCCATATCTATGTAAAACTTCCGCCTCCATGACACTCAAACATGTGGCCACGGGTTAGCATGAGGTGTTTAGTACTTGTGTTAACATGGGCCAGCCCAGTAGTTGACTTATTTACATGCATAGATAACATAACACAGAAGACGTACCACACACACAACAGTATCATAGAACAAGGGAAGACTTATTTTATAAAATGAAAAATTATCAAATGGTTCGGCCATATAACTAGGCTACCAACTGACAGTATACCACAACAAGCAATGATGTACAGACAAAATGTAAGTAGAAAAAGAGGCTGGCCATGTACATGATGGACAGAGTGTCAGAGTCTTGCGTAGAGCAAGATAAGTAGCTCGTTTTCTGGCAAGTGTGAAGCAATATCAAACTATCAAATCACACGAAGTGAATATCCGAAAGTATTATTCACAAGCTTTATTTACGCGCTGCATTTATTATCGCACAAACATCGCGCAATGACAATCCATAGCAATCATTACGGCATGAACAATATCACTACAATACATAATAATACATACAAGCAATAAACATCTCACTTACAAGTCAAACTATTCAAGCGTTCGAACCAGTCTCCCACTGTCGTACAGGCTAGCTCTCAATGCAGATTCAAACACTCCTCGCATACCCATGCGACCTGTCCATTCAAACACCTAAACCCGTCTGCCAGTTCTGGCGTTCTACACGCTACACGCTCACGTCAGCTGGTGTGACCCCTGCAAGGTTCACGGGGTGTACTGCTGACCAGCGGCCGTTTAAGCTTCGCTCAATTGCCGTGCCTGGCTGCTTATACGGGCGTCGTTGACGACGCCGTATTCTCTCTGCAGTGTTTAACATCACTCAGGGTTGCGTGTTGTTATGTTGTCTGGCGTTGGTACAGACAACGCGTCGCAACCTCGGATGTGAGACCTTGACACTCTCCACACCCCTTTTTCATGAAAGGATTTCCTTTCATGTACAATATATATAGGTGTTATTAAACATGTCAAAGTCGAACATTATACCTTAACAGTTATTATAAATATATACAGGTGAATAGTAAACAATATGTATACACCAATTATGTTGCACTATGAAGTACAACAGTCAAGTACAATCTATTTAATGGGCATTACCTCGCTGTGACACAGCTAGTCCGGTAGGTATCGGCTAAACTGGCCCCTACGTCACAACCAAGAACAAAAATACTAAAATAATCAGGTCAAGCCGTGAGCATCTCCCTCTGAGATAGCTCCATCATCAGACCTCTGTTTAGAGTTTCTAATGAAGGTCAACAGTTTTGGCAATATACTGTCCATATCTAAACGACGTTACATTGACATGTTATTTATCAAGCACACATGTTAATGGTTACAATACATATTTATACATCACCAACAATTTAGAGTAATGTCCCCTGGTTATTATACAAAAAATTTAGGAACAATAATTTATCGTCGTTCACAAGACATAAATTACCACTGGAAATTTATTTCTTAGTGTCATAATTTGATCCTTATTGACAAATGTTGTCTGGCGTTGGTACAGACAACGCGTCGCAACCTCGGATGTGAGACCTTGACACAGAGGGAATAACAGAGTCCATGGGAGCCTCGATATATGAAGCCCATGAACGGGCACTCTCACGCTTTTTATGCTTCACCTCGGCAATGGAAGGTAGGTATAAGAGGAACAAGTGTGGCCTTTGGCAGACTGTACAAGAATGTATGGGACAGAACTGGAATAAGCCTGCAAAAAAAGCTAAAAGTCTACAAAGCAGATGTATTATCCACACTGCTATATGCTTGTGAAACCTGGACTGCTCATCAGCGACACTCTAGGAAATTAAACAACTTCCACACAGTCTGCCTAAGGAAGCTACTGAAGATTAAATGGCAAGACAAGATCCCAGACACTGAAGTCCTAGAAAGAGCGTCCATGCCCAGTATCCACACTCTACTGATGAAGAATCAGATTCGTTGGGCTGGTCACTTGGCTCGCATGCCAGATCACAGACTCCCTAAACGAATGTTTTACAGCGAATTGCGTTGTGGTAAACGCTCCCAAGGTGGCCAGAGAAACGCTTTAAAGACACTGAAAATCTCTCTGAATGCTTTTGGAATTCATCATGACACCTGGGAGACTGCAGCCAGAGACCGAAATTCGTGGTGTGCATCATTACACAAGGGTGCAGTCATGTGTGAGGCAACCAGGACTGCAAGAGCTGTAAAGAAAAGGCAGGACAGAAAAACCACTGCAGGAAATCCTCCTCCAGAAACGTCAAGCTTTCTTTGTCCACATTGTCAAAGAACATTTCGAGCCAAAATAGGCCTTATCAGCCATCTTAGAACCCACGGCTCCATACTTTCAACCCCACTGGATGAAATGAATGGTCATCATCATTCTTGATGGACAAACAACACACAACAAATAAGAGGAACAAGATGAGATGAATCCAGATCATCACCATCATCATCATCATCATCATCATCATCATCATCATCATCATCATCATCATCATCATCATCATCATCATCATCATCATCATCATTATCATCATCATCATCATCATCATCATCATCATCATCATCAGCTTAGTCAGTCCTAAAACTGGCATTCTGGGACCAGATTATGTCACTCCACTGTCCCTTAATCTAAACTATTCTCTTGACTTCTGGGTAAATCAAGCCCCAATGTCCTCGCGTGTCTGTATCTTGTGGTTGTTTCTTAGACGTTTTCTTCTTATGCTTAAGCTTGTGTCCACTAGTATTGTCATTATAAGACTCATTGTCACCAATGTGATACTAGATATCACCAATGTGAAATTAGATATCACCAATGTGAAATTGCCGGTCTCTCTGGCCGAGGGGTTACACCACTTTCTCCGTAATCCCGTTTATCACGCAGAGTCTCGTAGCGGGCGAGAACTGGGAGCGGTTCGTCCCCCGCTGGTGACTTGCGGGATAACTGAGCCGGCCGCTCAGAAAGCAATGGCAAACTACTGAGCGTAATCTTGCCAAGAAATCAACAGACAGCTGAAAGATGCAGCTGTTGACAGCGATGTCCTTTAAAAGGATATGAGAATTTAAAAAAAAAAAAAAAGTGAAATTAGATATCACCAATGTGAAACTAGATATCACCAATGTGAAACTAGATATCACCAATGTGAAACTAGATATCACCAATGTGACATTAGATACCCCCAATGTGACATTAGATATCCCCAATGTGACATTAGATATCATCAGTGCGAAATTATATATCACCAATGTAAAATTAGATGTCACCAGTGTGAAATTAGATATCACCAATGTGACATTAAATATCATCAGTGTGAAATTAGATATCACCAATGTGACATTAGATATCATCAGCCGGCTTCGTGGCTTAGAGGTTATGACTTTTCTCCGTAATCTCGTATACTCTCGTCGGTGACGTGATAACGTGAAACTAGATATCACCAATGTGACATTAGATATCATCAGTGTGAAATTAGATATCACCAATGTGAAATTAGATATCACCCAATGTGAAATTAGATATCATCAATGTGAAATTAGATAACAACAATGTGAAATTAGATATCACCAATGTGAAGTTAGATATCACCAATGTGAACATATGGCTGTGAAGACTGGACAGTTAATGCACTAACAGGGAAATATGTGGACGCCACGGAAATATTATTTTACAGAATATGTTCATAATAGTAAGCGCAGCCACCATGAGTAATCTACATGTTTTGGATGAGACTGAGGCGTAACGTAAAGAAGCGGACCACAAACATCAGGATAAGGCACCCAACAACACATCTCCAAGCACATTATCCTGCGGAATCTAAACGAGTAGCGAGAGACAGCGGGAACATTGTAACGACACAGAAATGATATGTCTGCGAAGAATACGTAATGTGAAAGGAATCGACCAGATTTGGGGTGACAACACCGGGGAGCAAAGACGTCTACCCATTGTCTTCAGTGCATTTACTGAAAGACAGGCAGTCAGATGGTTCGGTCGTGTAGCAAGACTACCTGTACATATCATACTACAGGCAGAATTGGCAGTTAAGTACAGCGGAAACAGGGCAATCAGCTCTTATAAGTCGTGACTAGTGGGACAACACAAGAGACAACCGCTACATGTTATGCAGCTCAAGCAAAGACCTTGTCCACAACACTTGCACTAACCTCACGCTGAAAGAAGGGAAGGAGATATGTCTAATTGTCTAGTGTGACCTCTAATCTTTACTTCCACGATCGTTAAATTGTCTAGTGTGTCCTCTAATCTTTACTTCCACGATCATTAAATTGTCTAGTGTTTCCTCTAATCTCTACTTCCACGATCGTTAAATTGTCTAGTGTGTCCTCTAATCTTTACTTCCACAATCGTTAAATTGTCTGGCATGTCCTCTAATCTTTACTTCCACAATCGTTAAATTGTCTAGTATGTCCTCTAATCTTTACTTCCACGATCATCAAATTGTCTAGTGTTTCCTCTAATCTCTACTTCCACGATCGTTAAATTGTCTAGTGTTTCCTCTAATCTCTACTTCCACGATCGTTAAATTGTCTAGTATGTCCTCTAATCTTTACTTCCACAATCGTTAAATTGTCTGGCATGTCCTCTAATCTTTACTTCCACAATCGTTAAATTGTTTAGTGTGGCCTCTAATCTTACTTCCACAATCGTTAAATTGTCTGGCATGTCCTCTAATCTTTACTTCCACAATCGTTAAATTGTTTAGTGTGGCCTCTAATCTTTACTTCCACAATCGTTAAATTGTTTAGTGTGGCCTCTAATCTTTACTTCCACAATCGTTAAATTGTTTAGTGTGTCCTCTAATCTTTACTTCCACAATCGTTAAATTGTCAAGTGTGTCCTCTAATCTCTACTTCCACGATCGTTAAATTGTCTAGTGTGTCCTCTAATCTCTACTGACACAGTCGGTAAATTGTCTAGCGTGTCCTCTAATCTCTATTTCCACGATCGTTAAATTGTCTAGTGTGTCCTCTAATCTCTATTTCCGCGATCGATACCCTTTACTTTATTTATCCGGAAATCCAAGTGGCCTTAGGAGTTCCCTAATATGCTGCTGCCATAAAAAGACGTGATGTAATAGTGGTTGGTACAGGCGACTACTTAGTAGTTAGAAGAACAAGTAGCAATAAGATAAGCTATAAATGACTGGCCTTAAAAAACACGACACGAGGAAAGAAATATATTGCGCCGAACAGAAATAAATAAAAAAGAGCAAATAGCTTAAGCTACACTACAAATGACTGGTGTGAACAAACGACGAAAGAATAAAAGAGTATTGTATGCACAAAACAGAAAAAACAACAAGGCGCAGACAGCAGAACTGAACACATGGAGGAGAATGTGGAGAAGCGTTCACAAGTGATGACAAAGATGGGCTTTTGTATCAAAGCTGCATAATTGTTCAAACATTAAGAAATGACTGGACTGAAAGCTGAATAAATTAAATCCAGCGGTATCTCATCCAGGTCTCCACGTCAGTTCCACGTGGAGATGTTAGTGCGTTTGTGTGTGCGTGCTTGCGTGCATGCGGGCGCACGTGTGTGTGTGTGTTTGTGGGTGGGAGAATTAATTGTATGTTCAGGTCATTTACAAAGAAACACACCAGTAAACAAACATCCAGTTACCAGTTCAGAAAATGTATTCTTACGAAGATAATTTTGGCATGAAAATCAAAATTTACTATTTTTTTCTAGGAAATCAAATTTGGCCGCGTTTTATTGTGTAATAATGCTGTCATAGAGAATTACAAGCAGAAAAGTGGCTGGATGTAGGTGTGTGTGTGTTTATTAGTAGCTAGATGCGTTTGTGGGTGTGTGTGTTCGTAGACTACTGACTGTGAACACACACACACACACACACACACGCACGCACGCACGCACGCACACAAGCCATGTCCAGGAACAGAACAGGTGGTCAGTATTTCCCTCCCGTGGCGAACGTCGAGAACTAACAACGAAGTCTCGTCCGACTGCGCTCATGTCGTCAGCGTGACGTCCTAACCGTTACTCGACTCCCGATCGCTGATAGTGTATATGGCTGGGTGTAAGTGAAGTTCTGGGTGTGTGTCAGTGTAGCAGGGTGTGTGGTTGGGGTTTCTTTAGTGTTGCTGAGTCTGTGGGTCTGTCCGTGTGCGTGTCCGTGTATGTGTGTGGGGAAGGGGGGTGCAATTGTGTGTGGATTAGTAGGAAGATTCATGCTTGAGTTGGTCGGTTGGTGGGTGTGTGTACGTGTGTGTATAGTGTGTGTACGTGTGTGTATATGTGTGTGTATACGTGTGTGTACGTGTGTGTATACGTGTGTGTGTGTACGATGTGTACTAACAACACACACACAACCGACAGCCAACTACAAACAAACAAACAGTAAACAGTACATGACCCGTGTACACACCTTAGTCTCAACAGGTATATGGTGCTAGAGCCATATGTTTATAGACCAATCAGCGCTGGGTGGGGGTATGGTTAGTATTAAACAGGTCGCTTTTACTTCCCAAGACACTTCCTGGTAGCCATGTAGGCCGGGAGAATAGATCCATTTTAAAAACACGAAATCTACGAATATTATTTGTTTTACGAAAAGTTCTTCACTGTGTCTTTTGACAGATACGATTAACTTTTCTAATCCCGTAGCACAAATTGAGAGGGGGACCACGTCAACTGCATATCTGAGTTCTGGAATTGGTTTTTCACCAATTATTATTGAATGAAAATTGACTCTGGCCTCATCATATTTGACGTTTCTCATTCTATTTTCTGCATTAATCTTGAGCAGGCATGGGGAGAGTCAGTAGGTCTGTCTTACTCCGCGTTGTGTCACTCTCATCTGTTTGATATTTCACCGGCTCCTCTGATGAATGCCAGTTGTTCATGATTCAATTATGTGGATGAAACGTGCCTGAAATCCCATCTCTCTCTTGATGCTCCACAACAGACTGACGTTGAACACAACTGACTGACGCTGGACACAGTCGATGTCCTTAACTTAGTCTGTGATACAAGTATGGAGATATACACTGTACTCTGCGTTTCTTTAAAACACGTTTCGCATGTCGAAGTTACTCCATGACACCTCACCCCTGTTTGAACCAGCCTGTACTTACTGAAATCTGACTTTCAATGCCCTTCACGGGTGAGAGATGTGTGTGTGTGGTTTGGTGGGGGAGGTGTGGGATGTGTGGGTTGGTGGGAGATGTGTGTGTGGGTGGGGGATGTGTTGTTGGGGATGTGTTTGGCTGGGTGGTTGGGGGTGTGGGTGGGTGGAGGATGTGTGGATGGGTGGGTGTGTGTGGGTTGGGGGATGGGTGGAGGATGTATGTGTAGGTGGGTAATGTGTGCGTGGGTTGGTAATGTGTGTGGGTGAGAGATGTCTGTTTGTGGGTGGGGGTGTGTGGTTGGGGAATGTGTGTGTGTGGATGGGTGGGGTAATGTATGTGTGCTTGGGTGAGTGTGTGGGTGGGTGGGGGATGTGTGTGTGGGTGGGGATGTGTGGTGGGTGGGGGATGTGTGGGTGAGTGGGGGATGTGTCTCATAACATGGTAATATGCACTGTTTATGTTTACAACATTCATTTGACAATGTTTTTTCCTATGTGAATGTATCTTGCACTATTGATGAACGAAAGATGAGTGATTGGAAGGGCCGAATGTAAGATTGGCCTGCGTGCCCAATTTGTGATCCTTTGAAAATAAAGTTCAGTCAATCTATCAGTCATGATGAATCGCAGGAAAGTTTTGCTATCATGACATTTTAGTGCCTTAGTTGGATAATTGGACCAGTTTTAAATTTCCTTTTTCTTTCCAGCTGAGGGTGATGTCGATTGCCATCTTTCATGCTTTGGATCACAGCGCTATTCCAGTTCTTGACACATTTTGTATGGTAGATATGGGCATGGCTTCTCTTGTTTTGATTAGTTCTGTTGGTATAACATCACAACCTGGAGTCTTCCCTTTCTTCATACCGTATTGCTGATCTAATAAAGGTTCTGTTTGTTTTTGTTCGCTGTCATGGATATTATCTGACATTTTTGGGTCATATCTACAATTTTATGTATATTATCTGGGTTCTTTGTTGTGTAAAGTTTTGGGAGCTTGCATGACACATTTTAACCACGTACATTAATTTATCTCGTCTCTTTACTCAGTATTGCCAACACTACCGTAAATTCTCAACGCTGCAACACTTGTAGACGAGACAAACTTGACCAGTATCAATTTAAATCTTTAAAAACGTGGCAAAGTGCTGTTTGGGAAGATAATTTACAGTATGGGGAAAATTAACGTGGCTAAAATATACATATATGTCAAAATATCAACCAGTCTTGTGTTTAAATAATAATAATTCACCACACTGGTTAAAATAAATACAACTGAGAAATATATGATGTGACTGTATCAGATAGAGGAAGATCTAAACTGCACGTAGAATGGAACTAGAGGCAGAGATGAATACAGTGGGGTGATCAAGGGCGGGCTGCCCGAGAGCATAATGGACGGGCTGAAGTGAGTTGGTTGTGAGACCATGCCCCACTGTTGCCCGAGAGCATAATGGACGGGCTGAAGTGAGTTGGTTGTGAGACCATGCCCCACTGCTGCCCGAGAGCAGAATGGACGGGCTGAAGTGAGTTGGTTGTGAGACCATGCCCCACTGCTGCCCGAGAGCAGAATGGACGGGCTGAAAGTGAGTTGGTTGTGAGACCATGCCCCACTGCTGCCCGAGGAGCAGAATGGACGGGCTGAAGTGAGTTGGTTGTGAGACCATGCCCCACTGCTGCCCGAGAGCAGAATGGACGGGCTGAAGTGAGTTGGTTGTGAGACCATGCCCCACTGCTAGCCCGAGAGCAGAATGGACGGGCTGAAGTGAGTTGGTTGTGAGACCATGCCCACTGTTGCCCGAGAGCAGAATGGACGGGCTGAAGTGAGTTGGTTGTGAGACCATGCCCCACTGCTGCCCGAGAGCATAATGGACGGGCTGAAGTGAGTTGGTTGTGAGACCATGCCCCACTGCTGCCCGAGAGCATAATGGACGGGCTGAAGTGAGTTGGTTGTGAGACCATGCCCCACTGCTGCCCGAGAGCATAATGGACGGGCTGAAGTGAGTTGGTTGTGAGACCATGCCGCCACTGCTGCCCGAGAGCATAATGGACGGGCTGAAGTGAGTTGGTTGTGAGACCATGCCCCACTGCTGCCCGAGAGCATAATGGACGGGCTGAAGTGGAGTTGGTTGTGAGACCATGCCCCACTGTTGCCCGAGAGCATAATGGACGGGCTGAAGTGAGTTGGTTGTGAGACCATGCCCCACTGTTGCCCGAGAGCATAATGGACGGGCTGAAGTGAGTTGGTTGTGAGACCATGCCCCACTGTTGGACACAGGGCAAGACAAGAGCAGACTCTCCCATGTGTCATTGAGATGGTTATATGAGGCCCATGTGTCGTTGAGATGGTTACATGAGGCCCATTCCAATATGTCTGCCGCGCATTAGGATACCTGGTTATATACCGCCTAGATGTCCGGTTTCAAATATAGTATACAGTGCGTTGCAAAAACAAGTAATTAAGCCACTTAGTTGCTTCATTCTATAGTTGCATTGTTTGCAGGTAAGACTGAACAGTCTTTCGCAATACAGCATCCCAACATCCACTTTCTTGCCTTAGCAGGTGAAACTGGTGACTCAATAATTGCAGAATAGGTTCCTAACACGAGGTAAGTGATCGGATACTACTACACCACTGTAGGTACCGCACTTGTATGGGGTTCTAGGTATAGTTGTCAGTGTTCTTCAACATCATTCTCTAGTCACAGTTGTCAGTATTCTCCAACATCATTCTATAGGTATAGTTGTCAGCATTCTCCAACATCATTCTATAGGTCACAGATTGTCAGTATTCTCCAACATCATTCTCTAGGTATAGTTGTCAGTATTCTCCAACATCATTCTCTAGGTATAGTTGTCAGTATTCTCCAACATCATTCTATAGGTATAGTTGTCAGTATTCTCCAACATCATTCTCTAGGTATAGTTGTCAGTATTCTCCAACATCATTCTCTAGGTATAGTTGTCAGTATTCTCCAACATCATTCTATAGGTATAGTTGTCAGTATTCTCCAACATCATTCTCTAGGTATAGTTGTCAGTATTCTCCAACATCATTCTCTAGGTATAGTTGTCAGTATTCTCCAACATCATTCTCTAGGTATAGTTGTCAGTATTCTCCAACATCATTCTCTAGTATATAGTTTATCAATATTTTCCAACATGATTTTCTACATATAGATAGTTGACAGTATTCTCCAACATCATTCTCTAAGTATAATTGTCATTATTCTCCAACATGTTTCTCTAGGTACAGTTGTCAGTATTCTCCAACATCACTCTCTAGGTATAATTGTCAGTATTCTCCAACATGTTTCTCTAGGTACAGTTGTCAGTATTCTCCAACATCACTCTCTAGGTATAGATAATTGTCAGTATTCTCCAACATTCTCTCCTGCAGGACACGGAGTGAATCAGTTTTCTGATCAGAATTACGATATCACAGAGTAAGAGCACTGTTTTCTTCAATCCCAGTCTTTGCATGACTTTTTTTGTTTGTGTTTCATCTCGACACCTCCTATTCGGCATATAACCACGTTTGGAGTGCTCTAGTTTGACCCTGATATGCCCGCTGCAGGCGATTGCTGCTTTGAAAGGCTGCCTGTGGTGTTTCCTGAGGGAAAGAAATCACAAGTTATGTTTTCTGTCCGTTCATATCTAAACCATGTTCATTGTTTAGCTGCTGCGTTTGATTTATTAGTTCTGGGAGATCCTGATCTTTCTCAGCCGCCAACAAAACTGTATCGTCCGCTCATCGGATGTTGAGTTTTGGTCTCTCTCTCTCTCTCTCTCTCTCTCTCTCTCTCTCTCTCTCTCTCTCTCTCTCTCTCTCTCTCTCTCTCTCTCTCTCTCTCACACACACACACACTGTGTATGTTTGTTTGATTATACTACGTGTGTCATACATGTTAATTCATTTCAAGCAACACACATACGCACTGGTAATAAGCGTGTACCCAGACAATTAAAACATGCCACAGAGAATTAAAATACATTGTATATGGAGCTTATTATTGTCCAATATACCAACCACTTGATTTTACATACTTAAATTATCTCTGTATGACCTTTAACAGACCTTGAGACTACATAACCCCATATTTCGAACTGAACCAGTTATCACATACCAATACGACTTTTCCGTGGATGTCAACATGAATTACCTTTAGTTGTTTTTTGTTAAAGATTCCTAGGGTTAGATTTATATTGTAACACAACAAACCACGATTCAGGTCATCTCCAAGAAGACAGGCATACCACAATGTAACACCCAAGTTAATGGAACAATCCTGAAACACTTGAATCGGCACAACTGTCTTGGAACAGTCACAACATCTGATGGAAGGTGGATTGATTAGAAAAGAAATCACTATGGCGGAGCTAGCCTTTAGCAAGATGGAAAATACCAGTATATTGACCATAAAAGGCTGTCAATTGCAGAGAAAAAGAGTGTTGAAATGCTATATAGAACCTGTACTGTTATATGCATGTGCTAAAAAAAAAAAGCTAAATGTCACCCGCCTAAACAGCAAATAAATGCAGCAGTCGTTTGAAAATATGCTGGAAGACCGCCTCAAGCCCAATGCTGCAGCTAAACAGGATACAGAAACAGAATGGAGAGCCCTAAAGGACATAATTTTCAACACTGCTATGGAAATCCTGGGTTCAGCCCCCCGAAAGCATAAAGACTGGTTTGATGAAAATTCCGAAGACATCAACCAATTGCTTGCCGAGAAACATCTTCTCCTCAAGGCACATTTGAATGACCCGAAGTCAACATCAATAAAAAGATGCCTTCAAGAACATTCAGAGAGTAGTGCAGCAGAAACTTCGGCACATGCTGGACTCCTGGCTGAGCAGCAAAGCTGATGAAATTCAGGGCTTTGCTGACAGACATGATATGAAAAACTTCTACGACTCACTGAAAGCGGTCTATGATCCTACATCACCAGGCATAGTTCCCCTCCTCAGTGCAGATGGGGGAACATTGGTCACCGATAAGAAAGAAATCCTTCAACGCTGGGCAGAGCATTTCAGCAACATCTTAAATGCAACTTCCTTCTTCGATGATGAAACCATCAACTGCCTTCCTCAAGTACCCACCAATGAGACACTTGATGACCTGCCAACCATAGTGGAAGTAAACAAAGCCATCCAGCAACTCTCCAGCGGCAAGGCACCTGGTCCTGACTCCATCCCAGCAGAGATATACAAGGCAGGTGGGCCGGTCCTAACAGAGCAGCTTCACCAAGTCTTTACAAACATATGGGTGAACGAGACCATGCCACAAGATTTCAAGGACGCGTAAATAGTCCACCTTTACAAACGTAAAGGAAACCGCCAATCCTGTGACAACCACCGAGGCATCTCCTTGCTTTCAATTGCAGGGAAGATACTCGCCAGAATTCTTTTCAATCGCCTCACAGCCCATCTCGATCAAGATCTTCTTCCTGAGAGTCAATGTGGCTTCAGAAAAGAACGTGGAACTGTTGACATGATTTTCGCTGCAAGGCAGCTGCAAGAGAAATGTCAGGAACAGAACTGTGAAATATTCTCCACTTTCATTGACCTTACCAAGGCTTTTGATACAGTCAGCAGAGAAGGACTGTGGAAGATTATGGCAAAATATGGCTGTCCACGAAAGTTTGTCCAAATAGTGCGGCTATTTCATGATGGCATGCAGGCAAGAGTACAGGAAAATGGTGAACTGTCTGAACCCTTTCCTGTCACCAATGGAGTGAAGCAAGGATGTGTCTTGGCACCAACACTGTTCAGCCTCATGTTTTCAGCCATGTTGATGAATGCCTTCGAGAACGACAACATTGGAATAGACATCAACTACCGTATGGATGGAAAGTTATTCAATCTCAGAAGGCTGAAAACTAAAACCAAAATTAACAGCGACACCGTCAGAGAGCTCCTGTTTGCTGATGATTGCGCTCTATACGCCAACTCAGAGGCGGACATGCAACATAATGTTTCAGCTTTCTCACATGCCTGTGCCAACTTTGGGCTCAATATCAACTTGGAGAAGACTGTAGTTATGTACCAGCCAGCTCCAGGGAATAATCACACTGTGCCGAATACCAAAGTGAATGATCGTAGACTAAGAGTTGTGGACAAATTCACCTTGGCAGCACTGTGTCACAAGCTGTCACAATTGATGACGAAGTGAATGCAAGAATCTCCAAGGCCAGTGCAGCCTTTGGCAGACTGTACAAGAATGTATGGGACAGAACTGGAATAAGCCTGCAAACAAAGCTAAAAGTCTACAAAGCAGTTGTATTATCCACACTGCTATATGCTTGTGAAACCTGGACTGTTTATCAGCGACACGCTAGGAAATTAAACCACTTCCACACAGTCTGCCTAAGGAAGCTACTGAAGATTAAATGGCAAGACAAGATTCCAGACACTGAAGTCCTAGAAAGAGCGTCCATGCCCAGTATCCACACTCTACTGATGAAGAATCAGATTCGCTGGGCTGGTCACTTGACTCGCATGTCAGATCACAGGCTCCCTAAACGAATGTTTTACAGCGAACTGCATTGTGGTAAACGCTCCCAAGGTTGCCAGAGGAAACGCTTTAAAGACACTGAAAATCTTACTGAATGATTTTGGAAATTCATCATGACACCTGGGAGACTGCAGCCAAAGACCGAAATTCGTGGCGTGCATCATTGCGCAAGGGTGGAGTCATATGTGAGGCAACCAGGACTGCAAGAGCTGTGAAGAAAAGGCAGGACAGAAAAACCACTGTAGGAAATCCTCCTCCAGAAACGTCAAGCATTCTTTGCCCACATTGTCAAAGAACATTTCGAGCTAAAATAGGCCTTATCAGCCATCTTAGAACCCACGGCTCCATACCTTCAAACCCACTGGATGAAATGAATGGTCATCATCATTCTTGATGGACAAACAACAAAAGAACATATGCATGTGAAACATGGACAATTAGCGTAAGCTGAGAAACATCTGATGAAGTTGAAATCTGGTTTCTAGGGGAAATGCAAAGAATACAATGGACGGATATGAAAATAGTTCTACAAGAAACACATGAAAACCGTCAGTTGATTAGAGAAATTAGACGTAGACAGTCAACGTGTTCTGGACGCGTCATAGGGAGAAACAAACTGGGAAACTTAGTGACAACTGGCAAAGTTTAATGGGGAAAGAGCAAATGGAAGACAAGGAGATAAATACCTGTATCGCTTGGTCACATGATGTATTGGGACAAGAAAACAAGCATGACTTGGTGGTTGTGTGAGCTAGCGAGTCATGATCACCCACGCCTATCGACATGGCACGCGATGATGATAATGATGACCTGAGAACGCGAACTCGGAGACTGTAAAGATAGAGGAGACAGGCTAAGAGAATTGGCAGAGATGAGATCCATCACAGATAAGCTGCGTGTGAAAGTTGGGCGAACAAAATATAACTAATCTGCGTTCGGTTCAATATTAACAAACCGTTGAATGGTTATCAATGTTCTCAAACAAGCGGTAGCGGTGTTATTGTCTTGGGACTTTTCCCCAATTCGATTTCCCCAATTTAATCTCCAAGGGTAATTTGAAACCAGAAGTCAGAAGCCCATTACAATGTGAATCCACACAGAGGCAACCAGCAAATGTAATTCAATTGGGCGGCAGCAAGGCAAGCTTTCACATCGCACAGGCAACAATACGCTACTGCAGATATCATACCGAAGTGTTGAATTTCATATTTCCCAAATATTTAATAGCAACTACTCAAACGATGCACGTTTATTAAACACACGGAGAATGAAAGTGGATATTTAGAGAATATTATTAATGAACCGGCTTTGATTCTTCTCTCTGAATTGTTTATCGTGAGTTGTGGTGGTCGTCATATTGTGTATCACCAAATAATAATGGTAAGTCTAAATACGGGTAAATGTGGGAGCACAGTGATCAACTGGAGGTGTGTATAGTTCACCGAAGACTGTTGTTTCCATCTTCGCTGCCTGTTTGCCTTCCACACATTTACTCATCTTACCCATGCCTACAGGAATACATTCATTCTTTTCCGTGGCTGTCACAACGATGTTTCCAACTTTGACCTCCACACATACACTTCCACTTCTATATTCTCTTACTTCTAATGTATCCATCCATCATGTGCCATGCCGGTAAGCGTGGGTGGTCATATATATATATCAAATTAAAGGGGGTTGCATAAAGAAATCAACTGTATGTAAGCCCTTATCAGATACGGAAAGTCGCTTGAGACGATTAATCTCCCATGGCGCTTAAACAGATATGCAAACAATGAACTCTTTCACTCCCAAGCAACGCACTACGTGTGGTCAGCTATTGTGTCGTTCTGTCTTCTGCGTGTGGTCTCAGCATACAAACGAAATCATGAATGACATTTTAAAAAGCAACAAGGTATATGTTGTAAATGTTTTAAATGTTGCATATGTTGTATATATTGTTGAACGTGATACAGTCATGCTTTTGCCATTGTGGTTATTGTTTACTGTGTACATCTGTTGTGAAATCTTCTGGGACTCAATGATTACAGCTGGTATTTTCTATTCTCTTCTGAACATCGATGTCAGTAGGAAGTCAGTGGGAAGTCAGTAGTAAAGGACACTTGTTCAAGACTTACGGTGTTAGACCTATATTTGTATCGACTATTCAGCACGCTCTACTGAGCGTAATCTTGCCAAGAAATCAACAATCAGCTGAAAGATGCTGATGTTGACAGCAATGTCCTGTAAAGGATATGCAAACATTATTTTGTTATTCAGCACGCTAAGACTGACGTGGTCACAGATCGCCCTGGCCACCTTTACATCCTAAGACTTTCCTGGTTCCTATTTAAGGCTTGGGGGTCAATTTTCAAAACTCGCCTTGTAAAGATGGGGGGGGGGGGGGAGGGGCTCGAACCCATCCCCACCTGGCTAAGAAACAAGCGTCTAGCCATTACATCCCAACTGGGATGTCGGACCAGCTACACGATGACGGTAGGGGAAACAGGTCTGGAGACATTACACGTCACTGAAATACAGATCTGGTGACATTATACGTCCCTGTAGTACAGGTCTGGAGACGTTACACGTCTCTGTAGTACAGGTCTGGAGACATTACACGTCTCTGTAGTACAGGTCTGGAGACATCATACGTCTCTATAGTACAGGTCTAGAGACAGTACACGTCTATGCAGTACAGGTCTGGAGACATTACACGTCCCTGTAGTATAGGTCTGGAGACATTACACGTCTCTGTAGTACAGGTCTGGAGACATCACACGTCTCTATAGTACAGGTCTAGAGACAGTACACGTCTCTGCAGTACAGGTCTGGAGACATTACACGTCCCTGTAGTATAGGTCTGGAGACATTACACGTCCCTGTAGTACAGGTCTGGAGACATTACGCTTCCCTGTAGTACAGGTCTGGAGACATTACACGTCCCTGTAGTACAGGTCTGGAGACATTACACGTCCCTGTAGTACAGGTCTGGAGACATTACACGTCATTGAAATACAGATCTGGTGACATTACACGTCCCTGTAGTACAGGTCTGGAGACATTACACGTCTCTGTAGTACAGGTCTGGAGACATTACACGTCTCTGTAGTACAGGTCTGGAGACATCACACGTCTCTATAGTACAGGTCTAGAGACAGTACACGTCTCTGCAGTACAGGTCTGGAGACATTACACGTCCCTGTAGTATAGGTCTGGAGACATTACATGTCCCTGTAGTACAGGTCTGGAGACATTACACGTCCCTGTAGTACAGGTCTGGAGACATTACACGTCCCTGTAGTACAGGTCTGGAGACATTACAGGTCCCCGTAGTACAGGTCTGGAGAAATTACACGTCTGTATACTACAGGTCTGGAGACATTACACGTCTGTATATTACAGGTCTGGAGACATTACACGTCTGTATATTACAGGTCTGGAGACATTACACGTCTGTATACTACAGGTCTGGAGACATTACACGTCAGTATACTACAGGTCTGGAGACATTACACCTCCCTTTAGTACAGGTCTGGGGACATTACACGTCGCTGTAGTACAGGTCTGGAGACATTACACGTCTGTATACTACAGGTCTGGAGACATTACACGTCTGTATACTACAGGTCTGGAGACATTACACGTCTGTATACTACAGGTCTGGAGACATTACACGTCCCTGTAGTACAGGTCTGGAGACATTACATGTCCCCGTAGTACAGGTCTGGAGACATTACACGTCTGCATACTACAGGTCTGGAGACATTACACGTCCCTGTAGTACAGGTCTGGAGACATTACACGTCTGTATACTACAGGTCTGGAGTCATTACACGTCTGTATACTACAGGTCTGGAGTCATTACACGTCTGTATACTACAGGTCTGGAGACATTACACGCCTGTATACTACAATTCTTGAGACATTACATGTCTGTATACTACAGGTCTGGAGTCATTACACGTCTGTATACTACAGGTCTGGAGACATTACATTACACGTCTGTATACTACAGGTCTGGAGTCATTACACGTCTGCATACTACAGGTCTGGAGACATTACACGTCTGTATACTACAGGTCTGGAGACATTACACGTCTGTATACTACAGATCTGGTGACATTACACGTCCCTGTAGTACAGGTCTGGGGACATTACACGTCGCTGTAGTACAGGTCTGGAGACATTACACGTCTGTATACTACAGGTCTGGAGACATTACACGTTTGTATACTACAATTCTGGAGACATTACATGTCTGTATACTACAGGTCTGGAGTCATTACACGTCTGTATACTACAGGTCTGGAGACATTACATTACACGTCTGTATACTACAGGTCTGGAGTCATTACACGTCTGCATACTACAGGTCTGGAGACATTACACGTCTGTATACTACAGGTCTGGAGTCATTACACGTCTGTATACTACAGGTCTGGAGACATTACACGTCTGTATATTACAGGTCTGGAGACATTACACGTCCCTGTAGTACAGGTCTGGAGACATTACACGTCTGTATACTACAGGTCTGGAGACATTACACTTCTGTATACTACAGGTCTGGAGACATTACACGTCCCTGTAGGTACAGGTCTGGAGACATTACACGTCTGTATAGCTACAGGTCTGGAGAACATTACATTACACGTCCTGTATACTACAGTGTCTGGAGACATTAAATCGTCTGTATAGCTACAGGTCTGGAGTCATTACACGTCTGCATACTACAGGTCTGGAGACATTACACGTCCCTGTAGTACAGGGTCCTGGAGACATTACAGAACGTCTGTATACTACAGGTCTGGAGACCAAATTACACGTCCTTTTAGTACAGTCTGGGGGACATTACCACGTCCCTGTAAGTACAGGTCTGGAGACATTACACTTCTGTATACTACAGGTCTGGGGACATTACACGTCTGTATACTACAGGTCTGGAGACATTACACGTCCCTGTAGTACAGGTCTGGGGACATTACACGTCGCTGTAGTACAGGTCTGGAGACATTACATGTCCCGGTAGTACAGGTCTGGAGACATTACACGTCTGTATACTACAGGTCTGGAGACATTACACGTCCCTGTAGTACAGGTCTGGGGACATTACATGTCCCCGTAGTACAGGTCTGGAGACATTACACGTCTGTATACTACAGGTCTGGAGACATTACACGTCCCTGTAGTACAGGTCTGGGGACATTACACGTCTGTATACTACAGGTCTGGAGTCATTACACGTCTGTATACTACAGGTCTGGAGACATTACACGTCCCTGTAGTACAGGCCTGGAGACATTACACGTCCCTCCATAAGAGGTCTGGAGACATTACAGGCCACTATAGTACAGGTCTGGAGACATTACACGGCCATGTAGTACAGTCTGGAGACATTTCACGGCCATGTAGTACAGTTTGGAGACATTACACGGTCATGTAGTACAGGTCTGTAGACATTACACGGTCATGCAGTACAGGTCTGGTCATTACACGTCCCTGTAGTACAGTCTGGAGACATTACACATCCCTGTAGTAAAGGTCTGGAGACATTACACGATCCCTTGACAGTCTGGTGAGATATTTTACCAGCGTAATATCATGACAGTGACATTTTTGTTGCACTTGTGGTGCACACGTTGTACCTATTAATCTATTCCTTTATGTGTAAATATACTCCCTTCCTGTAGTACACCGACGTATTACACAGGTGTTTGTGAATATTTCTCCTTTTTACACCCCTTCCTATCCTAGAATACTTTCCATTCAAGCCATGGAATTTTGGTATCTCCATTTCGTCGATGGTTCTTGATATTTGACCATTTTGTGTCAAATGTCACTTTTAACAAAGGTATCGAGTTGGTTACAAAAGCTCATATCTGATCATTCCTGGTGTAAAGTTAGTTACGAAAGTTGGTTACCTGTTCTACGTGTTAACTTTCCCAATTACAAGTGTTCTCTCTCTCTCTCTCTCTCTCTCTCTCTCTCTCTCTCTCTCTCTCTCTCTCTCTCTCTCACTCTCTCTCTCCTCCCCCTCGCCTTTTTGCTACCCCACTCCAACATCAAAGATACTTATGCTTGACATCCTGAAGTCAAGGAAGACAAGTCAACATTGAAGGCCCCAAGTCAAGTACGAGAAGTCAACATTGAAGTCCACGTCAAGTACGAGAAGTCACACTGAAGTCCCCAAGTCAAGGACGAGAAGTCAACATTAAAGTCCTCATGTCAAGGATGAGAAGTCAACATTGAAGGCCCCAAGTCAAGGACGAGAAGTCAACATTAAAGTCCTCATGTCAAGGATGAGAAGTCAACATTGAAGTCCCCAAGTCAAATACGAGAAGTCAACATTAAAGTTCCCCAAGTCAAGTACGAGAAGTCAACATTGAAGTC
The DNA here is from genome assembly GCA_014155875.1 of Cepaea nemoralis. Taxonomy (NCBI): domain Eukaryota; kingdom Metazoa; phylum Mollusca; class Gastropoda; order Stylommatophora; family Helicidae; genus Cepaea; species Cepaea nemoralis. The sequence continues at coordinate 49,401 of JACEFZ010018826.1, read as the reverse complement.
CCCAAGTCAAGTGCGAGAAGTCAACATTAAAGTCCCCATGTCAAGGATGAGAAGTCAACATTGCAGTCCCCAAGTCAAGTACGAGAAGTCAACATTGAAGTCCCCAAGTCAAGTACGAGAAGTCAACATTGAAGTCGCCAAGTCAAGGATGAGAAGTCAACATTGAAGTCCCCAAGTCAAGGACAAGAAGTCAACATTGATGTCCCCAAGTCAAGTACGAGAAGTCAACATTGAATTCCCCAAGTCAAGGACAAGAAGTCAACATTGAATTCCCCAAGTCAAGTACGAGAAGTCAACATTGAATTCCCCAAGTCAAGGACGAGAAGTCAACATTGAAGTCCCCAAGTTCAAGGACGAGAAGTCAACATTGAAGTCCCCAAGTCAGGACGAGAAGTCAACATTGAAGTCCCCAAGTCCAGGACGAGAAGTCAACATTGAAGTCCCCAAGTCAAGGACGAGAAGTCAACATTGAAGTCCCCAAGTCAAGTACGAGAAGTCAACATTGAAGTCCCCAAGTCAAGTACGAGAAGTCAACATTGAAGTCCCCAAGTCAAGTACGAGAAGTCAACATTGAAGTCCCCAAGTCAAGTACGAGAAGTCAACATTGAAGTCCCCAAGTCAAGTACGAGAAGTCAACATTGAAGTCCCCAAGTCAAGTACGAGAAGTCAACATTGAAGTCCCCAAGTCAAGTACGAGAAGTCAACATTGAATTCCCCAAGTCAAGGACAAGAAGTCAACATTGAAGTCCCCAAGTTAAGTAGGAGAAGTCAACATTGAAGTCCCCAAGTCAAGTACGAGAAGTCAAAATTGAAGTCCCCAAGTCAAGGATGAGAAGTCAACATTGAAGTCCCCAAGTCAAGGACAAGAAGTCAACATTGATGTCCCCAAGTCAATGACAAGAAGTCAACATTGAAGTCCCCAAGTCAAGAACGAGAAGTCAACATTGAAGTCCCCAAGTCAGGTACGAGAAATCAACATTGTAGTCCAGCTGGCCGATGAGTGGAATGAACTTACTACGTCGCGGTCACCAAAGCAAACTAATGGTGAGCACGTTAAACCTCTAGGCTATACTCTCCCATAAACTGTTCAATTATACCTCTGGACTTACCAGAGTTGGTTACAAAAGCTCCATGACTGGTCCGTGATCTTTGTGGAATAACTAGCGTTGATTACGAAACAATATGTCTGTTCTGCGACAATTATAGAATAACCAGAGTTAATTACGAAAGCTCCATGACTGCTCCGTGATCTTTGTGGAATAACCAGCGTTGATTACGAAACAATATGACTGTTCCTCGACAATTATGGAACAACCAGCGTTGATTGCGAAACAATATGACTGTTCTTCGACAATTATGGAATTTCACAAGGTTAGGACATAAAGAAGTGGCTATGGCTGTGTCTAGAGGATGTCTGCGTGAAGGTTGTGTTGAACGACTAATCACCAACTATAAATCAATATGGAACACCAGGCTGCGCACTCACAGTTTAATTTGACACAAAGTAGATGATATACTACTCCTCAGGAACAATTTCTGCACAGTTACAGCACACTCAGAGAACACTTTAACACAATACGATCCTGCGATCACACTATTGCCGTTTCCTGGCCTCGCAAACTACACTGTTCTTCACTCTTCTCTACTCTACTCGGCCAGACCTCAGTTGTCCACTGTCTGCCCAGGACTCCGACTGACTGCTCTCACTCAGTCTCAACCTTCCTGGCCCGAAACCCCAGGCAGAGTTCTCGTTCACTCAGCCACCAATAAACTCTGAATCCCTGGGTTCAAAACACCAGGCAGAGTAGTCCCTACCTACGCCACAGCTTAACACCGAATCCCAATTCAGACAACAGGCGGAGTCGTCCCTACCTCCGCCACAACTTACTCTCCGAATCCCCGTCGTCTGCCCAGCCTTGTCTTTTTATTCCTTATTCCTGGACCTCCCAAGAAACATCATTTAACCCCGGTAACCATAATTTAAATTCCTCCAACATTACCTTTCTAGGCTTCCTTTGTCCATTAGTCTAATGTCACGTATTCGCATCTCATTAATGATTCCCTCTTAACCCCGTACGTACTCCCACAATCCCTGTGTTTGGTCTCACACATTGTCTTTGAGTTTCTTAATCGACTTATCTGGCCTCACATCCGCTCTACTCATCTTCACCTATGACCCCGTGTTTTAAATCTCACATTCTAACCCGTCCATCTACCCCAGTTTTTTGTATACCCACGCACGTTACATGGAACAACCAGAGTTGATTACGAAACATTATAAATGTTCTTCCACAATTATGGAACAACCAGCGTTGATTACGAACAACATGACTGTTCTGCGACAATTATGGAACAATCAGCGTTGCTTACGATACAATATGACTGTTCTGCAACAATTACGGAACAACAAGCATTGATTACGAAACAATATGACTGTTCTGCGACAATTATGGAACAACCAACGTTGATTACGATACAATATGACTGTTCTTCGACAATTATTGAATAACCAGCCTTGACTACGAAACATTATGACTGTTCTGCGACAATTATGGAATAATCAACGTTGATTAAGAAACAATATGACTGTTGTGCGACAATTATTGAATAACCAGAGTTGGTTACGAAAGCTCCGCGATTGTTCCATGATAATTCTGGAATAGTCTGTGACAGTGAAATATACTTAATTAGCCTCGTTTTGGCAGCAGCTATGTCTTTGAAGGAGACGCTGGAAGAACGAAGGCGGGGAAGGCAGATGCTTGGGCAACATCCAGAGATGGACTGGAAAAAGCTGACAGGTGTGCTCTCGAAGGCGTTCACCACAACTAGCCTTCAACGAGGCGGAGATGTCACGTGATTATAGTCTCCTTTATATGTGGTGTGTGTGTGCGCGCGTGCGTGCGTGCGTGCGTGTTGTGTGTGTGTGTGTGTGTGTGTGTGTGTGTGTGTGTGTGTGTGTGTGTGTGTGTGTGTGATATTCAGGTAGAGGAGATAGGTACTTCTGGGAAGTTCTGTTGTAAAGCGACTATGGAAAACAACGCAAAGCAGCTGCCTGCTTACTTATGGGAAACGTGGCCATATTTCGGGTATTTTACTGCGAGTGAACAGACGAGCATTTTTGTACAGACTGTCCTTTAGTTGTATATACTGTCCTTTAGCTGTACAGATTGCCCTTAATTGTACAGACTGCCCTTTAGTTGTATATACTGTCCTTGGTTGTACAGACCGTCCTTAGTTGTATAGACTGTACTTTAGTTGTATATACTATCACTGGTTGCACAGACTGCCCTTAGTTGTACAGACTGTCCTTTAGTTGTACAGACTGTCCTTTAGTTTTACTTACTGTCCTTGGTTGTACAGACTGTCCTTAGTTGTACAGACTGTCCTTAGTTGTAAATACTGCCTTTAGTTATACAGACTGTCCTTAGCTGTATATACTGTCCTTTAGTTGTACAGACTGTCCTTTAGTTGTACAGACTGTCCTTTAGTTTGACTGTTTCATTACACTAGATTACATTGCGTGTGTATGTTCTTATTTGGGGTGATCTTATACATTATACAACCACATTGCGTGGGGTTTAATAGAAAAGGTATGGATGCCGGCCGTTCAGAAGCAATGGCAAACTACTGAACGTAAACTTGCCAAGATATTACAAACAGCCAAAATATTGCTGAGGTTGACTGCGACGTCCTAATTGTTTTACTACATTAAATACTACACACCATAGCTACTCTATACTTTTGTGTGGCGTCCGCCTCTCGATCCTCTGTGTGTGTGTGTGTGTGTGTGTGTGTGCTTGTGTGTGTGTGTGTTGTGTGTGTGTGCGCGCGGGAGCGTGCGTGTGTTTATACGCCCTGCTGGGGCAGACTGAGGAAATGGGAGAGAACCAGAACCGGCTGAAAGAATAAACCAACAGCGGAAACAGGAAATCTGAGTCTCTTGCCAGATTCGATTACCGAGAGTAACCAACCAGCACTGCTCCTACATCCCATTTCGTCTATTACAAGTTTTGCGATGTCCGTCTTCTTAAGACTGGCCGTGATAAACTACATTGTCTAATTTCCCATCCTGTCTGATGGGTTCGCTGGCTGAATGGAGACTGGGGTTTCAGCGAGAATTGCAGTATTTAATCTGAAGATGGACAGCGCCGGGATTAAAGATCACGGTTACGGATAGCGGAATGGTCAGTTGTTGGGAAATTTTGCATATTAACTAACTCCAGATTTCTTGATTGCAAAAGCCTTTTTCGGGAACGCTATGTATGAGTGTTCATCAAGTCCTACTGTTTGATACGTCTGGCTAGAGATACAGATGTATTAACTTGTTTTCGTTGACAGGCACCAAGATATGAACCTGGTACATCCCCTCCACCGTTCATCAAGTCCTACTGTTTGATACGTCTGGCTAGAGATACAGATGTATTAACTTGTTTTCGTTGACAGGCACCAAGATATGAACCTGGTACATCCCCTCCACCGTTCATCAAGTCCTACTGTTTGATACGTCTGGCTAGAGATACAGATGTATTAACTTGTTTTCGTTGACAGGCACCAAGATATGAACCTGGTACATCCCCTCCACCGTTCATCAAGTCCTACTGTTTGATACGTCTGGCTAGAGATACAGATGTATTAACTTGTTTTCGTTGACAGGCACCAAGATATGAACCTGGTACATCCCCTCCACCGTTCATCAAATGCTAAGATCCGTATTATTTGAGCTTATTGGCAAAATGGTAGGCTGTTCTGTCAAGACAGTTTTAAGTTTAGTTTATGCACCCACTAGGAAGAGGAGAATCCCCTGGCATTGGTAACATATTAATAGAAACACTAGCAGCACCAAAGGGTTTTGGAGTAGATACAAGCACAGAATTGTGCAGTGACATATACAATACAGGACTAATATAAGACTCGGAAAAGTCAATGCTCATAACATGGCCAAAAACACCAGCAAGCAACTCAGGGCTTGGATTTTACAATAATCAGTCTTTGAGCCTCACACGAGAATACAAAGTAAGAGCTAGACATGTCCAGGTGGGAGAGTGACGAGATACAAATACAGGCTGTTAGAGTTCACTCCGGTCTGCCATTCGTGTTGGTTAATGTTTATGCCTGTAACGCGAGTGTGGATTCCCAGAGATGGCAGTGTTTGAGTGATATATTATGTCATAAGAGGAATGTCATTTTCTGCGGCAATTTAAATGCTAAAGGTAAATCATGGGGTAACATTTCTTCCAACACACAGGGGGAGGAGCTCGCGGCACTTGAAACCAGTGACCTTGTTTGTATCAACAGTGGTTGTGTCACCAGGACAACAAGTCGTCCAGGTGATGAGGACAGTGTTATTGACCTGGCGCTGGTTTCTCCTTTATTCACTACAGTATGTAGATGTGGTGTTTTAGGGCACTATGGCAGCGACCACCACCCTTGCAGCATATTGGTGGAGAACGGCAGAACCAGGCGGCACAAGTCAACAGTCAAGACTTTTCAGTATGATAGTTCAGGGCAAGAAGTGGGGAGTAAAATAAGGAATGACAAGCGCAGGAATCATCATGGCAGGAAAAAAGCTGGGAGCAGCCACCTTGGTGCAGTTGTGAGGTGGAAAAGGCCTGGATGGATAAGCGTGGTATCGTAAGGAAATGGCAAAACGCCATAAATATCAGAGTTCCCCATACTAGACTTATTGTGCACTTGGAAAGAGAGATGCGTGTCAGAATCTGGAATGAGATGCAGGAACATCGTTACGCCCGCCAGGCGAATAATTCCCAACTGGGATGCAGGGACATCGTTACGCCCGCCAGGCGAGTATTATTCACCTGCCTACAGGTTGCTGGCTGACGCAATAGCCAGCGGTCAGGCAAGGACAACGCAAGACGCACGCAGGCCTCGTGAAGCGAATCCACAGAGGGCACGCGCGTTGCGAGAAACAGACAGACAGCTTGGGGTAATCGGACCAGACAGGACGTATAGAGAGAGAAAGGCTTGTGTAGTTCTGTGCCCGAAAGTCGAGTGCTTGTGCATCTTGTGAGATAGACTGTAAGCTGTGGGTTGTCTGTAAGTGTATTGATGTACCATATATGTAATGTAATGATTATCACATGCCAAACTAGATCGTGTTGCATGTGATCGGTAAATAAATCCATTGAACTTCGTGTCGTTGTGTCTCAAGTCCAATCATGTTGTACTTGTACTTGTCTCACATGTGTTAGGGATAACGAGCCAAGTTTAAGACTCTGACATGTGTGAACGTGGGGGCTCGTCCGGGATGGACAATGGACACCAAAGTTAGCTATTTAAATAAAATAAAAATTTAAACAAATAAAAATTAAATATAAAAAAAAAACTGGTTAAAGTGGTTAAAACTGAAAATGGGCAGAGTTGTGTCAAAGAATAAGCACAGACAAGTCACTGAAATTGTTCTGGCGACTACATAAAAGTATGAATGGGGTATTCAAGAATAAGAGTGTTCCTGACTTCCAAAGTGCTGAACTTATCTGGCAGAGGTCTGATGAGAATAAGGGCAAAGCCCTTTCTGATTGCTATCTAGAGCAGAGCAACCAAATAGACATGAGAGGCCGAAATTTTACCAAGGCGGTTGGTTACCTTAGGTAGGTGTAAGGCCAAGAAAATGGCAGTTAACGACACAGTGACAGTGAAAGAGGTCAGGGCTGTGCTTCGACGAACAAAAAACAGCGCAATAGAGCCAGATGGTATAAGGTTTGATGACATCAATATGCGTACCGACAACGACCTAGAGGAACTAGCAGATATGTACAACAACAGCATAGGGAGTGCTTGCATCAAGGAAGAATGGTTACACAGCGATCTGATTTCCTTGCCGAAGTCTGGCAAGACCACACACAAATTCAGGGATATCGGGTAATAACCATGCAAAATACAATAGAAGAAAAAGCAGCGGCTGCAACAGGATATAACGATATGAATTGGAAACAAATAGGTATATTAAGCTCCTGCGAGAAGAAACGTACTAAATACAAACACGAGCACATACCTTACAAAGAGATCCATTGTATACCGGAATACAGGTGAAAATCCAAAACCAGAAGTAATCAATAAATATATAAAACGAATAATAAAATAAAACACACACAAAAGCGTACAATACGACACACAGGACGGCCGACGTTTCGATTCTCAGAATCTTTGTCAAGGACAGGACAACACATATAGATAAACAACGAAATACAAAAAATCAAAAAGCAAAAAGCACCACTACACTGTTTCCACGTGGGCGCAGAAAAAGGCGGCTTTGCCAAAATACAATAGGCAAGCTGCTGGAGAAGTTAATTTCCAGGAAAATATCAAGTCAGATATAGAGGCAAGGTTGTTTTCCACCTACCCTTGGAGGGTACCGTCCAAACTGGACCAACGCAGCTGTTTTTGCCCAGGGTGTCTATGAAGGTTTCCACTCAAGCATTGAAACATGTGCTGCGGCGATTGATCTTGAGGATGCGTACAACAGAGTACCATTAGATTTCTTAATGCTTCAGCTTCTTGAACTCAAGATAAGTCCATTCCTCCCTAGTTGGATCACCGCAGCTCTCTTCCAACGGAAAGTAGTTTTTAGATGTGGCAGTTGGACCTCTGAACCAACAACAATATATCCGGGCCTGCCACAGGGATTACCATTACTTCCAGTGCTGTTCAACGCCTACACTGTGAGAATTACTGGCGAGCAGATCAGAGGACCGGGGAGGACATTGTCATATGCCGACGATGTGTTAGTGTATCGTCAGGGTAAGGATAGCGATCGAGTTGCTGTGGATCTACAAACAGAACTAAATCGCATAAGCACTTGGTGTGTGGAATCTGGGGCAATGGTCAACCCAACGAAGGCAGCAGTGACATGGTTCTCTTTGAATAACCATATTGTCAACACTCCAACACCAAGCGTAAATCTGGGTTCAGAGACGGTGGAAAGAACGCAGGCAATGAACTACCTGAGGATACGTTTTGATCGAAGTCTTGCTTATCATGAGCACATAGACCGTGTGATAACAAAGGCCAAGCGAGGTTTGGCTGCGATGCGGGTGATGGTGGCGGTAAACTGTGAGCAGCGCCATCTATGTCATCTATACGAGGGTCTGGTAATGTCTGTTTTGGAGAATGCGATGGCGATCCTGACTCTCAGCCCAAAGCAGATGGAAAGGATGGAAAGGATACAGAACGAAGCTATGTGTATTATTCTTGGATGTACAAGAGATACAGTATGTAGGGCGATGCGCTACCTTCTTGATTTCCAACCATTGAGACAGAATACAAATTTGCAGAGCACGATTCTACCTCAGAGTCAACGCAAACATACACAACATCCCACTGCATAAGTGAAATTAAGAAGGTAAAGGGCAGCAGGTTAAAAGAGGAAAGTCGTGGATGGGTCAAACCGAAGACATTCTTCAACCTGTGATGTTCACTTGAGGACCTAGAACCTGGACGATGATTGGGTACAAAAGTGCAACAGGAGTTCATGTACGTCCTTTTTCAGTTTGCATCCTACTAGACAGGAAATGCAGACAAGAAAATCTGGATGCTGTGGAGGCGGAAGTACAGGTTGGTTTTCAAAGTATCTTAAGAGGGTTGATGCTGTCACTACCACAGATGGGAAGTCATGGCTTTTACGGCTCAGGCCGGAGGAGAATTGTGAAGGAGATTCTGGTGCTTTGCTTGACCACAAGTAGCCTGACAATGGAAGTCATGGCAGTAATAAAGCAATAACATGGCTCGAGACACAGACATTCACTTGGGCATGTTTCCTTAGTGACTCAATGAGCATGCTCAAGAGGATAGAGATGGGTGGATCCGAAGACAGTGGTTGTTGTCTCTGGAGCGGTCTCGGCTGGCAAAGTTTAGTTTCATTTTCGTGCCAGGGAATGCGGGTGTACGAGGAAATGAGCGGGCTGACAAGCTCGCAGGTGAGGCTACTGTGGGATCCAGACGAGCCATGGACCTGGATGACATTCTGAATGCTCTACGAGAATTAAGACTTTTGCGAGAACCAAGTGACGACTGTAAATCTACAACCATTGTCAGACTGCGAGAACAGCAAATTAAAAGAGGTGTGGCCAAAACAAGAACACTACACAGGAAGCCAGAGAAGATTGATAAACCAACACAGAACAGGTGTCGTCATTTACCGAGGAGGGGAATCGAGCACTTACTAACCAACCAACCAACCAACCAACCAACCAACCAACTAACTAACTAACTAAGTATCTAACTAACTAACTAAGTATCTAACTAACTAAGTATCTAACTAACTAACTAACTAACTAACTAACTAACTAACTAACGAGAATACAAAACAAGATAGATACTGAAACTGCAGAACGGTTTGGTTTCCGTGGGGTAAGACCACGCGCACAGCTCTCCCAATGGCATGTAAGGAGGACCTAGATTAGACTAGAACAAGTTACAGAGGTGGATGAATTAAGCATATAATGTACATGAAACGTCAAGGTACTAAGGAACTACAGATAATAAAAGAAATGGCAGTACCAGAATGTTGGTGGATGATCTGAATGGCAAAACATAATCAATATATAATAAAGTGATTGTATCCTAGAAATCTACTATGTTTCTATTGATGAAATTTGACCACTTGATATTTGGCCTCAGCGGCATCCTCAAGGGTGGATCCTGCAACAGCGACCTATGCTTCTCTGGCAACTTCTCTGTTTAGTTATGTAAATAGGCTTGGTAAAAGTGTATATGGTAATAAACTGATCTTCCATATATTATAGTAAGAAAAGTGTGGGGAATTAAGGCACGAATTTAGGAGGTGGGGTGGGGGGTAGAGAAAGAGAGGGCGAGAGAATGAGAGGGCGAGAGAAAGAGAGAGAGAGAAAGAGAGTGAGAAAGAGAGAGAATGAGAGACATGAGAGAGATACATGACAAAGATATACAGAATCGAGAGATACAGGATGGAAAGATAAGGACACTGAGAGATAGGAGAGAGACAGGGGAGAGCGAAAGAGAGAGAAGGAAGAGAAAGAGGGCAAGAAAGAGGGAGAGAAAATAAGAGAGATAGACAGGAGAGAGGGAGACGATGTATTAAGAGCGAGAAAGAGAGAGAAGGAGAGAGAGAGAGAGAGAGAGAGAGAGAGAGAGAGAGAGAGAGAGAGAGAGAGAGAGAGAGAGAGAGAGAGAGGTGAACAGTTTAATCTGGGTATGGATCGTCTTGTACAAGAAAGTTCAGAAAGTAAATTGCCTCCCCGACAAATTGACCCCGGAGTCGAAGTGATAGGAGCGGCCGTGACGATTGGCAAAAATCCATCACATTGCCGATCTCGGGACGCTCTGGCGTCGCGCGGGTTCTTTCTTTCTGATCCCAAGGGCCGTAATAAACGGTATTTGCCTGTAAATGGCAGGTAACTCATCTTGTTTGAGCAAACACACTGATCGATTGGTTCAATTTGCGCGAGAGACACTCTGTGTTCGGACACATCACCAATCAAATGGCTTTCTGTAAGATGATAGAAGCGCCCTCTTCACTTTAAGTAACGCCATGGCAGTTTGGAGTATTCGCGCTCTTTGCTTAAGCTGTGTCATTTTTCCACTTTACAGAAAGGCAATCCGCAGCAAGGATCAGATTTACAATTATCTTAAGCTTGTTAAGGAAAAGTGGAAAGATGAGTGTCTTTCTGAGTCAAATGTGGAAAGCTGTTTATGTATCTGTATCACCTATTTAAAGATGGGTATATAGGTGTATCTAATGTTGTAATATGATTATACATCTGTATTTAATGTTGAAAGATGGGTAAACATCTCTATCTAATGTGGAAAGATGAGAAAACAAAATCTGTATCTACCGTGGAAAGAACGGTAAACACGGTATCTACGTGGGGGATTCAAATCAGAACTTAAAAGTGTGATAGAAATTACAATAGCCACGATATTGTCTTTTAACCTGTCAGTATTGTTGTCAAGAGTGGCATCACAGGCAGACGAACACGGTGACGTCATAAGGACAGTTAAGTTATCCGGTTTTTGATCAGTGAAGGGGTGAAATCTACAGAAATTCATAGGTGAATGAAGGTCTAGTATGGTGATGCATGCATGCCTGCCTGCCAGTCCAGCAAGTGTATCAGTTGAGTAGATAGTTTCAAAACTATTCGGCCTGATGAAGAGGTACAGCAGGTGGTGCATGAGTGGTTACACACGCGACCAATAATTTTGTTTTTCTACAGGAATCCAAGCACTTTATCGGTGCTGGAGGACTTGCATTGATCGCAGTGGTGACTAACATCGAAAAGTGATACATTTATTATGTACTTTTTCAGAATATATTCACTCAAAAAAAAAAAAAAAAGGTTTCCATTTGAAGACTCCATATAATGTTGAAATATTGTATCTAATGTGGAAAGAACAGTAAACATCTGTGTCTGTTGTTGACAGATGCGCAAACATCTGCGTCTGTTGTTAAAAGATGTGTAATCAGCTGTGTCTGTTGTTGAAAGATAAGTAAACATTTGTGTCTATTGTTGAGAGATGAGTAAACATTTGTGCCTTTTGTTGAGAGATGAGTAAACATTTGTACCACATTTTGAGAGATGAGTAAACTTATGTGTCTGTTGTTGAAAGATGAGTAAACATCTGTGTCTGCTGTTGAGTAAACGTCTGTGTGTAATGTGGAAAAAAACACACCAGTAAACATCATTATCTGATGTGAAGAGATGAGGGAACATTAGTATATAATTTGGAAAGATAGGAAAAGGAAAAACTGTATCTAATTTGGAAAGAACTGTAAACAAGTTAATGTAATGTGGAAAGAACAATACACATATATATCTAATCTTGAAAGATGAGCAAACATCTGTATCTAATGTTGAGAGATGAGCAAATATTTGTATCTAATGTTGAAAGAGCAGCTTTCTCCGCTAACCCCGAATACTCTCGTCACGTGACGCGACGAGAATTAGCAGTGGTTCGAATCGCAAAAGTGACTTATGAGAGTATGGAGCCGGTCGCTCAGAAAGTCGTGGCGTGCTGATGAGCGTAATCTAGCCTAGGAATCAACATACAGCTGAAAGATGCTGGTGTTGACCGCAATATCCTGAAACAGGATGGAAACGCGGAAAAAAAAATGTTGAAAGATCTGTATCTAATGTTGAGAGATGAGTAAACATCTCTATCTAATGTGGAAAGATGAGCAAACATCTGTGTCTAACATGGAAAGATGAGTAAACATATGTATCTAATATTAAAAGATTAGTAAACATCTGTATCTAATGTTGAGAGATGAGTAAACATCTGTATCTAATCTGAAAAGATTATTACACACTGTTCCTAATGTTGAGAGATGAATAAATATCTTTATCTAATATGGAAAGAACAGTAAACATATGTATCTAATGTGGAAAGATGATTATACACTTTATTTAGTGTAAAGAGATGAGTAAACATGTGTATCTAATGACAGAACAAACAACAAGGAGGCAGAGAAAAACATCGCCTGCCCTCCGTGTCCTCAGTTCCGCTGGAGGAACGTGAGAGAATCGCGCCGTCGTCACGATACAATCACCGATAGCTCGTCCTCTAAACACACAGATATGCCAATATTATTACTCCATTCCGTGTGGCCATCACCGCCATTGACTTGCTGTTTTGAGAGGAAGCGCTGTTGTCTCGGCCAGCGCTGGAGTCCCCAAGAGTTCCACACACGTACTCACTCTCTACGTACACACACTCGGAGATGGGGCAGTTAGAGCGATGAGAATGAGGCAATGCGTATAGATTATTATTGAAATATAATTATTTGAATGTTGTCTTGTTCTTGAGTAAACGCACTGGAACATTTTATGGTACGCTTTGAAATGAGCCATTTGGTTTTCAGTGCAGTATAACTAACAGGCTGGCAACACCAGATCAGATGTTTGTAATGACACAAATGAAGTGACACACTATAGAGTATGTGTTGTGTGGCTGACTATAAAATATGTATAGTTTGACTCACTATAAAATATGCAGTGTTTTATTTGATGAATAATGATAAACTGGGCATCTTTAAAGAAGGTTGTTTGCCGTTGATTTCCTTCCTGGCACTGATCATACTGGTCGGTGACCGTAGTCATTGTTTCGTTAAAGAGATCCTCTACCTACTGTCGAGAAACTTGAGAACAGCTAGGGTTAGAATTAAATTGTAAGAATACACATATTATGGTTGCCACTAGGAAGAAGGAAATACCACAATATAATATACAAGTAAATGGGAATATTCTTAAATAAGTGAATCGGTACAATTATCTCGGAACAGTTATAGCATCTGATGGGAGATGCTTTGATGAGATTAGAACAATAATCGCCATGGCGAAGGTAGCCTTTTGTAAGATGGAAAACATACTGACCAATAAAATTATGTCATTTGCGAAGAGAAAAAGAATGTCGAGGCGCTACATAGAACCTGTACTCTTGTATAGATGTGAAGCGTGGACAATGAGCAAACAGGATGAAGAACGTCTCCTTTTCCACTCGTGTGTCCAGCTGGGTAAGACATCCCGATTTTCCCGTTCCGCTCGAATGTCTTACCCAGTAGGACATGCTTTTTAAAAGCAGTATCAATTACTCGTATATCCTACCAGGTAAGACATTTGTGTGGACCTTAATTTTGTGGCATTAATCTATTTGTTTGGACCACAATTTTATGGTTTGAATCCAGGAATTAACAGGAAATGTTAAAACGAACCGGACACGATCACTACGATAATCATGGCTGGTCCTAGTAAACGCGCTCGCTTGACTGTTGATGAAGTTATTATGCATTTAGAGCAAACTGATTCAGATGTGTCTTTGGATAGTGTTATAAATGTAAGTGACAGTGATTATTTAGACATTGGAAGTAGAGATGTGTCAGCTGAAGAAGGTTCTGATAATAATAACAGCAGTAGCGATGAAGATGTCACCAATGATGGTCGATCTGAATCAACAGCTGGGCCTAGTGTACCGAGTAATGAGTGGATCAGATCGAATTCTTCTCACATAACTAAACATTTGTTTACTGTTCAAAACGCTGGTGTGCAAATATCTGGTACAGACGTGCCTGAAACAATATGGGGTTTCTTTCAACTGTTTTTTACACCTGCACTTCTTGACAACATAGTGAAAGAAACTAACAGGTATGCAGCTGAGAAGATACAACAAAAACAACTGTCTTCTCGTTCATTGTGGCATTCTTGGTCAGATGTTTCCACAACTGAAATAAAGGCATATTTAGGAGTCATTTTGAGAATGGCCTTGCAGGAGAGAGGAAAGATACAAGATTTTTTTCTCTACTCAGTGGATAGATACATGCCATTTTACAGAAACATATTTTCCAGAGAAAGGTTTGAACAAATTCACTGGATGCTACATGTCCAGCCACCACAACAAGCTTCAAGAACACCAGTTAGCTGTGTAACGAGAGGCAACAAGATAAGCGACATGGTCCGTTATATGAAAGTTGTTTATTCCACATCAAAACATTGTTGTGGATGAATGCACAATAAGTTTCAAGGGGCGTACAGTGTACAAAATGTACAATCCCCAGAAGCCTCACAAATGGGGACTGCGAGTGTACGCATTAGCTGACTGCCACACTGGCTATTTATGTGCGTTCGAGCCATATTATGGTTGCTCTACAACAAATCAGCTGTCAAATCCTGGCTTACCATTCACTGCTAGAATTGTTCTGCATCTATGTGATGAATTGTTGCAGAAAGTCCGTGGTGGCGGCTACCATCTGTTCACTGACAGATTCTACACAGGACATACGCTGGCCATGGCGTTATTAGATCAACATGTTCACACAACTGGGACTGTCTTGAGCAACAGACAAGGCTTGCCACCACAAATCAAGAACAAGCACAAACTCTCAAAAGGTGATACGATTGCGTGGACACGTCAAAATAAAGAAATGGCTTTATCATGGAAAGACAAAAGAGTTGTCAACATGCTAAGCACATACTATGATATTGGACAAACTGTCATTCAGAGAAGAACTAACAATGGTGGCACTGAAGATATTACAAAACCAAATGCAGTCATTGAATACACAAAACACATGGGTGCTGTTGACCGTTTTGACCATTACTGCAACAGCTACTCTTTCACAAGAAAGTCTCTAAAGTGGTGGAAAAAAACATTTTTCTGGCTCCTAGAAGTGGCAGTTGTGAACAGTTTCATCCTTTATAAAGAGATACACTCTGACAAGATTATTGACCACATTCAATATAGAAAAGAACTGATCCAGCAGCTTGTGTCCGAACAACGAGCCTCTCAGCCCATTCGCCGAAGAGGACGACCATCAACTCTAGATGCAGAGGAGAGACTTGACAGGCGCCAGCACTTCATTGCCCAATTCAGTGAAAAGAAAACAAAAGATTGTGCAGTGTGTAGTGACAGAAAAACACCTGGTCAGAGGCGACAGACAGTCTTTTACTGCGAAACTTGCTCACGTCAACCCGGACTACATCCTGGTACATATTTCAAAAAATACCACACTATGGCACAGTATAAATAAAAAAACACTATTTTTTTGGACAACCTTCAGCCAATAACATTACATAATAACCAATAATCAATAAAATTACATTCAACATTAAATATGTTCTGTTATTTCCTTTGGAAAATGAGTGAATGTAGCTGACATCAGTTTTGATTGTTTTCCCCAAAAATATTCCGAGCTGGCAACAAGTCAGACCCAAAAAAAAATCGAGTGGAAAAGGATAGCATCTGATGGGAGATGCTTTGATGAGATTAGAACAATAATCGCCATGGCGAAGGTAGCCTTTTGTAAGATGGAAAACATACTGACCAATAAAATTATGTCATTTGCGAAGAGAAAAAGAGTGTCGAGGCGCTACATAGAACCTGTACTCTTGTATAGATGTGAAGCGTGGACAATGAACAAACAGGATGAAGAACGTCTGATGGCAGTGTGGAAATGCGGTACATGAGGAAAATGTAAAGAATACCATGGAAAAACCAATGACCAAATCCTACAAGAAGAAACACATGCAAATCATAAACTTATTAGAGAAACTAAAGGTAGTCAAAATATTTTGACCACGTTATGAGAAGAAATACATTGGAGAAATTGGTGGCAACTGGCAAGATTGAGGGGAAGAGAACAAGGGGAAGACAGAAAAGTAAATACGTGGGTAGCTTGGCCACGTGGTATGGTCGAGACCAGAACACTGAGCTGATCCACGACTTGCGTGATATGGCGAAACATGACCACCTACGCTTAACGGCATAGCACATGATGATGATGATCGCTTAAAAAGTCGCTTAAAAGTCGACAGGGTCGATTTCATTGCACCGGGTTTTCATCCCATATGACTCGGTGTCGTGAAATACTGAGAGTTAATGATTCCCAGATGGACGACTGTATACACCGACTGACCAGGTGGAGGAAGGGTTAACAAGCGAAGCAGTAATGGTAACAAACAAAGGAGTGACCAGGCGCATGTGTTTATAGGTCAAGACACAGAAGGGGCCGGCTAACCGCACAGGTAAACTGTCGAGTGGAAAAATTGGTTTGCGACTAAAGCAGAGAGATTATTGGACAGCATATTGCGGTATGGATGTGAAACGGTTCAGAGCTGTAATTTTCCACTAACGATGATAATGCAGTCTGGATGTGAGGTGTCCAGCAATGTCAAGGACTATGCGGCAAAAATGACCGATAAAAGAGTGGCTACGTCTTTGTGTAAGTTTAGTGTGTGTTCCAAACTGAACTGAAGGAGATATGTTCTTGAGTGGGAATAGAAATACACGTCCCTAATGATGGAAAGAGGGGATACTAGTGTGTTATTCGCTAAGTGTTTTTCGATTCCAGGAACATAGATGCCTAAATAAGGTATATTAGAGTATAGTTTAGCATAGGAATATAGATGTGAGTGAAGTGCATTTAACATTGCTTTCTATTAGTAGGAATAGTATAGACGTTAGGTGAATCTTCTATCCTATGTCAGAGTGGGTTTTTTCGGAAGCCTTTTCATTTCGGCTGGAGGAAAAGACACTCACATAGGAGGGAAGAGGAAGCAGACACAGATCTCATTATTAAATGTATATCACACAGGTTTCCATACCAGTGCGGGACTTATCAACTAAGAGATAAAACAGATGGCTGTGGTCAAGATCACTCAGTGTTGATAACCCACAAGAAAGCACTTTAAAGTAATAAAGCACGACACTTGTGCATAAGAAAGGAAGGAAAAGAAGTGGCATCTTAATAAGTCAGGAGGACAGAGAATGGAAAATAGAGATCATACAAACTAAAGAAAAAAGACTCAAATTACTCAGTATCGAAGAGTTGCAAGGTGCATACAAAGTGCCTATATCAATTAAGAACTATCCAGTGTAGAACTTTTACAGGACAAAAATAGAGAATACTAGAAACTCGATGTGTTTTCCAGGATGGAATTAAGAACGCTATAAGATACTAAAGAACATTCAGTTTAAGCTGACAGCATATGGTGATCGGGTTAAATACATTCATACAGTGGTGAACATTTTTCATTACAAAAAACGGATATATCTACAGACTCAAGCAGACGGAGCTGTCAGGGTGAGACCGTTCTGTTATATCTATGTCATGTCCTGTACTCTAGCTGAGAGAAGAGACGAGAGAAGCCACGGAGACTATCTATCAACATCTTATCTGGCAGCCACATTAGAAGAACATACCAACTACATAGACAATATCCATACATACACCAGACATAGTTTTTATTAATAAATCTTTTATCTTATCGTTGAAAGGAACTGTTGTCTGAGTATGTGTTGAGGGAATAATAGAGAGAGTGAAAGAAATAGATATATGGAAGGGAAGACAGAAGAGAGGAGTGTAGACCAAAGTCAGTCAATAATCCCAACAGATAATAAGTTTAAAGATGTGCTTGTTGAGTTCAGTCTCCTCTCGGGAATTTAACAGGACACTCGGTCACTTTCCGCAGCGCGGAAAGCGCCGCACAAAGCAGGAACTTCGTAGCTCTAGCGACGACCCAGAGGAGTCTCCGAAACATTTCACTCTTGAACCAAAGGACTCGACCCGGAATCAAACCCACAACCTTCGGAGTCCGAGTCAGACGGCTTGACCACTTCGCCACGGGATGATGATGATGATGATGATGATGATGATGATGATGATGATGATGATGATGATGATGATGATGATGATGAATGTGTAACTCACTATAGAGAATTTATTGTGACTCGCTATAGAGTATGCATTGGGTGGGCAAACTACGGCCCGCGGGCCGCATGCGGCCCGGCAAGTGATTTTATTCCGCCCGCGAGGGCATTTAGAAACAAAAATTGTTACTTCGTTTTTAAGTTATTTTGTGGAATTTTACAGAATTTCATGTACCGTTATGATTGTTTTAACATTTTGATAACATTTCTTTCTAATTGTCTATTTTTGTAAACAGTCCTTGACCTTCATAATGTAATGCTTCCTCTTCTTCTTTCGTTCGCCTTAAATATGTCTATAACTGCAATGTTGCCTCTTGTATAAATTTAACTGTCCTATTTAGTTCACTCAGCAGTCCATAGGGTTTATCTTCCACTTTCGTCTCTCTAGGCCAGAAGGTTTGCCTAGATGTTGTAATTTTGGCAGTCTTTGAGTACGTGCTCTGCTGTCTGCGACGTCAATCTACACGTGCATATGGCTGATTCACCATTTTTGAATTTTGTATACATGTGGTTGCGTAATCTATTGCGTCCTGTTCTGAGGCACAGAATAATGACTTGTTCTGGTCTGTCCATAACGTGGTAGTCGTCTTGAGCAGGTTTTGGTGGCCTTCTGACTGATTTGATCATTCTTTTCTTTTGGTTGTATGTAACGGGCACATCAGGCTGTTCTTCTTTTGCTCCTTCCTTAGTCAATCGATTAGTTCTGTCGTTTCGGGTACTCCACAGTGGATGGTATCCACTGTATGGTGACCTTATGCTGACTGCTAAGTTCAGAAAGTAGTGTCCTTAGTACTGGCAATTTCCCAGACATCATTTGTTTTTGTTGAGGTGAGTTTCTTGCAAGCAACATTCGCTTACCTTTTCTTGGTTCAAGATGTTTTCTAGTTTTATTTCTTTTGGGTTGCTGACTCCCTCCGCATTCCAGTGCATTAGTTTTAGTCTTTGTTTGGTATGGCCAGAAGCTCTATTCTCAGGTCCCCTGGCTCTACAGGACATCTGAGAAGGACCTCCAGTAGCTGTGATTGGACCCTTTCGAGGCATAGGGCCCGGCACTGCATCTGCCTGGGTTTCCAAAGCAGGGCGAGCACCGTAACATTTAGCAGTAGTCGACATATTTCATTACGCGTGATTGCATGGCATCCTGGTTCTTGTGGTGCGCCTCCTGGCTGGTTGCCTCCGACTTAAGCACTTTTCCTTTGCTAGTGCAGATTGTGGTCTTACTCGAGTTTAGGTGTGTAGGCACGCACACACATGTTTGCGCATACATGTACGAGCATACACATCTAGAGCGTTCTGGTTATTTCTCGGCGCCAGTGACTCGCCGCCGCCCCTTCTCCTGTTAGTTAAAACAGTTCTGCCACGAGAAGGCCAGGAGTTGGACTTTTGCTGCATAGATGATGAATGCACGAGCCATTGGGTATTTATGCAAGGTTGGGCGCTCACCCCAACCCCACCCCCGGCTACATACAGCAATATTTTGAACCATGTAATGCTAAAACGCGAATTTATCGATTTTCATATATAGAAATATTGATCGACATGTAAACATTTAATAAAGATGATTTTATGAAAAACAGATATTTCTCCTATGAATAAAATGATTTATTTTGCTTTTGATTTTTTGCTAGTCTTTTGCTGTTATGCTGTTATAAATTATTTCCACATTTACAATGTTCAAATTAATTTATTTGTTGTAGTAGTCTTGATATATTTCTGAAATTTATTCTGAGTTTACTACTTGTTTTCCGAATATTTTATTGTCACACACAGCCGGGAGTAGGTTTTGTTTCATTTCCGTTTTGAAGTTTTGTACAATTCTAACTGTTCGAATTTTATTAAAACAATGAGTGTCAATAACAAACGTAAGACTGAAGATGAATGCCGTGTTTTTAATGATGAATGGACAACTAAGTACTGTTTTATAGAAGTTGGAAGCAAATCAGTTTGCTTGTTATGTCGTGAGTCAGTGGCTGTCTTCAAGGAGTAAAATTTAAAAAGACATTATGAATCAAAACATTTCGATTTCGGATACAATTTAACAACTGAAGGGAGGGAAAGGAAATGCCTGGAGTTGGTGTTATAAATGCCCCTAGATATTTAAAACTATCCACTTGGAAATGACTTTCCCTTCTATCTCTATTTCATATTTGGGTGTCACCCTTTTCTTTGATATCAACATTGTTACTGTTTTCTTGATATTCATGGAGAGTCCTTTCTTCGCACTCTCTGTTACTACAATGTCTAACAGCTTTTGTAGATCTTTTGCATTATCCGCCATCAATACTGTGTCATCTGCATAGAGTATATTGTTTATATTATAACCTCCGAATATTATTCCTGGCTTCTCTTTTATCTCTCTCATCACTTCACTATAGAGGGAGAAGAGATCCTGTCATAAAAAAACATCCCTATCGTACTCCCAGCCTTATTTGTTCATAATTTCCTTCTTTATTTTCCATTTTAATTGCTGCTACTTGGTTCCAGTAAATACTGTTTAATTATTCTGAGATCTTTCCCTTCAATGTTTATATTTTCCAATATGGTAATTATTTCATCATGTTTTACTTTATCAAATGCCTTAGTATAATCTAGAAACACAAATATATGTCTTTCTGTGTCTCTATTGATCTTTCTAATAGTGCCCGAAATGTATATATTGCATTGTCTGTACCCTTTCCTTCCACAAATCTATACTGTACTTCACTAATTTCTATTTTTATTTTCTGTCTTGTTCTTCTCATTATAATTCTGAGTAGAAGATTGGTGACATGGTTTATGAGGTTAATTTTACGAAAATCTCCGCATTCAATTGCTCCTTGTCTTTTTGATATAGCTATAAATACAGATTTCGGCATATCGCTTCGTAGATATCTACTGCTGAAATATCATTCAACATTTTGGTTAATATATCTACGCCAAATTCTCCCATTCCTTCTAATTCTTCAATTGTGATTCCATCTGGCCCAGCTGTTTTTCCTTTCTTCATATGTTTGATAGCGTTAGCGACTTCTTCTTTTAGAATAGGTGCATCTTCTAAGTTACTTTCTTCTGTTAATTCTGCCCTTTCTCCACCATTTAATTCTCTTATACTCATTCCTCCTCTTCATTATAGCATCTTCCTTCAATAATATCTTTCCTGTTATTTTTTTTTTTAAATTTTAAACACTGTATTTTTTTTTTCCTATGAGCTCACTGAACTTGTCTGTGCATACTTTGTATTTCTTTAATAGAATTTAATTCAATTTTCTTGCCCTGCTCGTTTAACCACCTTTCATTTGCCTTCACACAATTATTTCTTATTTCTTTATTTATGTCGTTATATTCTTGTTGATCATTTTTACTTTTTTTTTTTTTTTTGGCCATCAACTTTAAGATTTCTTCAGTCACCCAATTTTTTTTTTAGCACTTTGGCTTCTCTCCGGTAATATTTCTTTGCTCGTTTGGTGAATTAACATTTTCCATTGTTCGTTTATATTCTGTATGTTAGGCATTGCATTGTACTTTTTTTTTTCTCTTCACTTTCACTCTGTATTGATGATGTGGAGGCGGAATCACAGGCTTTGATCTTCCAAAATTCTTTAGAGGATGATGCTGTCGACAAGTGAGAAGTTCATGGGCCCAGGTCGGAGATAGAGTTGTGAAGGAAGATTTTGGTGCTTTTGCTTTGACCACAAGTAGCCTGACTGTGGAAGTCATAGCAGTAAGAAAAGCAATAACATAGCTAGAGACACAGACATTCACTAGGGCATGTTTCCATAGTGACTCAATGAGTATGCTCAGGAAGATAGAGATGGGGTGCGTCCGGAGAGAGTGGGTACTGTCTCTGGAGCCGTCTCAGTTGGCAAAGATTAGTTTCATTTTCGTTCCAGGGCATGCGGGTGTACACGGAAATAGCAGGCTGACATGCTTGCAGGTAAGGCTACTGTGTTGGGCGGTCGTGCCATGGGCCAGGCTGACATTCTGAATGCGCTATGAGAAGCAAGTCGTTTGCGAGAACCAAGTGATGACTGCGAATCTACAACCATGGTCAAGCTGCGAGAACAGCAAGTTATAAGAGAGGTGACAAAACAAGAACACTACGCAGGAAGCCAAAGAAGATTAATAAACCAACACAGAACTGGTGTATTTAGCCGCTACACGCAGAGGGATTTACTGAGGAGGGGATCCGAGCACTTATGGACTGAATGTTTCGATGTGCAATGAGGATGATCTGTCGACTAACTAACTATAGCTTTTAAATTTCTAAAACAATATTTTTACTGTATGAGAAAACAGATCTGGAGAGATTACACATCCCAGTCCCACACCTTTCTTAATAGGCGGACATTGGCCCACTTTCTGAACAATGTTTATGGCAGCTCGTTGTTTCCAATACATGTTTTTGCAAGTCTAAGGTCTTTCCCAAAGAGCCAATAAATGCTGGGGTTGATTTCGTCGTCTTGTAAAAGAGATGTTAACATGTACATTCTTGGACTAAACCCCGACATTGACCTACTGTCCGAGTCATGCCGGCCAGCGCAGCAACCGGCCAGCGGGTCTATCACATTAAAAAAAGGCCAGTAGTTGCAACCAGCAAACGGGTCTGTCACTTCAAGAAGGCCAGTAGTTGCAACCAGCGAGCGGGTCTGTCACATTCAAGGCCAGTAGTTGCAACCAGCGAGCGGGTCTGTCACATTCAAGGCCAGTAGTTGCAACCAGCGAGCGGGTCTGTCACATTCAAGAAGGCGAGTTTTTGCAACCTACACTCACGGTTTTTCACGCGAGATAATTAATGGAAGACTGAGAGTAGTTGCAACCAGAGAGCGGGTCTGTCACATTCAAGAAGGCCAGTAGTTGCAACCAGCGAGCGGGTCTGTCACATTCAAGAAGGCCAGTAGTTGCAACCAGCGAGCGGGTCTGTCACATACAGGAAGGCCAGTAGTTGCAACCAGCGAGCGGTCTGTCACATTCAAGAAGGCGAGTTTTTGCAACCTACACTCACGGTTTTTCACGCGAGATAATTAATGGAAGACTGAGAGTGAACAACTGCAGATCAAACAGGCAATGACACATTAGACAATCATTTACAGATGTTTGAGTCTGAATTTAGGTGTGGATCAGTAGGGGAGAGGGTGTGCAGGTGAAATGGGAGAAAAATCCGACGTGTTTATGTCATCATAATCATTTTCCACCTCAGCCGCCAGGCGTCATGGGGAAGAATAGTTGACGTTCTAGAGCCCGATGGATGGCACTGGATAGTGTCATTTTGTTTCATTGTGCAATGTCTTTGATGTCGTCCATAAAATTCTTTTCTGATTCCCTCTTCTTTCGTGTAGGGCTTGTGCTGGTAGTTGATGGTGTTGCATTCTAACGAGAAGTCCAAACCATTTGATCTTCTGTCGTTCAATATACAGGGTGGACCAAAAAGTGAGAACATCGCGTAAAAAGTAATATAATTACATCAATTTGTTTAACTGTATCCATAATAGCTTAAATTGTTTACTCATTTACTTACTTACCTATATGATGTCTTTATTTGGACAATTTCCGGACGCCATCTTTGGTTTTTAATATGCCAATTGTTTACATCAGCAGGTTTAAATTTTTTTTACCAAGAATGACAAAAATTACCGCGGAAGACCATGGGAAACAGTGGGGTGCTAGGAGAATGACCAATGAGTTTCCAAACAAAGCCTGGAGATTAGCTAGTGTCAGTCAGGTTATCAATAAAATTAACAACGACGGTACAACAGAACGTAAATCCGGAAGTGGTTGACCAAAATCTGCCAGAACACAACAGAATATTGAGCGGGTGAGTGGGCTGATCTGCAGTCAAGATGATGATCCTCACAGTCACAAAAGTCCGCGGGAAATAGAAAGACAAACTGGTATACCACGGTTGTCGGTTTGACGTATTATTAAGCAAGATTTACTACTCAAAATCTTACGTATAATCGGGCAAAAGCTCAATGAAAATGTCAAATTGAAACGCTTGCAACGCAGTCGGCAGCTACTTGAGCGGTTTCCTAATGAGAGAAATGTACGAAGCATCTAGTTTACAGACGAAAAGACATTCACGTTGCCACTCCAGTTAACTCTCAAAATGACCGTGTTTATTCAGTTGAAACAAAAAACAATACAAGTTCAGGAAATTCGACTTATACGACAACGTGGCCATTCCAGGCTCGGTATCATGGTATCAGTTGGTGTGTCTCAAATGGGGAAAACCAGTATTGTGTTCGTTAAACCAGGCGCCAAAGTAAACAGTGAATAATATTGTGAACATGTTCTGAGACAAGGTTTGCTGCCTGTAATTCAAGCGACATGTGTCGCCATACTGACATTACAGCAAGACGGAGCTCCATCTCACACAGCCAGAAATACGATCAACTTTCTTCGTCAGGAGAATGTTAACTTCATCGAGCCAGACATGTAGCCACCGAAGAGTCCTGATTTAAACCCAGTAGATTATGCCATATGGGGTGCTTTGCAAGAAAATGTCTACCTTTGGCGAAAATTTACCACAGTTGAGCAGCTCAAGTTGGCAATAATTGAAGAATGGAGAAATCTGGGCCAGCATTTATTGACAGTAGCATAAACGAGTGGCGTCGACGCTTAGAAAAACTCGTTGAGATGCAAGGATGACACATTGAACATTATTTCTGATTAGCTAAATACTTGGCAAACAAATTACATGAAACAATATAATTAGTTGAATTAAATTTTTCAATAACTCGTATGCTACAAGATATTCTCACTTTTTTTTTGGCCCACCCTGTATGTGGCACAAGGTGTTGATCCCACTGTCAGTCTGACATCATCATTTCATATTCGGTCTCGGATATTTAAGTTGACAACTCTCCTCAAGCATCTCATCTCACAGGCGTTGATTAGCTTTAGTATGATAGACAATGTGCAAGTTTGACATTGATAGCGTAGGGTTAGTTTGAATATATTATTTATTATCTGGTGTTTTGCGGACACAGATGTATTTGATTGTTTCAGTATTGGTGATAGTTGATATATTAGCGCACTTGTTTTTAACACTGATTTCAATTTCTCTTTCTGTTCTACCATCTTATGTGATAATACTGCATAGATATTTACATTCTTAAACTAGTTTAAGAGATGTACTATCTATCTGTACACTTAGTGGACCGGGAGATCTGCTAACCTGCATGACTTCGGTTTTGGTTGTAGTTATGTTCACATCGTATCTACTGTACATTCAACTCAGCTTATTAGTATGACTTTGAAGTCTGCTCTCGCCACTATAAAACAGGCACAGATCTGTCATTTCTGTCAACAGTCATTTACTGCATATATAGTACCTTGCGGTGTATGGTTAATAACTAATGTAGATTGTTCACTAATCGCTCATAACTAATGTAGAATGCTCACTAATCGTTTGTAACTAATCTAGACTGCTCACTGATTAATTTATCGTTGTAAAATCGTGTTGCTGTTGTTAGAGTAATTGTGTTTTGCTGTTGTTTTATGTCACAGGTTGTTTGCGATGTGTAGTCCCGTATTTGGGGAGTTATATTGACGGCCATTCCCCGGTGTTGCGCAATGCGAGGCTATCCGTTATATAATGTCTTTTACACGTCTTCCTTTATCCCCACCAAGCGAAGCAAGCGAGGATCTAGTATCAACGGAAACAAATTGTCTGTGGACGCTGGTGGAATCTTCAATGAGACTTCTGACTGCAAGTTATATATCTTCAGTCTTTGCTGACACGTTGTTGCAGTACACTCTAGTGCCAACACATAGTTTCGCAGCAGAATTAGTTTGTTCAATTGAACTGCAATGTTTGAAGACGCTCTCAGCTGACCCAACTTTGTTAACTTGTGTGAAAGGCCAGTGATTGAGGCTGTTCTGTCATTTGTAGTTGATGCCTTTCTGACATTCCCCGCTGAGATTCTTGCATTTCTGGAATAAATGTAGCAATCTTGGTGTACAATTCATCTTTAGTATTTAGGAGATAGGGTTGAGTTGAGATGAGTCAAGGACCGACGTCACAGCAGTCGGTACATTCCTATACGTGCTCCGTCCTCATCTTCAACAGCCAGCAAAGAGTATCAATACTATTGTTACCAGTAGCAGTCTGATTATATGCCCTTACGGCATTTCCTCTGAGTTTAGAAGATAGGGTTATCTATTCTGCAGCAGATATATGTTTCTGTAATTTCATATGATTAAGAGGATTCTGTACTCCCATCTTCAAAATTGATGGTGCTTGATTATTATTTAGAATAGCGTATTTGCTTTCACATAATCTGACCACGTATTTAAAATCCAGGCTTGGCCATGGGAATCCCATGGGAATAAAGGGGGATTTTCTGAGTAGTTTAGGGATGGGATGAGACTGGATGGGACAGGCATAAATTACCATTGGATGGGACAGAAAAACATGTCCCATGGACAAGCCTGCTAGGCTTGGCCATAGAAATGTTATTCCCATATGTTATCCCCATAGAAATCCCATGGGAAAGTCCCATAGGACGGGATGGGATGGGACATGCATAAATTACCATGCAAAGTAAATTATGTCCCATGGACAACCCTGATTAAAATCTGATATTTTTCTATCATGATTTTGTATGGGGTACTCGGCCCGGAGACACACCAGGAACTATGAAGTCAGAGGCAATATAGGTCAGGGAGTACACCAGAAACTATAACGTCAGAGGCAACAGGTCTGGGAGTACACCATTAACCATGACGTTATAGACAACAGATCAGGGAGTACACCAGTCACCATGACGTTAGAGACAACTGGTCAAGGTGTATACCAGTAACCATGACGTCAAAGATACCAGATCAGGGAGTACACCAGTCACCATGACGTTAGAGACAACAGATCAGGGAGTACACCAGTCACCATGACGTTAGTGACAACAGATCAGGGAGTATACCAGTAACCATGACGTTAGTGACAACAGATCAGGGAGTACACCAGTCACCATGACGTTAGTGACAACAGATCTGCGAGTATACCAGTAACCATGACGTTAGAGACAACAAGTCAGGGAGTACACCAGTCACCATGACGTTAGAGACAAGTCAGGGAGTACACCAGTCACCATGACGTTAGAGACAACAGATCAGTGAGTACACCAGTCACCATGACGTTAGAGACAAGTCAGGGAGTACACCAGTCACCATGACGTTAGATACAACAGATCAGGGAGTACACCAGTCACCATGACGTTAGAGACAAGTCAGGGAGTACACCAGTCACCATGACGTTAGAGACAACAGATCAGGGAGTACACCAGTCACCATGACGTTAGAGACAACAGATCAGGGAGTACACCAGTCACCATGACGTTAGATACAACAGATCAGGGAGTACACCAGTCACCATGACGTTAGATACAACAGATCAGGGAGTACACCAGTCACCATGACGTTAGAGACAACAGATCAGGGAGTACACCAGTCACCATGACGTTAGAGGCAACAGATCAGGGAGTACACCAGTCACCATGACGTTAGAGACAACAGATCAGGGAGTACACCAGTCACCATGACGTTAGAGACAACAGATCAGGGAGTACACCAGTCACCATGACGTTAGATACAACAGATCAGGGAGTACACCAGTCACCATGACGTTAGATGTACTCCCTGATCTGTTGTCTCTAACGTCATGGTGACTGGTGTACTCCCTGATCTGTTGTATCTAACGTCATGGTGACTGGTGTACTCAGAGACAACAGGTCAGGGAGTACACCAGTCACCATGACGTTAGAGACAACAGATCAGGGAGTATATCAGTAACCATGACGTTAGAGACAAAAGGTCTGGGAGTACACCAGTCACCATGAACACACCAATAAATGCTGACAACTCAGTGGGAAAAAAGTGTTGAAGTGCTATATAGAACCTAGACTACTCTATGCTTGTGAAACATGAATAATACGCAGACACACAGAGAAATATCTAATGGCGGTGGAAAAGTGGTTTTGAATTAAATGCAAAGAATACCATGGGCGCAAAACGTTCGTAAAACGAACGATTAACACATGAAAACATTAAAATGAGACTGAAAGAACACCACATGTCGAACAGAACACAGAAAAAGAACCAACGGCAAATTGCACCATTAAATAACTCCTGTTTGTGGACGATCAAGCACTAATAGCAAAATCAGAAGCGTAAATACAAGACCACTTGAATAGTCTAAACGAAGTGTGTAAGGAACATAAAATGAAAATTAGCACCAGTGAAACCGAGATAATAACTGTAACCACAGAAGATAAGACAGCAATGATTCATCTAAAAGAACACCCCCTGAAACAAGAAAAAAAGCTTCAAGTACTTAGGAAGTATAATATCATCGAATCATAAATCAGAAAACGGGATCGAAAATAGATGCAATGAGGTAAACCAATTCATTTGACAAATAGCACCAATATATGCTGAGAACATTAATTTAACGTTCTATAGATCCTCATTAAGAGGTTTAAAGTGTATTCATTCCAATTACGGGGCGTCGATAGAGTCCCGTACTGTTAACTGTAGTCACTACCTCTCCGTGCCAGAGTGAGTAAGTTGCGCACCCGCTGCCTTCGTTGGACGTGGTAGCTGTTTCCCATGCTCCCTCTCTGGAATAGAACCCTGATTCCCCATTACCCGTTGGGAACATGGTAGGCATGTCAAGTACCATCGACATTTGATAGGACAAACATTTGATAGATGCGTCGCCTCTCGTAAGGCCATTACAAGAGTAAACCATATTCCCTTAACAATTGGAACTTGGAATGTACGCACCCTACTTGACAGAGACGGCGCGTCGGGTCCAGAGAGACGAACAGCACTGATTGGGAAAGAGCTGGGCAGGTCCAACACCGACATTGCAGCCTTGAGCGAGACACGACTTGCAGAAGAAGGCCAAATCTGTGAAATAGGTGCCGGCTACACATTTTTCTGGAGTGGAAGGAAAAGCGAGGAAAGACGCCAGTCCGGTGTGGGATTTGCCATTAAGTCGGCCCTGGTCGGCAAATTAGCTGGATTTCCAAAGGCTATAAACGACAGGCTCATGACCATTAAGTTGCCCCTGCTGAATGGAAGGAAGCATGCAACCCTTGTGAGTGTCTACGCACCAACTATGACCAACGAAGATGATGTCAAGAACAAGTTCTATGAGGACTTGCACAATGTATTAACATCTGTTCCCAAAGGAGACAAACTTATACTCCTTGGGTATTTCAATGCCAGAGTAGGCACGGACACCACCTCTTGGAGTGGCATTATTGGAAAGCATGGAGTCGGAGATTGTAACAGCAATGGACTCCTCCTCCTTCAGACATGTGCCAAACATGATCTCCTGATTACGAACACAATTTTCCGTCTCCCCATGAGAAATAGGACATCGTGGTTGCACCCTCGCTCGAAACACTGGCACCTCATTGACTATGTCATCATCAGGAGGAGTGACAGACAAGACGTTCGAGTGACAAAATCCATGTGTGGTGCCGAATGTTGGATAGACCATCGTCTCATTGTCTCCAAAATAAACATTCACATCTGTAATATAATAAAACGTCCTTACCCTTTCCTATTTATTGACTCTCTTAAAAATAAACAATCCCTTACAACTACGGTTTAAGTATCTTACTGAATATAGGATAAAAACTAACCCGTAGGGTAGCTAAATTAATTTAGCCTTATTTTGGCCTACGTACCTGGCCAACAGTCGTCGACTGATTGTAAGACAAAGGCCCAGTGTAGCCATTTTTAGTTCAAGCTAAGAAAGTAAACAGACGTGCGTTCCCTTGTGGGATTTCTTTCCTCGTGTGGGGAAAAGGTATTGTTGCCTTTAAAACCATGATTCTCTTCAACTATTGGTATGTTATATCTACATTATTAAAATGTATTTAGGTATTACATAGACCAGTATGTTTAATTAAGAGTTAGTTAGAATAATAAGTCAATTCTCTTAAACCAGGCTGGAAGATGTTTACCAAGGAAACACATGTGGGCGCCACGCTGTAATTTTTCCTGTTTTACAATTTCAAATCCATATGTTAAAATCTTGTATAGGCATTATGAACTTATATCTCACTAGTAGTGCTTATAACCTAGAAATATTATGTGTACCGTAGAGTATCAAACTCAGGTAAAAACCACATTCTAGGCATTTTCTCAAGGTGGGAACAGACTCTTGTTTACATACTTCAGTAGAGAACTTGTGTCTGTCAATTTCATATTCCTATGTTAAAACTTCTATGCACTGTGAACAATATCTCACTATTTATGCTTAGAAATCTGCAAATAATCTATGTACTATAGAAAGGAAGTTTTATCCATGCGGAGACATACAAATGATTACGCCTATTCCTGACTCTTAGTCAGGGGATAAAATGCTTGCCACATCATAATCTGTAACTTGGAAATATAGTGCTAAATTTTAGTACCATCCTTTTGCTAACAGATTAATAACCACTCCATAGTAGTGAAGAACATATAATCATTTCATAAAATAGTGTTAGGAGAATGCCATGTTTGAGAATATAAATTCATGAACAATTAAAGTAAACGCGTGATGTAAATGCATGTTCGGATAGGATTCAATCCCCATCGCCTCACCGTAGTAGAAACAGAAGCGAAGATTGATGTGAATAAATTGCTTGCAATATTCAGAATACTGGACCATGCGGCATAAGTTATTCTAATAAATACCCTCCGAATAATAGCAGTCATTGACAAAATATATCACAGCGGCTACTATCCTCATCTGTGGTACGCAGTGGGGAAAAACAATATATGTTTTAGTTATGGATTAACCCCTGAAGAAAATTCAAAACCATTGGCTCCGGCATTAAATTTTATGATTAAATTATTATGTATGATTATCATGTACTTAATATCAGAGAAATGTACATGTATGTTTTTTTTCTGGTATGAGAATTTTCTCTGTTCTGATTGTTACTTTTTCCTGTGGGAATATACATTTTAATGTTGCACCTTGGGGACATGAGGATGTTGATAGTAAGAATCCATGTGTATGTCAGTACTTAAGAAGCCAATGTTGAATAGTCTTGACCTAATGATGATTATAGTGCCGAAAGGAAGACGCGGCATTAGAAACCACAGAGATTCTGTATAGGCTATTCTCTTCAAGTAATGAGAGAGACAATATCAACATATTGGATGGACAGAATGACTTCACTCATCTAATAGTCCCAGTAACAACAGAACATAAATATAAGTGAGAAAATACCTTACTCACTATTAAGAGTCAGAATGGCTCTACTCAGCAATGAGGGACAGTGGAACGTGGACACCCACTCCTTTCCCCTTCTCCCCTTGTTGTTTTGTATTTGTGTTTGTAATTGTGTTGTAAACCTTTTATCAAAACACAGTAGGTTAATGCTAGTGTTGTATTCTTGTCATCCCTTTTCTATAGAAGAGAAGCAGGTGGTGGTTGAATGTGGTGGGACTATATCACTAAACCTGGATCCTGGGTCAACAGCCAGAAAGTGAATGTCCTAACCATAGTCTGCATCTAGAAATACCCATGGACTGCTGCGCTCAATAGCTCCATAGCGAGCAACAGATAAATTGAAGACAACTGACTGGGTGAGTGATTAAGTCCTATTTTAGTAGGAATATCCAGGATGGACTTCAAGATCTAATAATCTACAAAGATGAAGATCATCAGAGTACTGACAACAGTGTATCGTCTGCGTTACTTCTGAGAAGTATCACCTATGGCCTCATCATTCAACCAAGTCAGTGAAACTGGGACAATCCTTCTAGCAAGTTACTAAAACTAACAACAGTGAGTAACCTTCAACTGTTGGTTGGATTACCAAGTTAATATCCACAATGGATAAGTCTTCGAAAGAACATCTCACAGCTGCAACAGTCAAACATAAGGTTCCAGCCATGCAACACCAAGTTCTAGCTATGAACACCAACTCAAAATGGGAGAAGACACTGAACCACATAAGCCAATACAACCAAGGTACAAACTTAATATCATCTGAAACATAACTACGAAACCAGATTACCTCAAGGTTCCAAACCCTGAACACCATCAGATAAAAGACCATATGAAAGCAGCTAAATGTCTCTACATCTGCAACAAGAGGAATCATCTAATTGTTTGCAACCCTGTTACTGTGCTGGATTTATTTATCTGTGGATATATGTAGGTATAGATCAATTGTGGCCCTAGTCACAGATACTACCATGAGATGCTCTCAGTCATATAAAGTTCTACACTGGACTAGATAATAACGACTAATTCCTTGCCGGTCCAATGTCAGCCTAAATGCCATGGGTTATAGACTCGCGACTA
This sequence comes from Cepaea nemoralis, assembly GCA_014155875.1. Classification (NCBI taxonomy): domain Eukaryota; kingdom Metazoa; phylum Mollusca; class Gastropoda; order Stylommatophora; family Helicidae; genus Cepaea; species Cepaea nemoralis. The sequence goes on along the minus strand of JACEFZ010018826.1, from coordinate 16,916 downwards.
GGTGGGTGAAACCTTTGTAAGCCAATTTGGTAGTCGGATATTAGAAGCCGAGAAGCTGAATGGACGTCAACTTTTCATCAGACCTGATGATAAAGGGAATTACCTTCTGCAAAGCTTAAGTGGAAATCCTGAAGTATGACCAACCGGAGGCACCAAATTTCACAAAAAGGGCACCGAGCCTAAGGCAACAGAATATTCGTGATTCTAGCCCCAAACGGAGGGGATATATGGTGTGTGATTTTTCAATTCCTGGATTATGGAGTATAAAATAGTCACCAGCCAATTACCAGTGGATAAATATTAGGAACATAACTGAGTGCATTAATTCGGTACCCAAATAATGGGAAAAGGATCTAATCGACAGCAAAGATGAACCCTTAACCGCACACCAGGAGAAAAATGACTCTATTAATTAGTTTAATTAGTAATACAAAATGCTGTTTTTTTCTGAAGGTAACAGGTCAGTAGTTTTTTTTTTCCAATGGTATATATATGGTATAGTATTTTGACACCAACTCATTATTTTTAAAATGAGAGAATGGTGAAAGGTGTCAGAAATAAATGTTATGTTGGGTTCTATGTACTTTAGATCATTATTTGCCTTAATTATGAGGGAAAATGAAAGTAGACCCAATTTGTGGTTGTTGTGTTGTTTGTAATAACCTTGTTTTTTTCTGGGGTCACTGGGTACTATATTGTAATAATGGAATGAATCCCATGCCTGTCTGAAAATGCATAGTGTTTATTACACCTATATATATGTAACTGCAGATCTTGAGTTAATACCTGAACTGTTTGTCCAAAAGTGTTGTGTACATCAAGTAAATGTGGTGTCCAACAAGTGGTTGTTTATATGTTGTGAGCAATCAATATCCTTCTAGCACTATAGTTAATTTAAAGGGTGATGAAGTGGGAAGGAAAACCTACACACAGATGCCATTGGTTCAAGGATTGAACTCTTTTCTCCTGGGATTTGTGGTAAATATCCCTGATCACCCTGAATTCTAACCAGTGACCAGAGAATCAATAATACCCCCTAGACATTGTAACGAAATATTCTTAGGAATTAAAATCCACATCCCACAACATCAGGCCACCACGGCGTCCTCAAGGGGTGAAAATGCAAAAAATGCTAAATTTCAGCCGCCTAAACAGCAAGAAAATGCAGCAGTCGTTTGAAAATATGCTGGAAGACCGCCTCAAGCCCAATGCTGCAGCTAAACAGGATAGAGAAACAGAATGGAGAGCCCTAAAGGACATAATTTACAACACTGCTATGGAAATCCTGGGTCCAGCCCCCCGAAAGCATAAAGACTGGTTTGATGAAAATTCCGAAGACATCAACCAATTGCTGGCCGAGAAACATCTACTCCTCAAGGCTCATTTGAATGACCCGAAGTCAACATAAAAAAAAGATACCTTCAAGAACATTCAAAGAGTAGTGCAGCAGAAACTTCGGCACATGCGGGACTCCAGGCTGAGCAGCAAAGCTGATGAAATTCAGGGTTTTGCTGACAGACATGATATGAAAAACTTCTACGACTTACTGAAAGCGGTCTATGGTCCTACATAACCAGGCATAGTTCCCCTCCTCAGTGCAGACGGGGGAACATTGGTCACCGATAAGAAAGAAATCCTTCAACGCTGGGCAGAGCATTTCATCAACATCTTAAATGCAACTTCCTTCTTCGATGATCAAACCATCAACTGCCTTCCTCAGGTTCCCACCAATGAGACACTTGATGACCTGCCAACCATAGTGGAAGTAAACAAAGCCATCCGGCAACTCTCCAGCGGCAAGGCACCTGGTCCTGACTCCATCCCAGCAGAGATATACAAGGCAGGTGGGCCGGTCCTAACAGAGCAGTTTCACCAAGTCTTTACAAACATTTGGGTGAACCAGACCATGCCACAAGATTTCAAGGACGCATCAATAGTCCACCTTTACATACGTAAAGGAAACCGCCAATCCTGTGACAACCACCGAGGCATCTCCTTGCTTTCAATTGCAGGGAAGATACTCGCCAGAATTCTTCTCAATCGCCTCACAGCCCATCTCGATCAAGGTCTTCTTCCTGAGAGTCAATGTGGCTTCAGAAAAGAACGTGGAACTGTTGACATGATTTTCGCTGCAAGGCAGCTGCAAGGGAAATGCCAGGAACAGAACTGCGAAATGTTCTCCACTTTCATTGACCTTACCAAGGCTTTTGAAACAGTCAGCAGAGAAGAACTGTGGAAGATTATGGCAAAATATGGCTGTCCACGAAAGTTTGTCCAAATAGTGCGGCTATTTCATGATGGCATGCAGGCAAGAGTACAGGAAAATGGTGAACTCTCTTAACCCTTTCCTGTCACCAATGGAGTGAAGCAAGGATGTGTCCTGGCACCAACACTGTTCAGCCTCATGTTTTCAGCCATGTTGATGAATGCCTTCGACAACGATGACATTGGAGTAGACATCAGCTACTGAATGGATGGAAAGTTATTCAATCTCAGAAGGCTGAAAGCTAAAACCAAAATTAACAGCGACACCGTCAGAGAGTTCCTGTTTGCTGATGATTGCGCTCTGTATGCCAACTCAGAGGCGGACATGCAACATAATGTTTCAGCTTTCTCACATGCCTGTGCCAACTTTGAGCTCAATATCAACTTGGAGAAGACTGTAGTTATGTACCAGACAGCTCCAGGGAATAATCAAACTGTGCCGAATATCAAAGTGAATGATCATAGACTAAGTGTTGTGGACAAATTCACCTATCTTGGCAGCACTGTGTCACCAGCTGCCACAATTGATGACGAAGTGAATGCAAGAATCTCCAAGGCCAGTGCGGCCTTTGGCAGACTGTACAAGAATGTATGGAACAGAACTGGAATAAGCCTGCAAACAAAGCTAAAAGTCTACAAAGCAGTTGTATTATCCACACTGCTATATGCTTGTGAAACCTGGACTGTTTATCAGCGACACGCTAGGAAATTAAACCACTTCCACACAGTCTGCCTAAGGAAACTACTGAAGATTAAATGGCAAGACAAGATTCCAGACACTGAAGTCCTAGAAAGAGCATCCATGCCCAGTATTCACACTCTACTGATGAAGAATCAGATTCGCTGGGCTGGTCACTTGACTCGCATGCCAGATCACAGGCTCCCTAAACGAATTTTTTACGGCGAGTTGCGTTGTGGTAAACGCTCCCAAGGCGGCAAGAGAAACGCTTTAAAGACACTCTGAAAATCTCACTGAAGGCTTTAGGAATTCATCATGACACCTGGGAGGCTGCAGCCAGAGACGGAAATTCGTTGCGTGCATCATTACGCAAAGGTGCAGTCACTTGTGAGGCATACAGGACTGCAAGAGCTGTGAAGAAAAGACAGAACAGAAAAACCACTGCAGAAAATCATCCTCCAGAAACGTCAAGCATTCTTTGCCCACATTGTCAAAGAACATAAAATAGGCCTTATCAGCCATCTTAGAACCCACGGCTCCATACCTTCAACCCCACTGGATGAAATGAATGGTCATCATCATTCTTGATGGACAAACAATATGACGTGGGAGGACCATAACATTTGTGTGGGCCTGGGGGAAAGGAAGAATAGGTGGCAGTCGTTGCCTCCAGCAGCGAACGACGAGAGCCGGCCTTGAACAGATGTTCGATCTCGCTCGTGACATTGTCAGTGTAACAGCATAACCGTGACACCAACAGGCCTGCTGTTGTGAGTGTTGAGGGCAGACATTGCGTCTCTCTGCTTATTCCATTAGTGTTGTTCCGTTTGCTGTCACACTACCATGGAATCACCTGGTTCTCTTGGTCGTGACTGCCACGTTTTGTGTTTGTGTTGATTAGCGTTGGTTACTTTCAGCGGTTACGTTGTTTGTGAAATTTTACAGTTCACTTTCACTTTTAGCTATATTTACTTCCAAAGAAATTAACATCCAGTTCAACATTCCAGCCATCTGAAAATCGGAGACCGCTACAGGAGCACTACGTTTCAAAGATTATTATTATTTACTTTTGCATTTGTTTGTTTTGAACTCATGCGTAGTCTATATATGTGCTACTACGTTTAATGCACGTGGATTATAGCTTTCCTTGTTACCAGTGTCTGTCGCCATCAGGGGGTTTCACTGCGTCTTCAGAGGTACTTGTAATTTACGTCCCAAAGCCAAGGACTAGAAGTTAACATTTTACTACAATTGGACAAGTGTAGAAATTGAACCCACTACCACGGTATCAGCACACCGGAAGTTTAAGAACGAGCGCTCTTATCCATGTGTCATGTAGACGTCTTCAAAGATGATTATAGACACGTATGCCACGCTGTGGTAGCAGCTGATGTTGTAGTCATGTTTGTGATCCGTGATAAGAAGCCCCATCACTCCCGGTACAGACTCAACGGGATATTCCAATGTTTGTGATCCGTGATAAGAAGCCCCATCACTCCCGGTACAGACTCAACGGGATATTCCAATGTTTGTGATCCGTGATAAGAAGCCCCATCACTCCCGGTACAGACTCAACGGGATATTCCAATGTTTGTGATCCGTGATAAGAAGCCCCATCACTCCCGGTACAGACTCAACGGGATATTCCAATGTTTGTGATCCGTGATAAGAAGCCCCATCACTCCCGGTACAGACTCAACGGGATATTCCAATGTTTGTGATCCGTGATAAGAAGCCCCATCACTCCCGGTACAGACTCAACCAGATATTCCAATGTTTGTGATCCGTGATAAGAAGCCCCATCACTCCCGGTACAGACTCAACGGGATATTCCAATGAGGACTGTAAATATTGTGGACTATTTAAAGCTACCTTGTTTATGTGCTCGAGGAATTCTGAGCTCCATGAATAGGACGTCGAGTGTTGGCTTGTAAGTTTGGGGATAGTACTTAACACGAAGCAATAACTTTGCTGCTTGTATCTTTGGCCTCAGCAATAACTACTTTCCTACAGTGTGGATAAATGACCTTTGAGCAAGACCACATCAAACAATCTGTATAAGTATTAGTTTTCGCATACCAAATATTAACATATTTTTCTCGTTGTTTGTGTCTGTATGTGTGCGTGTATGTGAGTGTGAGAGAGAGAGAGATAGAGAGAAATAGAGAGAGAGAGAGAGAGAGAGAGAGAGAGAGAGAGAGAGAGAGAGAGAGAGAGAGAGAGAGAGAGAGAGAACGATAACTTCAACGAAGAACGCCAAGTTTGAGAAAGTACAGTATTTCTGTCAAGAATGATTCACCCAAAACCTCGCTCTATCTCTCTCTTTTTGACTCTCAGACGCTGAATGCTTGCAGCGAGTGTAGATCTGAACAGGGCAGTATCGAATTTTACATCATTCCACAACATCTAAAATTCATTCCTATGAGCATCGTATCCTAATCGATATTCAAATGAGTAGTCTTAATGTTCCTGCAGCTGAAGATTCTCCGTTCTGATTCGCTGGAGTCAGAGACCCAAGCGTAGCCAATAACATTCTTGGACAGGGCACTTTGCACAGCTCCAGCTCTCGGACGTTTGGGCTGAATCTACAAACAGACCGCTGCGACTTCAACACGAGGTATGCTTTAAGCCCAGCTATAGACTTAGACTAGACATAGGGACTTGAATATAGATTAACTCATTACAAGTTTGTTGTAATTATTTCTTAACTGCATGAAACACTTTCATTTGTTACATATTGTAGTTTCTTTAGTGAGTAGATAAAACATAGCAAACTAACAATAACTTTAAACAAAAAATAAAAACATAAACCACTTGAAAAGGAAAGCCTGTCGGCGAAGGTCGGCAGTGTTTCAGCAAGAGAACAATTTGTTTAACGAGGCAAGATTTGTTGGTTAGTATGAGCATTGTTGATTTATAAGTTTAGCATTGACTTACTTCGGTGCTCATCACTTTAATCATGATTGCATTTAAGACAAAAGGGTTTCGTGTCTTTAACTGCGTCACTAGCTAGTAACGGTTGTTTTGTCGCTGGTGTGTGAAATGTTAGGCCTTCTTAGGCTCTAAACCACAGCACAATGGAATGGGGTGAGCAGTTCACTTCCTCGCGGACTTGTTTTTCAGAAACAGTTGCCGGAGAATTCTGCAAACTGTCCGGCATCAATTCTGTGAGCCTGGGTTGACCCCAGAGCCTCCTGGCCGCAACAAGTAACGTTTCCACTGCTGGTGTCTGAGCCCGGACTGTTTACTTGGCAAACACGCGCACTAACAATAGAACTGTCGTAGCTACTCAGTGACTTGTCAGTGCAATCATTTGGTTTGTTTAACCAGTCTTAGATGCTGGTAATTGCAGTCATTGTTATTTCCGTATGTTTTAGTGTAGCAAATGATTACTGATCAACTGAGTATCTTGTAAGTTGTACAACAGTTCCATGTTTGTAACTTGACAACTGTGAGAACCAATGACTAGCAGTCGCGGTAGCGTTGACGCTTGCTTGTCGGTGGTCAGGGGTTCCAATTCGTATCGAGACAGGTTTTAAACACTGACCGGGCTTATAGGTCGCCCCAACATAGCATGGGTACCAGAAAATGACATGAGAAATAAAGGCGGCCGACATAATCTAGACCCCATTACCAGCGAGTGCCGGGTGGTCTACATAAATATTGTTCTGGTGCCGTGTAGTCACAAGGCCTCTAGACGTGTGTGCGTTCCCTTGACTTGACTCCATGGCTGCCTCGTGCACCGGTCAGACAGACAACGGGCAAGTCATTGGTGCTTTCTTAAGTTCAGTAATCGGTAATTTCAGTCGCAATTACATTCAAATTAAATTATTAAATAGCGGGTACATTCATTAGCAGTTAAATTATGTCGCAGCGACATTTGGTAGTGGACAAGTGAATAGATAGAAAAGAGGTATATAAGATAAGCAAAGTGTTGGTGTAATTGAGATGTATGCTTCACGAGAAATATTGTTGACAAACGAGTCAAAGGTAGCATTTTGTAGGACCCAGTAAAGATGTGGAAATGGTCTGTTCGTAAATTTCAACACGTGTCATCTGCAAACAATGTCTCCTTGCTCTCTTGATAGAACCAATGTTATTTAGATAACGTATACATGTAGTAAATTATATATAACCAATTTCCTGTCATCCTGACACCTCAGTGCGTTTTTCTTCTCTTCCATTCATGTTTAACCCAAGCGTAGTACATTCATATGATACTACTTCTAGTATACTGCACTGATTTTTGCGTGCGAGTTAGCTTTTCCCATTACCAGTGTCCTTAGCCAGCAGGGGAACCCATTCAGACTTCTGGGGTACTTGTAATTTATCCTACACAAGGTAGGGGCTGAACCCGCAACCTCGACATCAGCACACCGGCATTTTAAAAGCAAGTGCTCTAATTCATTCATCCACGCTGATCTCACTAAGTACGTGCTATTGAAAAGTATTTTCACAATTATACAGAAAGAATAATAACGTGGTAATCACCATGTGCCATGCCGATAGACGTTGGCGGCCTTGGCTCGCCGTCTCACACCATCACCACAGATCTGATCTCGTCAGGGTGTTTGTCCCGGTTATGCCGTGTGGCCAATCCATTCACATGTTTATCACTTTTGCTTCCAGTTGTTCTTTTCCCATCAAATTTGCAGGTGTTTTGTAGCACGATTATTTCGCCTCATGATGTGCCACAAATCTTGACTGTCGACGCCTAATTCCTCTAACCAATTTACGGTTTTAATTTGCTTCAAGCAGTTATTGCCACGGGTATATGAAAGTATAGACCGAGGTACATATCAGGCAATGACTTTATGGGATGGGATGTTTCACTCTCTTTCTCGCCGTCAGTCCTATATAGAACAATTGTTGCTATTCGTTTTACAAGGCTTAAGATTTAATGGCGAGAGGTTCAACCTCATTGCACCGGGTTTCATCCCATACGGCTCGGTCTCTGTCCGCAGTGCAGCCTATTGAAAGTATCGCACAGAGCACGAACTCCGTAGGCCCAGCAACGACCCCCAGGGGGTCCGAGAAAACTGCAGTCGTGAACCGACTGACGTATTCCGGAATCGAACCCACAACCTTTGGAGCTTGAGGCGGGCGACTTGACCACGGAGACCCCGTTGACCAGGCTGAGATTGAGCAGTATTACATAGGTCGTGGGTCAGCCGTTGACCAGGCTGAGAGCTGAGAGCAGTATTACATAGGCCGTGGGTCAACCGTTGACCAGGCTGAGAGTGAGCAGTATTACATAGGCCGCGGGTCAGCCGTTGACCAGGCTGAGAGCTGAGAGCAGTATTACATAGGCCGTGGGTCAACAGTTGACCAGGCTGAGAGCTGAGAACAGTATTACATAGGCCGTGGGTCAGCCATTGACCAGGCTGAGAGTGAGCAGTATTACATAGGCCGTGGATCAATCGTTGACCAGGCTGAGAGTGAGCAGTATTACATAGGCCTTGGGTCAACCGTTGACCAGGCTGAGAGTGAGCAGTATTACATAGGCCGTGGGTCAGCCGGTGACCAGACTGAGAGTGAGCAGTATTACATAGGCCGTGGGTCAGCCGTTGACCAGGCTGAGAGTGAGCAGTATTACATAGGCCGTGGGTCAACCGTTGACCAAGCTGAGAGTGAGCAGTATTACATAGGTCGTGGGTCAACCGTTGACCAGGCTGAGAGTGAGCAGTATTACATAGGCCGTGGGTCAACCGTTGACCAAGCTGAGAGTGAGCAGTATTACATAGGTCGTGGGTCAACCGTTGACCAGGCTGAGAGTGAGCAGTATTACATAGGCCGTGGGTCAGCCGTTGACCAGGCTGAGAGTGAGCAGTATTACATAGGCCGTGGGTCAGCCGGTGACCAGGCTGAGAGCTGAGAGCAGTATTACATAGGCCGTGGGTCAACCGTTGACCAGGCTGAGAGCTGAGAGCAGTATTACTTATGCCGTGGGTCAGCCGTTGACCAGGCTGAGAGTGAGCAGTATTACATAGGCCGTGGGTCAGCCGTTGACCAGGCTGAGAGCAGTATTACATAGGCCGTGGGTCAGCCGTTGACCAGGCTGAGAGTGAGCAGTATTACATAGGCCGTGGGTCAGCCGTTGACCAGGCTGAGAGTGAGCAGTATTACATAGGCCGTGGGTCAACCGTTGACCAGGCTGAGAGTGAGCAGTATTACATAGGCCGTGGGTCAACCGTTGACCAGGCTGAGAGTGAGCAGTATTACATAGGCCGTGGGTCAACCGTTGACCAGGCTGAGAGCTGAGAGCAGTATTACTTATGCCGTGGGTCAGCCGTTGACCAGGCTGAGAGTGAGCAGTATTACATAGGCCGTGGGTCAGCCGTTGACCAGGCTGAGAGTGAGCAGTATTACATAGGCCGTGGGTCAACCGTTGACCAGGCTGAGAGTGAGCAGTATTACATAGGCCGTGGGTCAGCCGTTGACCAGGCTGAGAGTGAGCAGTATTACATAGGCCGTGGGTCAACCGTTGACCAGGCTGAGAGTGAGCAGTATTACATAGGCCGTGGGTCAACCGTTGACCAGGCTGAGAGCTGAGAGCAGTATTACTTATGCCGTGGGTCAACCGTTGACCAGGCTGAGAGTGAGCAGTATTACATAGGCCGTGGGTCAGCCGTTGACCAGGCTGAGAGCTGAGAGCAGTATTACTTATGCCGTGGGTCAGCCGTTGACCAGGCTGAGAGTGAGCAGTATTACATAGGCCGTGGGTCAACCGTTGACCAGGCTGAGAGCAGTATTACATAGGCCGTGGGTCAGCCGTTGACCAGGCTGAGAGCTGAGAGCAGTATTACTTATGCCGTGGGTCAGCCGTTGACCAGGCTGAGAGTGAGCAGTATTACATAGGCCGTGGGTCAGCCGTTGACCAGGCTGAGAGTGAGCAGTATTACATAGGCCGTGGGTCAACCGTTGACCAGGCTGAGAGCTAAGAGCAGTATTACATAGGCCGTGGGTCAACCGTTGACCAGGCTGAGAGTGAGCAGTATTACATAGGCCGTGGGTCAACCGTTGACCAGGCTGAGATCTGAGAGCAGTATTACATAGGCCGTGGGTCAGCCGTTGACCAGGCTGAGAGCTAAGAGCAGTATTACATAGGCCGCGGGTCAGCCGTTGACCAGGCTGAGAGTGAGCAGTATTACATAGGCCGTGGTTCAGCCGTTGACCAGGCTGAGAGTGAGCAGTATTACATAGGCCGTGGGTCAGCCGTTGACCAGGCTGAGAGCTAAGAGCAGTATTACATAGGCCGCGGGTCAGCCGTTGACCAGGCTGAGAGTGAGCAGTATTACATAGGCCGTGGTTCAGCCGTTGACCAGGCTGAGAGTGAGCAGTATTACATAGGCCGTGGGTCAGCCGTTGACCAGGCTGAGAGTGAGCAGTATTACATAGGCCGTGGGTCAGCCGTTGACCAAGCTGAGAGTGAGCAGTATTACATAGGCCGTGGTTCAGCCGTTGACCAGGCTGAGAGTGAGCAGTATTACATAGGCCGTGGGTCAGCCGTTGACCAGGCTGACAGCTGAGAGCAGTATTACATAGGCCATGGGTCAGCCGGTGAAACATTCATCAGCCGCTGATTGTCAGAACCAGCCACGGTTGCTGAGATTTTCCAGTTGCCTTTGAATGTCAGGCCAGCAAAAGCTTTCTTTGTAGAGATTTTGTGGGTATTATTGTGAGCTTTCCATGACTGTTACTGATCCAGGATTACGGGAGTCTATATATTGCGATGTTATCCCGCTGTTTCGTGCTGTTGGTAGTTTATACCTTGCTCCAATATTACCTGATGCATAGCTTTCTATGTTTCTTTCCTGCACATTTATTTTGCTGATCCTTGCTGTGTCTAATTCCCGCTTTCGTATTTTGAAGATCCATTGCATGATGGGCCTATTTTTTGCAATGTTTTTTTTTCCCGCTGCCTTGCATGTCATGTCTTTTGGATTGCATGTCATGTCTGTTGCTTTGGTATTCTCTGGCTTGCGGGTCATGTCTGTTTCTCTGTTATTCTGTTGAAAAAAAAATGGCATGAGCGGTCATATTCTGACTTTGTTTCCCCTGCATCTAACTGCCAGTGTCGTTTACAGTATGTTGATTGACAGTACCTGCAGCATCTTACATGACCGAACCATCGGATTTCTTGCCTATATCCCACTTTCTAGTGTGATTATTTCTGGTCTTACTTCTTCTTATCACATTATGCAGTTTTCGCATTCATATAATTTCGGTTGTTACAATTTTTCTTGCATCTCATACTGCCATTGTCCAACCCTGACAGTTTGGGCTTAGTTTTGTTAGGACAATATTGTAGGGCAATATTCTCTTATATCTCTCGACATGCATTTATTTTGTATTGTTGGTGACTTCTGGCCAATGACCTGCTTTGTTATGTTGGAACTGGGCTGGCTAAAAGCATTGATTCTTCTTTCAAATAAGACTACACTTCCCCGCACTTTGACTTTATTTGACTGGTGATTTTCAGTCTGGAACTGTCTTTCTAAACCTGGTCGTTTACTATTCATGTCCTCTGTTTTTGTTATCTACCCTTATTTGTTTGTGATGTTGTTTGTGCACATGTTGGTTAGGTGGTTCAACTGTAGGTGCAGAAAGTCTCCATAAAGTGTTGATTGCTGGTTATGTGCATAGTTGACCGAGCTTTATATCTATATATATATATATATATATATATATATATATATATATATATATATATATGTGTGTGTGTGTGTGTGTGTGTGTGTGTGTGTGTGTTTGTGTGTGTGTGTGTGGGGGGGGGGCGAATGGGTCAACTCTCTTCCCAGCCGGGAATCAATCGGAAGATGTGAGCTGGCACATTGTGCCGTGTTCACTGTTGCTATTTCAGATTCCCAGACCGTTTAGACAAAAGAAGAACAGAACACCACAGAAACAGTGTGATACCGTATGTTCTGTTAGATACTGGCATGCAGCATGCAAGACTAGAATGTCGATGTCATACAACCATTTAACTGGCGTGATGGGAAAATAATCCCAACCTGGTGTTTTCCTCAAGTCCTCAAAATATCAACAGCATTGAATGAAAGCCCAATGATGAAATCAACCACGCAAAGCTTTTGGAGATAGATAATTCGTTTATCTTCGTTTTAAACATTGCAGAACACGGTTTAAGTAGCACAGCTCATGTCTACGGGAATATATGGAATATATATTTATGAAGTAGGCAGTTTAGCGAAATTATCAAATATCTTTAAAGCAATGCAGACATATGTACCAGAAACCTTCAGTATGATGCCATGTAGCCACAGTTTCCAATTTGTAATGTTGCCAAACAAGTGCACTAATCGAGGCTGTAAATATTGAATTTAAAATTTTTTTTTTATTAAGTTGAGTGGGCTTTTGATTTCTGTTACAGAGACACTTTGAAGTGGTTCTCACTGAAACATCACAAACACCTCACTGCTCAGGTCACAAGTGCCGACAATGTCCAGCCATCAAGTCAACAGTCAACATGTGTCACACGTGAGAAGTGCTCGCAGATGCTCCTACACAGGTAAGACAAAACTCCTTACACCTTTCTGGTATTCCATTATGATTTTAATCAACGGCTGACATTGTGTTCATCGTTAACATAATTGTCTTCTTCATCACCATAGCCACCAATGAGCAAGTCCTACAAGAAACACAAGAAACTTTCAATAGATCCGATAAATTAGGCATGGACATTCACACTTGTTGGCCAAGTCATGGGGGGGGGGGGGGGGGGGGGGGGTGATAAACTGGAAAATCTAGTGACAACTGGCAAGATTGACGGGGACAGAGTAAAGGTGAAGCAAAGAGATACTATGTGTATGGCTTGGCCATGCGTCATAAATAAGACAAGAACACAGACCTGATCCATCACTTTGGTGATCTTGTGAGCTGGCCAACCATGACCGCACTCACTTATCGACACGCACGTGATGATGATGAGCTTGTGTTCATTTTCCCAAATTAATTTGGTCTTGTTTGTGTCCGGACTGTGGGTTCTTGTTTCAGTCTTACTCTTTATATCATTATCTATTAAACAATTAACAACACCCATCACTAGGTTCCACAATCAGATGTCTTCGCTGAGAACTTGCCTTTGAAATGTCGGCGTCTTAGTTGTAATGGAGACCTTGACATGGAACCGGTGATGTGACAGGCTAGGTTTCCTGGCTGTAACAAGCGAACCCCGGCTTCCTCAGCCGTGACGCAAGCCTTATCATCAACAGCTGGGGCTTGCATTAGCAGATGATAGCGCCCTCAGACAGTCCCAGTAGTTATCTACTTCTTTATCATCATCGGCATCAGCACGACAACAAACATCATCATCATCAACATACTCGTCATCTTCATTTTTACCACTGCTGATGCCAGTTTAATAATAATAATAATAATAATAATAATAATAATAATAATAACCATCAAGATAATGTAATTTCAACAACGACATCGCAACCACCGTCATTATTTACATTATAATCATCATCATTCCCTTCTGTATCATTGTAGCCCAGCCACCACCAGCTAACGATATCATACTCACCATCATCATTTATATTGTCATAATCATCATCACATTCATTATCATTATCCCTACCACTAACATCAAAGTCACGATCATCTCAATTTTCATCATTATTTCCAGCTTCGTTATCTCCATAACTATCACCACCACCATCACCGTCATCACAATTACAGGATGACTTCAATGAAATAGCATGCCGTTGTAGGCGTGTGCGTGTTCACGCGTCTGTGTACGTGCGCGTGTGTATGTGTGTGTCTCTGTGTGTGTGTATGTGTGTGTGTGTGCCTGTGTGTCTGTGTGCCTGTGTGTCTGTGTGTGTGTGTGTGCACGCGAGCGTGTTTGGGCATACTGTATCAAATACAGGGCACTATTTTACTGTGCTGTTTCTTTCGCAGTTACAGACTCGTGGACATTTTTCAGGGTGGACTCTTGCAAACAGTTTAGTCGTCATCCTCATGAACAAATGTTCTGTCAACAATGAGAGGTTTCTCTTCATTAAAACACTTACAGTTGATACTGCGGGTTAAACTCGATAAAGAATGAACGTGCAGCACAAGAGTTCAGATCTTAGTTTTCAAAGTAAGCGCAGTTGGTAATTACTAACTTGGCGATTTCGAAGACGGAGAAAAGATGAGATTGTGGCAAATATCAGGCTTTGGGCATTATGGGAGAAATCGCTGAGAGAGTCCTTTAGTAAACATCTACAATCAGCGTGCACACAGCAATTCTGTGTCCTGTATAAATACTCCCCTTTTTCTCTCAGAAATAAGCATCCAAAACGGACGTGTTGTAAATTGTCAAATAAGATTATGGGCCCCATCTCAACATCATAGAGGGATGTGGTGGCTATACCCATACATTCTTGAACAAACGCCATTCGATGGCAGAGGAGGTCATTATCAGGCCTCGTCTTTCCTTGTAGGAAATGTTTGGGTACATTATATGAACTCGCTCGGCATGGTTCCTAGTCGTCACGAGACATGGTGAACACCCAGGGTGAGAGGCTGTGCGATATCCCTTGGACACATGAGCTCAGACTGCTGTACTGTAAATCATCAACAAGATGGCACGTGGTCCAGAGAAGATGCTCCCAGCAGATCACATTTACTTATGGGATATTTCCAGCATGGACAGTTCTCTGTCCTGGGAAGTCTGCAGATACAAATACAGCTTCATTCACTGTCAAACTGGAAGACTTTGATTTAGATGTCCCTCACGCGTGAAGCTGTGGGCAGATCAGAGTTCCTTTTGTTTTGGTCCCTGGGCTATCGATGTCGTGAGTGCCCAAAGACAATGGAATATCAAGTCTGTTTAACAACACCAAAAACCACGCAACCCCCAATCACAAACATAGTTTTCGTAAGTTCGTGGACAAAGATTATAAAAAAACGTGACACCCCTGTGTACTGCGGCGAGGAAGGATAATCTAAGGGGACAAACATAGGTGTTTCCAAAATCAGTTCGCTGCGGCAGCACAGCTCACCACAACATTCAGAACTCTGCTGTAGGAGACAGAACAACTACTATGTATCCTGAGTACTACAAGTCGATCTGTTAAACAATGGTTTAATAACGTCAATCCAATCAAATGATCAACAATCATTTTGTGTTTATTCAGATTCTTCTTTCCTTATTCTTCATTCACTCTTAATCCAAATTAGCCCATAGACTCTCAACAGCTCTACCCCAATCTTTCCCCCCTATCTTTTTTTTTTAAAAAAAAAAACTATCCCATGGGCTCCGTCCATGCAGCCCATGTATTTTTTCATGTCTTATTTATTCTCTAAGTGTTTAGGTCTTCCCTATTGCTTTTACCCTAGAATTCAGGACATAGATCTTTCTAGCTATTACGACTCTGAAGTGACAATCATATTTATTTAGCTTTACGACCTCTTAAGTTTGCACAATCATAGATACTTCTAGATCTACGACTCTGATAGTTTGCCAAATATATTTGCTTTCAGCTATACGACTCGTTAAGTTTGCACAATCATATTTACTTCTAGATCACGACTCTACGTTTGCACAATCATATTTGCTTCTAGCGAATGACTATAAGTTTGGCACATTCATATTTACTTTAGATTATACGAATCTTGAATTCAACAATATATTTGCATTCTAGCTATATGACTTTAAGTTTGCTACAATCATATTGCTTCTACTATAGATCTAAAGTTGCACAATCAATTACTGTTCTAGCTATACCGACTCTAAGTTTTGCACACATCATAATTGCCTTCTCGCTATACGATCTTAAAGTTGCAAATCATATTACTTCTCTAGCTAAATAGACTTTAAGGTGCACAATCATATGCCTTCTAAGCTATCGACTCTAAAGTTGGACAAGCATATTTACTTTCTAGCTATACGACTCTTAAGTTTGCACAATCATATTTGCCTTCTAGCTATACGACTCTTAAAGTTGCACAATCATATTTACTTTCTAGCTATACGACTCTTAAGTTTGCACAATCATATTTGCCTTCTAGCTATACGACTCTTAAAGTTGCACAATCATATTTACTTTTACTTTCTAGCTATACGACTCTTTAGTTTGCACAATCATATTTACTTTCTAGCTATACGACTCTTTAGTTTGCACAATCATATTTACTATCAAAGAAAGAAACAGAATTGCGTGGAACATCATTCTAGCCGTTGGTGATGTGAAATGAAACATCCGAATGTGGCCGAAGCTTTCAGGCAATTTTAAGACATGGCAATGTGGCCTAGTTACCAAAGCTAAGACATATTTCATCAAATAAGACCTTTCTGAAAATAGAGAAATTAGATTTCAGAATTAAGCCTTCACTATAATAATCTATCAGTCTGACATTTATTAGCCTGAAGTAGGAAGGTTATTGTTCGTTGTAATATTCACAATCTACGGTATGCAGATGACAGTATTAGTAGCCCCAAAGGTAATATGTGTAACTGTACATTGCTCAAATGGAGACAGACAGGCATGTAGCTAAATAGGTTGGTTAACGACAAATTACATTTTTATTGTCAAATAAGAAAAAAAAAACAAACAATGTCTCATCCCTCCACCCCACCCCCAACCCCACCCCCTTGTGAAATGGAATAGATAAATACAGAAGCAGTATACGAAAAAAACAATTATGTCTGAGTTTACAGTGGTTCTCAACTTTTTTTCGACCATGGCAACCTTTCACCATATTTCAGAATGTCACCGCCCCCCCACCCCCCTTTTTTTCCAAAAATGCCATTCCCCTTCACACCCATATTAGAGTAGAAGAAATATAGATATATTATATATATCTAGATAGATAGATGATTAATAATATTATATATATATATATAAAAGCCTGCAACCGAAGTATGCGTTGATGTCCTTCGCAGATCTCGGTCTTTGTTGGTGTAATCGGAATAACTTGCTGACAATATTTCCAGCACAGTCAACCACACAGCTTTAATTTT
>JACEFZ010018825.1:255000-260519 GCA_014155875.1 Cepaea nemoralis | reverse complement strand
TCAAATTTTTTTCATGGTCTTTTTTTTTTTTCATTTTGGTCTAATTTTTGTCATCTTTTATTCTTTTTCATCCCTCACATATGCCGCAATGTAGTCACTAGAGGCTTTTCTCCGTTATTATATGTTGTGCTTTGTGTATGTGTTTGTGTTCTGATGAAGGCTAGTCGCCGCAACGACCCTTTATTGTTTCTCGTAATTCTGTTCTGTAAAGCTGCATTACGTTGTGTTATTTTACATCGTTTACATTTTCCACAGCTTTACCTCAGTTCCTCTAATTATATTAATATTTAAGGTCAGCATGGCCGAATGGGTAAGAAACGCATGTTCTTAATCAAACTGTGTGCTGATGCCGAGATAAGAGGTTCAATCCCTACACCGAACAGTTGGACTAATATGTTGACCTATCGTCCTTGACTAGGGGACGTAAATTACAAGTACCTGTGAATTCGGAGTGGATTCACCTGATGGCGAGGGACATTGTTAATAGGGAAAGGTAATCCGCATGCCGGTCTCTCTGGCTGTGGGGTTACAACACTTTCTCTCTGTAATCCCGTTTATCACGCAGAGTCTCGTAGCGGAGCGAGAGCTGAGGGGGTTCGACCCCCGCTCGTGACTTGCGGGATACTGAGCCGGACCGCTCAGAAAGCAATGGCAAACTACTGAGCGTAATCTTGCCAAGAGATCAACATACAGCTGAAAGATGCTGGTGTTGACAGCTAAGTCCTGTAAAGGATATGCTAAAAAAAAAAACAAATCCGCATGCAACATTCAGTCCAGCACTATTAGAAGTAGTGTGTATGGACTACGCTTGAGTATGAAGCGAGCGAGCGCAAGAAAGAAAGAAAAAAACCATTCATATGTATGTGGTGGAGTTAAGGCCTTTATGACGTTTCCTTTCAACATCTGCTTCCGGTATATTGCTAACTTTACGTGAAAGTGAACGAAAAAATGAGTAGTGGAAATCAAAACCTAATGTAAAATAAAAAAAAAAATTGCACACCTCCGACGGGACTCGAACCCGCAATCCCCGGCTTAGGAGGCCGGTGCCTTATCCATTAGGCCACGGAGGCAAGTGTTCAAACATTTGTTACTGTATACTCATGCCAATTTCTTATTTCTTATTCTCACTATTTCTTATTTCTCAATTTGGGAAGAAGAACTCGTGACTATCCTTTGAAAAGAAATATATTATTATTTGTCTGCAGGGAAATACGTATAATTGTACGTCAGTGCGTCGGTTATTTTACCTAACAGTGCTTCGGCTGTTCTAAATGGGCCAGCTTTGATGGGGGTTAACACCACAACAGTGAGAGTCAAACGTCTTACGAAACCCCCGGGAAGGTTAACCCGGTCAACAAATGCCCGCAGAAGTCGGATGTGTCGGCCTAACGGCGCAAGAACGCAGCTATGCTGTAAACAGGCACAACGCAATCATGTCCAAAAAAAAAAAAAACAACAACAAAAAACTCCAGATGAACGCAGCAGCAGAAGAAGAAACCCAGTACGATAAGCGGTTCGTAATCCCGCTTACCCACGTTCAAAACACATCTGCGCGCGATTTGGCAGCAGACCGCGTTGTGCTGGGTTTAAACGAATTGGTATGGGGGACGGTTGATCAGAAAGCAATGACAAACTACTGAACGTAAGCTTGCCAAGGCAGTAAAATGCTGATGTTGACTACGATGCCCTATATAAAGGATATGCGACACCCAAAAAAATTATGTGATTATTAAACTGCGTGGGGGTGGGAGGGGGGAGAATTCCCCACCTGTTGAGATCCACTGGCCTAGCTTACAATTTATCTGTTCACTTCATATAAAACTCTCAAGTGTGTAACTGACGAGATGTTGCGAAATATGTCAGGCAATATATTTTGCAACCTTCTGTTTGTGGGTTTTGTGTGACAAGTTCGTTATTTAAAGCAGATATATTGTCCCCGTTTGAAATAACACCACTCACTGTATCACGTACACAGAGGACCGGCTCAAAGGACCTGCTTCAACCACATGGCAAGGACATTTAAAGCACGAGCAACAGCCCGAAGACCTTGCAAGTCAGAGATCAGTCTGTTACTAAGTGTTATAGGGATTCGCGGTATCGCAGTGGATAGCACACATGCCTGTCGACCTGGTGGTCAAATGCTCGAGTCCACAAGGAAGCGGGATGTTTTCATGTAAGTTTCCAGATCAACCAAGATTATTGTGAGAATATTTTTTGTTTTAATTTCGAACTACTGACACATTAGCCGTCTCCGTGGCGAAGGTTTTACTGACGCGGTTCATGATCCCGCATACCCGCGTTCAAAACATAGCTGCGCGCGATTTGGCAGCAGACTGCGTTGCGCTGGTTTTTACGAACTGGTATGGGTGCCGGTCGTTCAGAAAGCAATGGCAAACTACTGACCATAAACTTGCCAAGACATCAACAACAGAAGAAAGAATTCATGGGTAGCAGACGCACTGACGTACAATTATACGTTTTCTCCCGCCAACAAATAATAATACATTTCTTTTCAAAGGATAGTCACGTATACATTTCTTTCCAAACTGAGAAATAAGAAATAGAAATAATGAGAATAAGAAATAAGAAATTGGCATGAATATACTGTAACAAATATTATTAACACCTTCCTCCGTGGCCTAATGGATAAGGCACCGGCCTCCTAAGCCGGGGATTGCGGGTTCGAGTCCCGTCGGAAGTGTGCAATTTTTTTAATTGATTTCCACTACTCATTGTTTCGTTCACTTTCACGTAAAATTAGCAATATACCGGAAGCAGATGTTGAAAGGTAACGTCATAAAGACCTCAACACTACAACATACAAATGAATAGTTTTCTTCTTTTGCTTTTTTTTTTTTTGAGTTCGCTCGCTTCACACTCAAGCGTAGTCCATACAGTGTTTTTCCAGTGTTTGTCACAGCTGTTTGTATACATTGTTAACATCGTAGACATACTGCAATTGAAGGCGAGACATACATTTCACTTAATGTGAACTTTCAGAGTCAAATACCAGAGGAGCCACTCTAAGTGACGTAAGTTAAAATGTAATTGAAAATTAAAAAAAAATAATTACACCTCCGACGGGACTCGAACCCGCAATCCCCGGCTTAGGAGGCCGATGCCATTAGGCCGCGGAGGCTCGAGATTGATTCTGACAAGATATGTTCCTAGTTGTTTTCATTTGACCCATTTAACTTACTGCTTATTTGTTCCTTGAAAAGAAAGTATTCCTGCTGATCATTTTGAAAGACATGTTTCTGCCCGTCCTGCTCTGCCCTACTCTACTCTACTTTTTTTTTTTGCCCGGAGAACAATCTCGCATATAATATGTTGCTACATGTCAACAATGGCTGCTAGTGGACGAAAGCTTAAAACTTTGACTTTAAAAAGAAAGATTGAGCTGTTGGAAGAGGTTGAACAATGTGGGAAGATGAAAGTGGATATAGCTAGAGAATTTGGTATTCCAACATCGACACTTTCCGGCATTTTAAAGCATAAAGACCGCTACAAATAATTGGTATTCGAATGTCAAATCGACAGTGATAGGCAGAGAGCTAGAAGAACTGCTGCGTGCGATTTTGTTGATGCTGCCCTTTTAAAATGGTTCAATGTGATTAGATCGGCAAATGTACCAGTAAATGGGCCTTTACTTATTTCGAAAGCAGAAGAATTTGCACGTCTTGGAGGTCAGACAGACTGGAATTGAAACTGGATTATTTTGGAGATTGCTACCTGATAAAACATTTTCTTTCAAAAATGAAAAATGTCATGGGCGGAAAAAATCAAAAGAAAGAATAACAGTGGTTGTGTGTTCCAATATGGATGGTAGTGAAAAAGGCCTTTATTTGTGATTGGAAAATTTTAAAATCCTCGTTGTTTCAAAGGCCTGAAAACATTGTGTGTGAATTACAGAACCGATTCAAAGGCATGGTTGACATCAGAACTGTTCAATGAGTGGCTACAAGAATTTGATTATTCAATGGTGTGTAAACAAAGAAAAGTTCTTTTAATTGTTGACAATTGTTTCACCACAAAAATCAACAATCTGAAGGCAGCAGAGCTTTTGTTTCTGCCACCTAATGCCACATCAACACTTCAGCCTTGTGATCAAGGTATCATTCAAAATATGAAAGTTCTTTATAGATCCACAATGTTGTCAAAACTTGTGGGTCATATGGATGCTGCCCTCATTTGTGATGATTTCAAGATAACCCTTCTTGATGCTATTCTTATGTTAAAATCTTCATGGGACAGAGTTTTACTAGCAACTATTGCAAACTGCTTTAGACAGGCTGGCTTCTTACCTGCAGTAGATGTCTCTGTAAATGAGAATTCCACGCCATCAGCGAGCAGTGAGAGCAATGTTACTGACATTTCAGTGGGGCCATTACTTGCTAGATTGTATAAAGAGCTGAAGATTGATCCAGAGGAGTTTGTGAACATTGACAATGATGTTTCTACTAGTGCCACTCTTTCACGCACTGATATTATAGGGCTATGTATGCCAGTCATTCAACCAACAGACCCTTCCAGCCCCGACTCTGATTATGAGGATTACTGTGGGCTGCAAGCACACCTTGTATCGCAGTCAGATATTTTGGCATCATCATCATCATCATCTTCCACTTCTGCCGTCAAGCGTCGTGGGGAGGATTAATTTGCGTTCCATCGCCCGGTGGGCGGCACTGGATAGTGTCATTCCGTGTGGTTGTACAATGTCTCTGATGTCGTCAATCCATTTTCTTCTTGGACGTCCTCGTGGTCTCGTCGCAGATGATCTTTGATGTAAGGCCAGTGATGGTAGTTGCTGGTGTTGCATTCTAACGACATGGCCAAACCACTTGATCTTCTGTCTTTCAATAAATGTGACACAAGGTGTTGATCCCACAGTCTGTCTGATAGTAGCATTTCTTACTCGGTCTCGGATTGTTAAGTTGGCAGCTCTCCTCAAACA
Organism: Cepaea nemoralis; assembly: GCA_014155875.1. Classification (NCBI taxonomy): domain Eukaryota; kingdom Metazoa; phylum Mollusca; class Gastropoda; order Stylommatophora; family Helicidae; genus Cepaea; species Cepaea nemoralis. The sequence goes on along the minus strand of JACEFZ010018825.1, from coordinate 255,565 downwards.
TCTCATTTCGCAGGTGTTGATTTTGCGAAGGTGTAATTTGGATAAAGTCCAGGTTTGAGATTGGTAGCATAGGGTTGGTGTGAATATGCTGTTTATTATCTGTTGTTTTGTGAACATGGGTATGTTTGGATGTATCAGTATGTATTGGTATGTTTCAGTAAGGGTGATAGTTGATATGTAAGTGCACTAGCTTTTTGACATCTGATTTCAATTTCTCTGTCCAATCTGCCATCTTCTGTGATCATACTTCCAAGGTATTTGAATTCTTGTTTCAGAGTTGTGTTATTTATCTGTATACTTAGTGGCGATCTGCTAACTTGTATTAGTTCGGTTTTGGCTGTGTTTATACTCATATTGTATCTGCTGCAGGTTGAACTCAGGTTAGTAATATGATTTTGCAATCGGCCCTAATCGCTGTAAAACAGGCACTGATCGTCTGCAAATAGAAGTTCATTTATTCCCTGTGGCTCAGTTGTTTCATCTGTGGTAAAGAGTTCTAAATTTTCTGAATCTGTTCTGTCGAGACATCAATTGACAAAATTGACATTTACATGATGCAGAATAG
>JACEFZ010018825.1:220000-250000 GCA_014155875.1 Cepaea nemoralis | reverse complement strand
CCACGGAGGCCTGGGATCACAACAGACAAGATTTCTTCCTATTTGTTTTTCTTTGACCCATTTAACTTACTGCGTATTTGTTCCCTGAACAGAAAGTATTCCTGCTGATCATTTTGAAAGACATGTTTCTGCCCTGTCCCGCTCCGCCCTATTCTTTTTTTGTTGTTGCATATCCTTTACAGGACATCGCTGTCAACACCAGCATCTTTCAGCTGTATGTTGATTTCTTGGCAAGATTACGCTCAGTAGTTTGCCATTGCTTTCTGAGTGGCCGGCTCACATACCCCGTAAGTTACCGATGCGATTCGAACCACTGCTGATTCTCACCATCATCACATTACCGACGAGAACATACGAGATTACGGAGAAAAGTCATAACCTCTAAGCCACGAAGCCGGCCCGCCCTATTCTACTATACTTTTTGTTTCCCTTTCATATCCTTTACATCCCCGGGAAGGTTAACCCGGTCAACAAATGCCCGCAGAAGTCGGATGTGTCGGCCTAACGGCGCAAAAACGCAGCTCTGCTGTAAACAGGCACAACGCAATCACATCCGGAAAAAATACTCCGGATGAACGAAGAAGAAGAAGAAGAAGAAGAAGAAGAAGAAGAAGAAGAAGAAGAAGAAGATATCCTTTACATAACATTGCAGTCAACACCAGCATTTTCAGCTGCTGTTGATGTCTTGGCTGTTTTACGTACAGTAGTTTGCCATTGCTTTCTGAACGACCTGCTCATAAACCTTCGTAAGTAACCAGCGCGAAGCAAATCGGTGCCGAATCTCTCGCAACTGTGTTTCGTATGTGGGTATACGGGATTACAAACAGCGTCCTTAACGCCTTAGCCAGGGAGACGGTCTACTCTACCTTACTGAATTCTATACTCTGCTCTGCGTTTAATTAATAATTATTATGGCCATGTTGAAAATTGCCTTGTGAGTCATGTATTATTGATTCTCCACCCCCCCCCCCACCCCCCCCCCCCCCCCCACCCCCATGCATTTCAATGCACATTGCTCTGTTGTTGTCTAAGACTGGCTTCATAGGTGATGTATCAATGAAATAACGTATGAAAGGAAAGAGAGAAGAAGAGCAGAACATAAAGTTTGTTCGTTCGTTCGTTCTGCTCTACCTCTACTTTACTTGAGTGCACCATTGCGCTGTCGACTTGTAATACAAAGAAAACACTACTAATAATATCATTTTTCCCAAAGGACATTTTTGATTCTCGAGATAGTTACATTACTAAATATTATATGACGCTACTAGAAAGATAACGAAAATTCGGAAATAACATCTATCATGTGCATTAAAAATGTAAACTTTCCTGGCAAAGAACAAATGAGTAAGAAGTTCCATACCAAATGATGCATTTATAAAGAAAAAGTACAGGAGAAAATATTCTGGTTTGCCGTCTGGCAGAGGTAAGATTAATTTTTTTTTTTACTCACTGACAGTAAAGATTATAGTTAGTCGACAGATCATCCTCATTGCACATCGAACCATTCAGTTCATAAGTGCTCGGATCCCCTCCTCAGTAAATCCCGCAGCGTGAATCAACTGACGACATCAGTTCTGTGTTGGTTTATTAATCCTCTTTGGCTTCCCGCGTAGTGTTCATCATGTTTGGCCACACTTCTTTTAATTTGCTGTTCTCGCAGTCTGACCATGGTTGTAGATTCACAGTCATCACTTGGTTCTCGCAAAAGCCTTATTGCTCGTAGAGCATTCAGAATGCCAGCCTGTCCATGTCGCGTCAGCCTTCCACAGTAGCCTTACCTGCTAGCTTGTCAGCCCCCTCATTTCCTCGTAACCCGCATGTCCTGGCACGAAAATGAAACTAATCTTTGCCAGCCGAGAGACAACAGCCATTCTCTTCGGACCCACCCCATCTCTATTTTCTTGAGCAAGCTCATGGAGTCACTAAGGAAACATGCCCTAGTGAATGTCTGTGTCTCGAGCCATGTTATTGTTTTACTTACTGCCATGACTTCCATAATCAGGCTACTTGTGGTCAAAGCAAAAGCACCAGAGTCCTCCTTCACAATTCTCCCTCCGGCATGAGCCTAAAAGCCCATGAACTTCTCACTCGTCGAACGAACTGACCCATCTGTGTAAATGACAGCATCACTCTCCAAAGAATTCTCCAAGATCAAAGCCTGTACTTCCGCCTCCACAGCAGCCGGAATTTTCTTGTCTGCATTTTCTGTCTAGTTGGATGCAAACTGAAAAGGACGTACAGAAATCTGTTGGCATTCGCTACCGACTTCCTCTCCAGGTTCTAAGTCCTCAAGTGAACACACCTGTAGAAGAATGTCTTCGGCTTGACCCAGTCCATGACTTTCCTCTTTTTAACCTGCTGCCCTTTACCTTCTTAATTTCACTGTGCAGTGGATGTTGTGTGTTTGCGTTGACTCTGAGGTAGGCACGTGCTCTGCAAATTTGTATTCTGTCCCCGATGGTTGGAAAATCAAGAAGGTAGCGCATCGCCCTGCAAGCCGTATCTCTTGTACAGCCAAGAATAATACACATAGCTTCGTTCTGAATCCTTTCCATCCTTTTCACCTGCTTACGGCTGATAGTCAGGTTCGCCAATGGCATACTCCAAAACAGAAAGGTCCAGACCCTCGTACAGGAGACATAAAAGGCGCTGCTCACAGTTTGCCGCCGCCATCATTTCCTGCACAATAGATTACGCAACCACATGTATACAACATTAAAGATTGGCGAATTAGCCATGTACGCAAGTGGATTGGCGCCGCAGACAGCAGATCACATACTTCGAGACTGCCCAACATACGATATATATTGGGATTGCTTTCTGGCTTCTGGTCACGTCATTCGCAACGGCGGAGTGCAGTCGAGAACAAGTCATAGGATCCAAGCCTCAAACAAGACGACACCCGATGTTCAAGATGAGAAGAGTAGAATCCTCCAATGCCGTCAAGAAGACGAGATGAGATAACTTGCCTGCGAGCTGCAACGAAGCGCCAAAACTTCCAGTAACCTCAAATGAAGCAACCACTAGGAAGGGCGACGACAACCCACCACAGACAAGATCCAAGACTACTGAGAAGCAGAGTGAGGAGAAAAGCACCATAGTTTAAAAGACCGACATAAAGACGATCAGATGGGTGATAAACGCATCCAAGAGAGGCTCACAGACGACCTGATACTGAAACAGCTGCAACAGGAAAATCTTCACATCCGAGTCTTGAAGACGGAGTGGGGTGGATCTGGCCTACTCTAAGATTCCTACAACTCTAGCGATGGTGACAACACAGGGAAGCGAGATGCCGATCAAACAACGAAAGTTCAACAGCCGGAACTATTCATTCCGAAGATCACACAATGCTCAAGGTACCAGAGGTCCAGCAGAACAACATGCAAACAGGACAAGGACTTCAGAAAGGTCAATAACAAGAGAAGGTTCGCCAACTGCCTTAGCATACACGGAGCTATATACCTGAGCTGTCCATACATCCAAAGACTCAGAGACGTCTTAAATATCGCCATAGCCACAAAAAGACCATACAAGGAAGCACTGCGGAGGTGCGAGACAGTCACGGGCATTTCACAAACTGAGACATCTCAGCTCCAAGGCCAGACTGACGAGATGAAGAAGTAAATCAAGCTACTCTTGGCGCCGACACCAACCGGCTGCAAAGAAAAACTACTGGGGGACATGAAGGAAATCTGACACAGCATCCATGTCCAAGAAACTCAAGGGGGAAACCAGTATCCCACCAGACATCTGAAGATAGCTTAGAGGAGGAATCCGACACATCTGAACTTGAATGGAGCGTAGATGAAGTCTTCGATGTAGAAAAATGGATCAACGAAGGTCGCGAAGCTCGGGGAGAGAAGTTAAATAAGTCTATAGCTGAGATAAAGGAGTTAACAAGACACAGAAGCCTAGCCGAGAAATCAACCAAAGAGTTCTTATAAGGGCTGACCCAACCAAAACAGACGTACCAGGAGCCGCCACTGACAAACGGAACAGCAGGAAGAAACGGATAAAAGGAGAACCTGTCGGCCAATCCCCCAGCTAACGTCACAGGCATAAATGTCAAACAAACGTCATCTAACACTGACACAGAAAACGAGAGAAACTAAATCCGCACTTTGAACCACCACAACTATAACCAACGCCACTGAGGCTGGTTGAACGAGGTGTAACGTTTTATCTTTTTCTTTCTACAAACCGGAATCGGAATCGAAATTTCTGGACTAGCGAAACAACAGTGGAAGATAAACTCTATAGTAAACGTAAACGTTAAAGTTAGGTGCATATCCTTTATAGGACGTCGCAGTCAACACCAGCATTTTTTGCTGTTGTCATCTCTTGGCAAGTTTACGTTCAGTAGTTTGCCATTTCGACAGCGGATCGCGTCGCGTCGGTTACATAAAATACTTGTGGGGTATGTGAGCCGGTCGCGCAGAAAGCAATGCAAATTACTGAGCGTAATCTTGACAAGAACATCAACAACATCTGAAAAATGCTGGTGTTGACTGCAACGTCCTGTACGGGATATGCAACTTAAAAAAAAGTTTGCCATTGGTTTCTGAATGACCAGCATCCATACCATTTCGTAAAACATCAACACAAGATGCTCTGCTGCCAAATTGCCCGCAGTGAGTTTCGAACTGGGTTATATGCGGAAAAACCTTCGCCACGGAGATGGCTATTATAGTAAATGTGTCAATTAAAAAAGACAGCGAAGTTCATACAAGGGACAACATAGAAGAAGTAAATTAAAATGTCAAGTGAACGAAAGAAAAATCATGTCTTTCCAAATGACAGTCAGGAATTATATACATTTCATTCCAATGGACACGATTATACTATACGAATATAATTAACCATTGGGAACTGTACTTGCCCTTATACTACTTATAGCCTATTAAAATAAACCACGGGATACCGATAAGAGATTTAACGTTACACTTTTTGTTCTCCGGGCAATCAAGACAACATGTTTTCCAATTGATAAGCAGGAATATATTTCTTTTGAACGAACAAATAAACAATTTGAATAATGAAGACACAAACAATGGATTGCACGATTTATTGCCTGGCATATTTCGCTGCATCTCGTCAGGTACATACTGCAGAAATCACACAACTTACGTGAATTAACTAGATAAATCCTTCAATCTGAAATATATACATATTCGCACAATAATGTCAATTATTGACAAATATTGACAAATATGCGCCTCCGTGGCCTAATGGATAAGGCATCGGCCTCCTAAGCCGGGATTGCGGGTTCGAGTCCCGTCGGAGGTGTAATTTTTTTATTTCTGTTAAATTTTACATTACGTCACTTAGAGAAGCTCCGGTATTTGACTCTGCAAGTTATGTAAGATATATGGCTCTCATTCGTATCTACAAGTCACTTCTGGTAATATGTGTGTTGATATGTGAATGCACTTTTAGCTTTACTTCGATTTACACTAATAGGCTTCAAACAACTTATCAAATCATGATTTCCATATAGAGCTCGAAGACTAAAAATTAGGAGCCCTGTTAGCATAGTGGTGGTTCTTCTTCTTCTTCTTCTTCTTCTTCTCTTCTTCTTCTTCGTCTTCTGCTTCTTCTTCTAGTCTTCGTCTCAAAAGTCTTCTTCTTCTCTTCTTCTTCTTCTTACTTCTTCTTCTTTCTTCTTCTTCTTCTTCTTCTCTTCTTTCTTCTTCTTACCGTCTTCTTCTTCATTCTTCTTCTTCTTCTTCTTCATGCTTCCTTCTTCTTCTTCTTCACTTCTTCTTCTTCTTCTTCTTCTTCTTCTTCTTCTTCTTCTTCTTCTTCTTCTTTCTTCTTCTTCTTCTTCTTCTTCTTCTTCTTCTTCTTCTTCTTCTTCTTCTTCTTCTTCTTCTTCTTCTTCTTCTTCTTCTTCTTCTTCTTCTTCTTCTTCTTCTTCTTCTTCTTCTTCTTCTTCTTCTTCTTCTTCTTCTTCTTCTTCTTCTTCTTCTTCTTCTTCTTCTTCTTCTTCTTCTTCTTCTCTTCTTCTTCTTCTTCTTCTTCTTCTTCTTCTTCTTCTTCTTCTTCTTCTTCTTCTTCTTCTTCTTCTTCTTCTTCTTCTTCTTTCTTCTTCTTCTTCTTCTTCTTCTTCTTCTTCTTCTTCTTCTTCTTCTTCTTCTTCTTCTTCTTCTTCTTCTTCTTCTTCTTCTTCTTCTTCTTCTTCTTCTTCTTCTTCTTCTTCTTCTTCTTCTTCTTCTTCTTCTTCTTCTTCTTCTTCTTCTTCTTCTTCTTCTTCTTCTTCTTCTTCTTCTTCTTCTTCTTCTTCTTCTTCTTCTTCTTCTTCTTCTTCTTCTTCTTCTTCTTCTTCTTCTTCTTCTTCTTCTTCTTCTTCTTCTTCTTCTTCTTCTTCTTCTTCTTCTTCTTCTTCTTCTTCTTCTTCTTCTTCTTCTTCTTCTTCTTCTTCTTCTTCTTCTTCTTCTTCTTCTTCTTCTTCTTCTTCTTCTTCTTCTTCTTCTTCTTCTTCTTCTCTTCTTCTTCTTCTTCTTCTTCTTCTTCTTCTTCTTCTTCTTCTTCTTCTTCTTCTTCTTCTTCTTCTTCTTCTTCTTCTTCTTCTTCTTCTTCTTCTTCTTCTTCTTCTTCTCTTCTTCTTCTTCTTCTTCTTCTTCTTCTTCTTCTTCTTCTTCTTCTTCTTCTTCTTCTTCTTCTTCTTCTTCTTCTTCTTCTTCTTCTTCTTCTTCTTCTTCTTCTTCTTCTTCTTCTTCTTCTTCTTCTTCTTCTTCTTCTTCTTCTTCTTCTTCTTCTTCTTCTTCTTCTTCTTCTTCTTCTTCTTCTTCTTCTTCTTCTTCTTCTTCTTCTTCTTCTTCTTCTTCTTCTTCTTCTTCTTCTTCTTCTTCTTCTTCTTCTTCTTCTTCTTCTTCTTCTTCTTCTTCTTCTTCTTCTTCTTCTTCTTCTTCTTCTTCTTCTTCTTCTTCTTCTTCTTCTTCTTCTTCTTCTTCTTCTTCTTCTTCTTCTTCTTCTTCTTCTTCTTCTTCTTCTTCTTCTTCTTCTTCTTCTTCTTCTTCTTCTTCTTCTTCTTCTTCTTCTTCTTCTTCTTCTTCTTCTTCTTCTTCTTCTTCTTCTTCTTCTTCTTCTTCTTCTTCTTCTTCTTCTTCTTCTTCTTCTTCTTCTTCTTCTTCTTCTTCTTCTTCTTCTTCTTCTTCTTCTTCTTCTTCTTCTTCTTCTTCTTCTTCTTCTTCTTCTTCTTCTTCTTCTTCTTCTTCTTCTTCTTCTTCTTCTTCTTCTTCTTCTTCTTCTTCTTCTTCTTCTTCTTCTTCTTCTTCTTCTTCTTCTTCTTCTTCTTCTTCTTCTTCTTCTTCTTCTTCTTCTTCTTCTTCTTCTTCTTCTTCTTCTTCTTCTTCTTCTTCTTCTTCTTCTTCTTCTTCTTCTTCTTCTTCTTCTTCTTCTTCTTCTTCTTCTTCTTCTTCTTCTTCTTCTTCTTCTTCTTCTTCTTCTTCTTCTTCTTCTTCTTCTTCTTCTTCTTCTTCTTCTTCTTCTTCTTCTTCTTCTTCTTCTTCTTCTTCTTCTTCTTCTTCTTCTTCTTCTTCTTCTTCTTCTTCTTCTTCTTCTTCTTCTTCTTCTTCTTCTTCTTCTTCTTCTTCTTCTTCTTCTTCTTCTTCTTCTTCTTCTTCTTCTTCTTCTTCTTCTTCTTCTTCTTCTTCTTCTTCTTCTTCTTCTTCTTCTTCTTCTTCTTCTTCTTCTTCTTCTTCTTCTTCTTCTTCTTCTTCTTCTTCTTCTTCTTCTTCTTCTTCTTCTTCTTCTTCTTCTTCTTCTTCTTCTTCTTCTTCTTCTTCTTCTTCTTCTTCTTCTTCTTCTTCTTCTTCTTCTTCTTCTTCTTCTTCTTCTTCTTCTTCTTCTTCTTCTTCTTCTTCTTCTTCTTCTTCTTCTTCTTCTTCTTCTTCTTCTTCTTCTTCTTCTTCTTCTTCTTCTTCTTCTTCTTCTTCTTCTTCTTCTTCTTCTTCTTCTTCTTCTTCTTCTTCGTCTTCTTCTTCTTCTTCTTCTTCTTCTTCTTCTTCTTCTTCTTCTTCTTCTTCTTCTTCTTCTTCTTCTTCTTCTTCTTCTTCTTCTTCTTCTTCTTCTTCTTCTTCTTCTTCTTCTTCTTCTTCTTCTTCTTCTTCTTCTTCTTCTTCTTCTTCTTCTTCTTCTTCTTCTTCTTCTTCTTCTTCTTCTTCTTCTTCTTCTTCTTCTTCTTCTTCTTCTTCTTCTTCTTCTTCTTCTTCTTCTTCTTCTTCTTCTCTTCTTCTTCTTCTTCTTCTTCTTCTTCTTCTTCTTCTTCTTCTTCTTCTTCTTCTTCTTCTTCTTCTTCTTCTTCTTCTTCTTCTTCTTCTTCTTCTTCTTCTTCTTCTTCTTCTTCTTCTTCTTCTTCTTCTTCTTCTTCTTCTTCTTCTTCTTCTTCTTCTTCTTCTTCTTCTTCTTCTTCTTCTTCTTCTTCTTCTTCTTCTTTTGCGTTCGTTTTTTTACGGACGTTTTGTTTTACGGATGTGATTACGTTGCCCCTGTTTACAGCATTGCTGCGTTCTTGCTCCGTTAGGCCAACACATCCGACTTCTGCGGGAATTTTTTTACCAGGTTACTCCAGGGGTTTCTTAGGACGTTTGACTCTCACTGTTGTGGTGTTATTTCCCCATCCTAGCTGGCTCATTTAGAACAGCCGAAGACATCCTGGTCAGGCCCGCAAGGGAAGACAGGGGCGGACCTTGGGTATTCCCCGCCATCCAAGGTGGCTTCCATAATTGCAGAGCCGACACACAGCGCCCTGGTACTGAACTCACACAAGGAATCGTCACGTCCTGCACATGGCTGCTGAGCCTCACTTCCGTATATTGGGTCTTCCAGTCACCACAGGCTGGTTCTCCGGAAACTAAAAGAATACAGTCTACAGATGACATCCACACAGTGAGCTTTCGATTTGGACTTTCCATATAATGGGTTTGCTTTCCGAACAATAATCTATTTCTTGCCACTAGGACACTTTTCCCACCTTTGATGACGCCACACAGTGATCTTTCCGTTCAGACTTTCCACTTAATGGATTTGCTATCCAAGCAATATTCCATTTCGTGCCACTGCGGCGCTTTTCCCACCTTTTATGACGCCCACACAATGAGCTTTTGATTCGGACTTTCCATGTAATGGACTTGCTAGCCAAGTAATATTCTATTTCACGCCTCTGGGACACTTTTGCTACCGACATACCTGTGGTATGAAGTGTGGCAGTCTAATTACTTCTACATGCACCTTTAAATGTCAACCTGAATGTAGTTAAAGTAAGCTGCGGTCAACTTGAGTTTGTTAATATCTCCATAGAGCTTTTCCTCAAATGAAGCAGGCGTGGGCCAAAATATGTTTCTCTATTCTGCATATATATTGGACACTCCTGCAGCAAATGTTTAGCTGTCATTTTACCAGTTTCACAATTACATTGATCGGTATCTCCTATCTTTAGTTTATTGAACAAGTGGTATTTCAGCCTGTTATGACCTGTGCGGAGTCTGAAGATTGCCACTTGTTCAAGTCGGTCGAGTTTGTTATATGTATCTTTCTGATGGTGTCACAGTCCTAGATCTCTAGGGGATTGAAACTCGGGCTCATACAGGCAACAAACTCCGTTAGATACAATTTAGCATCATTTATTTACATACATATTATAGTACGCTGGCGAAGGGAGTTTTCACACGCCAGCATTCAATACATTGCGTATCACAGGAGTTTGTAATGTACATGGTTAACACAATAACTCTAGCAGCTATCTACACATATGTCTAAGACCCTTAAATACAATTGGGTCTACTATCAAGTCCCCTTAAGGTAAGCCCTGTTGCTTCCTCGATGTCCAGTCTCTGTCTGACCTTCTCCACACGTGTCGCAATCCGACACGGGTGGCAACTCTCTTTGAGTTTCTCGTGGACCCCGTAATCGGCGGGCCCCATCAGTGTCCACGGGGCTGTGGACACACTGACCGGTCCTTCGAGAAGGCTCTGGATTATTCAAGCCTTCGAGTGACTCGGTTCTTTCCCTTTTGCTGAAGTACTCTCCCTTCGCTAGTATCTCTTACTTTTATGTACCGTCTCTAGGTGAGGCTGTGACAGGAGTCCCCCTCCCCCCCCTGCTTTGATAGGTTCTTATAAGGTAAATTAGTTCTGTACTAATTCTGTCACAGGATCACATAAAGTCGGTGTCTGTAGTTTGGTGGATAGTAACTTGGTAACTTACATATCTGCATCACCAACTCATGTATTCTCCCATACCCCACTTTAAGATGATTGCTAAAGAGGTTTCTCTCTTATATGTTCTTAAACATGCTTATCTGACCGAAGTTCCGTGACGTTTCCCAGTTGTTTTTACAACCGCGCCCTTCTCAAGTATCTCTTATGATACCAAGATATTAAAACTCTGTGTTAGAGAGTTCTAACAAGACAAATGTCTTGGCTATTTAAGTACACCTGCAACATCTTGTTCTGTGTGTATTTCGATACATTTTTACTCCCGTATGTTGTATAATGCCAAATATGCAGCTATGCTGTTGTTCTATCACATCTGACTACGTGTTCCTGTTGGTTTGTTCGTGTATTGATTGATATGTTGCTGTTTCTAATAAAGTGTCTGCACTTTAATTGTTCGTGTTCAGTTTTAAGTTTGTATAGAGTGTGTGTTTATTGTGTGGTTTATCTCCAAGCGTCACGAGTTGGGATATCCCTTGTCATGAATTACTCCAATGTGTAATGCATGATCGGGTATTCCAAGCAGTGGTGCTTAGATGTAGTGTATTAACTCCTAAACATGTATTAACAATTAGACAGGTAATACATTTTAACATGAAAGACGCAGACAAATTAAAATAAATACGTTTTGCGTACAATTTGTCCGCTCAGTATATCGTTCTCTCATTTAATTCTTACACTCTGCCATTTATACGTCTTTCATACAAAATAGTATTTTGTTAAAATCTATAAATAAAGTTGAGGTAAGTCTTAATGCCCTTAGAAAAATGCATTAGGCGATATGTTCCCTTTAAGGTAACAAGTACTTTTTGTACGTGTACTCAAAAAATGGTTTATAACTTACATAGAACAAAATTGTATAGCACGAATATTTCACGTATGAGTGGAAATATCGGTAATATTATGATAGAAAATATATAAGTGAGAGGTTGACATGTTTTATATACATAATTAAATAACAGTTTAATACATATTAACTGATAAATCACTAATTAACTAACTAACTGAATCCAACGATGACGTGTGTTGTCCTCCTGTTGTCCGTGTGTAGTGCCATGAATGTTAACAGTTAATATAGCAGTCCTTTGCATGTTGTAAACGACGCAGTCTTCTTTCCGCTGTTTGCGAAATTTCTTAGCAATAGCGAGTATGCAGTGTTCTTAATCTTTATAGATGAATGTCAGTTCACTGGTTGGAATCCTTTCACAGACATTATATATTGGTTGGATTGTTCTTATCACCTTAGCAATTGGTAATATAGGGTTCTCACAGTGTTATGTTCGTGGGTGTTATACGTAACCTATTCACTTGGGCGTTGATACTTTTGAATGAAAGTTCTCTAGTAGGTGTAGAGGTACACTGTTCTTATATGCAACAGACTAAAATATCACAGCTTCTTATATGGCGACTAATTACTGTGCTTAATGTTCGTCTGCTGGTGCATTTGTTTGACGTGATAAAAAGTCAGCAATAATGTTATCAGTGCCCTTGATATGGCGGATTTCAAAGTCGAAATCTTGAAGAAGAAGACACCATCTTTCTAAACGATGGTTCTTTGGCACACCTTGTTTAAGTACCAGCAGCGGCGAACTATCGGTTAAGACAACAAAATGCGAACCTAAGAGGAACTTAGATAATCGACGAATGCAAAAGAGTAGGCTTAATGCCTCCAATTCAATTGTCGAATAATGGATCTCTGCCTTCCTCAGCTTGCGGCTTACGTAGAGTATTGGATGTCGCACACCCTGATATTCTTGCATCAGGCAACCTCCAATTGCGATAGCACTGGCATCTGTGGTTAGAATAAAAGGTACATCTATGTTTGGTAATCTTAATACTGGTGGGTTAGAAAAAAATCGATTTCAATCTGCACATTGCATCCTCTAAGCGGGTACTCTTACAAAATTTTTCTGGATGATCTTTTGTCAACATATTAGAAAAAACTGATGTGAGTTCTGCCCAGTTTGGTATAAACTTGGCATAATAGTTTATGAGACCCAATACGCTTCTAACCTGCTTTTTAGTAGTTGGAACTTCTATGTTGAGAATTTTTGATACGATTCTATCATCTGTCAACAGTTTGCCTTCGGAAATCCTATGACCTAGGAAGTCTATCTGTTTATAGCCTATTTCAACCTTGGAAGGTTTGATAGTAAGTCCGAAGAGAAAAATTTGGTTAAAGACTTGTTTGAGTGTAAGTAAGTGAGAAGTCATGTTTGAAGAGTGGATACATATATCATCAATATAAGATTGCACGTCCTTAATGCCGTGCAATAGCAGCCTAGTTAACCTAACAAACGTGGCGGGAGCGTTCTTGAGACCAGTTTGGACGTACCAGCGGTATAACGGAAGATATCTCCATTCGTACAACCCAAGGGGTGTAGCGAATGCTGTTATATGTCTTGAGGAGGGGTCTAGTGGCAATTGCCAGTAACCTTTAGCTAAATCAAGCTTAGAAAATAATGATGATTGAGACATATTCAAGATGAGGTCTTCACAGCTGTTCATTGGCTCCGCATCTGTGGTGGTTATGGTATTTAATTTTCTATAATCTATGCACAAACGAATGGTTTGGTCCTTCTTTTTCACCAGGACAATTGGCGAAGAATACTGGGACACAGATTTCTGTATTATTCCGTTTTTCTCCAAGTCCAAAATTTCTTTATCTAAATTTGCTCTATAATGTAAAGGAATTGAATATGGTCTACATTTGATCGGTGTCAGATCGGTCAACACAATTGAATGTGTTATCTTGTCAGTCCGTCCAGGTTTGTTTGAGAAGATAGTTCTATAGTCGCTTAGAAGAGACAGAATGTCTTGTCGCTGCTGTTGTGCCACAGTGTCAGAGATTTGTATGTCATTCATAGTACTGTCGTCGTTCATAGTTGGTACTGGAATTTCCGTATTGTCTATGTCCGTCTGATTTATTACTGACGCTACTGTTTGTAAATTGTCTTCAATGTCATTGTCGTCGTCGTCGAGACTAATAGTTGTCAATGTGTCGTTAACGTGGTCGTAATTGTCGTTATCCCATATGGTCGGTATTGTGAATATGTTTTCGTCGTCCTCGTTGTCGCAAGAATGAGTCGTTAACGATGCTTCGTTTGTCGCAGTGTCATTCTTGTCAGTCTGGTTATTGTTATCTGTTATCTGCGTCTGCTTGTTCATGTCCCTGTCATTTCTAGCATAGTATGGTTTTAACATATTTACATGGAAGATTTTCAACTTTCCATTTAAAGAAATTTCGTAATCCACTTCCGAAATCCTTCTGACAACTTTAAATGGTCCCTGCCAAGAGGTTGATAGTAAATCTCTCTTGTCAGGTAGTAATAGTAAAATATCTTGATTTGATTGTAATACAACCGTTCTCGCCCCTTTGTTGGCGTACTGCCTGTACCTAAAACCTTTCTCCTGTAATGATGTTCTGGCTAGTATACAGGATCTAATGATTGTGTCTCTGGTGTCAGTGACCAAATCATATGTTGAAACTGGTAATTGGGTGTTTACAGGTTGTGATATTATATCTTTGTAAATAGTGAGAGGTCCTCTTGGGTTCGCTCCATATATCAATTCGAACGGAGAGAACCCCGTGCTTGATTGTGGGACTTCTCTGTATGCGAACAGCACCGTTGGGAGAAGTATATCCCAATCGGCTGGATTTTCAGCTGTCACTTTTGCTAACATATGTTTTAAGTCCCCATTTAATTTTTCGCAAATTCCGTTCGCGGCGGGTCGATAGGGACTTGTAAAACATTGTTTTATGCCCAGTAACTTAGTTACCGATTGGGTGGCATTAGATATGAACTGCGTTCCTCTGTCTGATATTATTTTCTCCGGAAAGCCAAAACGGGAGAATATCTGTAATAATACGTCCGTCACATCTTTAGAGGAGATAGATTTTAATGGAATCATTTCTGCCCACCTTGTACACCAATCAACAAGTGTAAAAATAGATCTATTTCCTTTGCTTGAGATGTGATTCAAAGGACCTACTAAATCAACCTCCACGATTTGAAATGGCCTCGAGGCAGTTGTGGTTGATTGAATTTCTGCCTTAGGGTTTTTACCCTTTTTGATTAATTTCTGACAGGTATCGCATGATTTACAGTGGGTTTTTATGTCACGGCAAAATTTAGGCCAATAAAATTGGCTCAGGACTCTGGCCCTGGTTTTTTTCGTAACCCATATGACCTCCGAAAGGTGAGTCATGGGCTATATGTAGCACTTTTTCACGATGTGACTGAGGTAGAACCACTTGCTGTATCGTGGTTTGCTCTCTGGTATATAATCTTGTTAGAACATTATTATTTAATTTAAATGTCCAAGAAGCATTTTTCGTTAATTTTGGCTTTAATCCTACTAGCCGAAAATATGGTGAAAGAGTTGGATCTGCTTTTTGTTCTTCTATCAATTTGGTGGTGGTAATGTTAGGTGAAATGATTTGTAGTGCTTCCTGTAGTTGGTCAGTGTAGGTTTTGTGGGTTGTCTGTCTTGTTACTATATTAATGTGTTGCGTGTGTTGTTGCACATTTACAGGCCCAGTACTTTGTGAATCGATGGCGTCCTCAGTTCGAGGTGTTAATTTGATGGTGGCATTGAAAGATTCTACCGCCCCTGTGTTCTGCACCTCTGTGAATTCATTTCGAATTACGTCATCGGTTGTCTCCCTTGTGATTTTGGCAGTTTGAGACGAGCATGCGTGATTTTTCATTTTGGAATCGCTCTTTGGTTCTTGGATACAGTTTTTCTGTTCCCATTCTCTGATTTCCTTTTCAGAGCAAGATCTTATGTTGGGAAGATTCCCAGGGATGATTTCAGCGGCAGGACTTTCTAGTACTGCACATAGCACTTGTCCTGATATAAAAGGTGTCCGAATTTCGGCCAGTGCTAGGGGGTATCTTTCAATTGTGCCTGCGAATGTGCGACACGTTACGTAATTGTGTGTAGTCTTTGTCGTTCACTAATGTTTTCTTAATCCCACAAAGAGTCGCCCCGGAATCTCGTATTAATGTGCATTGTTTGTTGTTAACAAAACCTGTTAAATAATTTAAATTGCCTGTTGGTGAAAAGGCTGCGTTGGCCATTTCGTTAGAAACAGGGATTGTGTGGCCACATAACAAGGTTGTATCAAGCTGAAATTTCCTACAGGTGTTACATTTGTTATCAGAGATGGTATTGATGATTTCTACTGCATTGCCTGACTCACTCGTACTTTCATTCTGGATGTCACATTCGTTCTGTTGTTCAATTTCTTCATCTGAGGAGGTGTCTATCAATGCGGCATTGGCCTGCTTCATCCTCTTTCTCCCCTCACAGACAGAAGAAAAATGCCCATAGCTCGCACAAAAATAACATTTAGCCGCTCTCTGATATGCGTTCCTCTTGCTCATCTGTTTTTCCACTACCTTTTGGAGATGATGTGGATAATTTGGTGATTTGTCACACATCGCAAACTTTTCGTGCATCAGATGACAATATTGGCATATGACTGGTTTTGTGACCTTAGAGCGTGGTTTGAACCTATTTTCATTTGGTTTCGAATATTTTGTGTTTGTAACCGCTGCTGTTTCATTTTGGCTCATGTTTAGCTGAAAAATATCGCGGTTCGCTGTAAAATATGCGCTCCCTTTATTTTCGATTTCTTGGATGGTTTTACAATCCATTTGTCTCAAAAATTTAGAAAAAGGTGTTGGGATAGTGCTAATAATGTTATCAATTATAATCAGTTCTTTTAATTTGTCATGGTTGTTATTTGTTTTCGCTGAGGTTATCCACTTTGTACAAATATCTTGAACTGTAGACACGTAGTCAATGAAAGTTTGGTTAGGTGATGGTGATAATTTTGAAAACTGTAGTTGATAGCCAGCTGTATCTAATGAAAAATGTTGGAGTATTCTCTGTTTTAAATAATCATAATCTTTCCTCATGTCTTGCGGAACTGTCTGTATCACTTTTAAGGGCTCTAAAGCTAAATTTCTCATCAAAATAAATGGCCAGTCGACTTTTGCGACCTGATGGTGAGTCATCAAGCACTCAAAGTTCTCTAGGTATGCGCTTATAGAATCTCCTGAACAAAATGCTTTGACAAGACCTTTATATTTGTTGTATTTTTGTTCATCTTCTTTACTTCTAATTTTGTTTACTGACATTTCTAGGTTGGAGTCAATTTCCATTTGTTTCAGTTTTATCTGTGTCTCTGCATTTAATTGGGCTTGCTTGATCGCCGCCTCGAGCTCCATCTGCTTCTCTTGAGCATGCAGTTGCATTTTCTTTTCTTCAGCTTGCAGTTGCATCTTCTTTTCTTCAGCTTCAAGTTGCATCTTTTTCTCCTCTCTTTCCATGGCTCTTTCTTCTCGTGCAATATTTTCCCCATGTGTCTTTTGTGCCCATTCTGAAAGTTTTTCTTCTTTATATCCTAACTTAATACCTGCTTCAATGCACTGTTCTAATGTTGACATCTTGTAATTTAGTTATTATTTACTTTCTTGAAATTAAATCCCTTTGAAAAATTGTCAGGGTGTGCAAAAATTGGTTATTTCCCTTGAATGTTTACCTTCAAATTTATATAAGCAGATATACTTGGTTATAATATTAGCATACATAAAAAATCAATGCATAGAAAAAATGTTACATCAATGAATGAGGATGAGGAGTACCGCATAGGGATGTAATGAGCATGAAATGAAACTCATCTTATTTTCCCTGAGATCCCGAATGTAGTCTTGTTTCCTCGCCACTGCTGGAGTACAGGTTACATACACGATACATGCACGGTAATTCGCGGAACAATCTGCTGTTGGAATAAAAAAAAATTAGTAACTGTCATAGTAATTGTCACAGTCATGTCAAATTTCATAAACATTATCATGATTTGAAATATTTTTGAAGAGGGACTATAATAGTTTATTTCCAGATAGCTGCAAAGTTTCTAACTTTGTCATATGTTAAAGTTGATATATTATTTTTTTTTTACTTGGCAAACCCAAATTAGCTGTTCTGAAACGTAAAGCTTATAATTGCCAAAAACCGGCTTGCCCCCAAATAGCCTGTCACAGTCCTAGATCTCTAGGGGATTGAAACTCGGGCTCATACAGGCAACAAACTCCGTTAGATACAATTTAGCATCATTTATTTACATACATATTATAGTACGCTGGCGAAGGGAGTTTTCACACGCCAGCATTCAATACATTGCGTATCACAGGAGTTTGTAATGTACATGGTTAACACAATAACTCTAGCAGCTATCTACACATATGTCTAAGACCCTTAAATACAATTGGGTCTACTATCAAGTCCCCTTAAGGTAAGCCCTGTTGCTTCCTCGATGTCCAGTCTCTGTCTGACCTTCTCCACACGTGTCGCAATCCGACACGGGTGGCAACTCTCTTTGAGTTTCTCGTGGACCCCGTAATCGGCGGGCCCCATCAGTGTCCACGGGGCTGTGGACACACTGACCGGTCCTTCGAGAAGGCTCTGGATTATTCAAGCCTTCGAGTGACTCGGTTCTTTCCCTTTTGCTGGAGTACTCTCCCTTTGCTAGTATCTCTTACTTTTATGTACCGTCTCTAGGTGAGGCTGTGACAGGTGGTCTGGATGCTCTGATTCCCAATTGGTTGTTGCTTGCTTGCTTGTGTTCGCTGGCTGTGAACTCCAGCGCGAAGTCCTGTATGTCGGATAAAGATACCCTGTTGCCCAACATCAGTGTGATGTCATATAGGACCTGCGATTTGCGTGAGTATCTGTTGTCCGATTTCTGGTTTATTGGTGTGCAAACTGGTGGTTCCTCGCCGTGCAGGCAGATACTCTATGACTTCGGAAGAATCAGTGATCCTACTACGTTAGCCAGGACCCCGAAGGCACTTGTTGCCCAGGACGCACGACTAGGACGTGTTAGTAGGTCTTGGCCAGTATAATAACTGGCCCTGGTGCCTTGGAAATACCTCTGCGTCCCCATTTGGTTCTATAAGTGCTTTTTATAAACCTCTTTGCCTCATTATAGGTTATGTCTATGTCGGGCTGATGTATATTGCAATGTGATTTGATCCACTGTATTACAACTTTTTTGGATTTCTATCATACTCCATGGAGTGCTGCTCTTAGGTCTGTTAGTTCTCTGCTGTTTTTGTTCTTCAGTATTGAGACAGCTGACTTTGCATCTATGAAGATAGCTATTTGCTTCTATTTATCTTCCTTCACCATGGACATTTCTGCTGCAGTTTTCAAAGCCTCTACCTCTGCTTTGAAGTTACTTGAAAATTTTCCAGTTGCTACTGAGGTGTGTCTCTTGAATGCATGCGACATCTATTCTCTCTTTATGATGACGATGTGTTAAGGGGACATTCTTGTTAGAAACTCCTTCAACATTCCACTGTAGTATGTTGAGTGTCTGGATTGTTTGGTCACTAGCTCTTAACCAACTCCTCTGTGCCTTGACTCCACAGTACAGGGGAAGTTGACCACCAGTAGTATGGGGTGGACCCCCTCGAGGCAGGGGGGCAGCACTATCACCGCCTAATGGGACTTAAGGGATTAGCACCATACTGATTAATTTTAATATGTGGCATCATGAATTGATAAAGTTCCGTTGCACTGCTTTGTCAAGCCTGTGGCTCAGTACATCCGATTTCGACAAGCATTTTTCGGATGTGCTTTCCCTAGCCTTTGACTGCTCCCTACCTACAAGGCAGCAGCTGTGTGTGTCTTTTGTTCTGGTCCCTCTCCCTTGACCTGTCCGACATGGGTGACTCTACCAGTAGCTGTGCTACCGTCGGCATAGCTCTTGGGGTAATTGGAACACGCAAGCCGCTCTACCTCGTCACGGTGGACTTACGGCAGAGAGGGGTTCTTGTTCAATTCTCAGCAGAGTCATGATGATTTTTCTGTCTAGCACAATACTGGGTCGACACAGGCCCATGAAAATGGGTTAAAAGTTAGTTGCATATTCTTTGCAGGATGTTGCAGTCAACTCCAGCATTTTTAGGCTGTACATTGATCTCTTGGCAAGTTTACGTTCAATAGTTTGCAATTGCTTTCTGAACGACCGGCACTCAATTTTTCTGTATCAGTGTCCTTCTCTTGATGTTATATCCGTACTTGTATAAGTGTCCATCTTTTGATGTTATCAACCCGTGTGCACCCTTGTTCACCTCTTGATATTACCTATCCTCTTGTATCGGCGCCCACCTTTTAATATCATCTATACTCTTGTATCAACAGCTTTCTTCGGTCATGTGATGAGAAGAGAGGCAGTGGAGAACATCGTGACATCTGGAGAGTTCGAGGGGAAGAGAGACAGAGGCAAACCAAGAAAAATGATGCTGGATGGATTAAGACAGTGGCATGGAGGAATACCATCAGCAGAGTTGATCCAGAACACCAAAGACCGAGATCTGTGGAGAGCCATGAACGCCTACGTCAGCAGGCAGGGGACTTGATGATGATGATGATGAAGATTCTTGTAACGGGGCACACCTCTTGATATTACCTATCCTCTTGTGTCGGGGTCCACTTTTTGCTGTTATCACTCCTATTATATCGTTGTGCATCTCTAGATTTGGTCTACCCCCTTGTATCGGTGTTCATCTCTTGAAGTTTACTCCTCAGTTTGAACAGTGTCCATCTCTTCATGTCACATCCCCAACCATATCGCTGGTCATCTCTTGCTCGCCTGTCCGCAGTTATACCTTTTAGTATGGTTTTTATATGATTTGCCAGGTCTATAATTGTAACCAACATATTTACCCTGCCTGTTTTTGTGTCTTCCATCAGCTCTCGTTTCATGTTCAGCTACCCCAAAACGTCTATATTTATTTATATTTACGTGACATGTCTTACTGACAGGCACAAGTAAGAAACACTACGCACATCACGCCACAACACACTTGAAAGACAAGCTGAAGATAGAATCTCACGGGCGCAAAGATCTCCTGTTGTAGCGTCACAACTGACAATGGTATCATCCAGTTCAGAACTCACTCATCGTGAAATATGTGGCTATCTGGTAGACGTCATGGGGCTGGCTGCAGCTGTTTTAACACCGTGGTAGCAATCGCTTGTGCGTCTCATGAACGAGTGTTAAATTCCTTACATCGAGCACGCTTTAAAAAATAATTGAATTCATGTTGGACGGAAAGATCTGATGTAAACAAAGAAATGAGCGACAAAAATAAAACGGATGCTCAGCTGAAGGATTGGATAAAGCCGTAAACACAGATATAGTTAGGGAAAAGTGTGTTGTGTGAAAGAACAGTTAAGAGAAGTGTTAATTCAAAGCTGTCTGTATAGACCGGTGTCTTAATTCGTAAAATGACACTATACAAGATGGCGGTCCTTTCACGCCAGCAGACTTTGGGAGACACAGGAAGCAAAAAAAGTCCCAGAAAACAGAATCTGCTGACGGCTGGCTGTGTGACAGCCGCCTTTTCTTATCATTCCGGTTTGCCAGGGGGGTATCCGTTCTGCCTGCATTGCGCTAACTGCGCAGAACGGCAGCGCTTGAATGGAGCTATAACATACTGCGCCCTGGCCGCCACTGGGGGGTGTTATTGATCGACATTTTGCCTGGGTGATTCTCTCCGTGATGGTTTTATGTGTAGTTGCGCTGCTGAATGATATTGTTTTCCATCAAGATGTAGCCACCTCCGTTTTTTGAATGCACGCAATGGTGGGTTAGTGAATTCCCGGCTATCATGACGCGAGTGGTTGGGGTTCAAACTCCGGACAATACGGGGTTTTCTTCCTGTAATCTAATCGCATGGCTATGGTTTAGGGGTTTGTGAAAATAATACCGGGTGAAGGGTTCGAAATCAGTCAGAGGCAATTTGAGAGTAACTCGCTTTGCTTTGATTACTACGGCATGAGAGTCACCGTTCAGAAAACAATGGCAATCTCATTCATCATTTGCCGTGCCGATAAGCGTGGGCGGTCATGTTTCGCCATCTCACTCGATCATCAGATTCGTGGATCAGCGCAGTGTTCTTGTCTCGACCATACCACATAGCCAAGCCACCCAGGTATTTACTCCTCTGCCTTCCCTTGTTCTCTTCCCCTTTATCTTGCCAGTTGTCACCATTTCTCCTATTTATATTTTCTCATAACGTGACCACACAATGTTGACGGTTTACGTCTAATTTCTTTAATCAGTGTATGATTTCCATTTGTTTTTTGTATTACTTGGTCATTGGCCTTTCTGTCTCTCCATAGTATTCTTAATGGAAATCTACTTAACGCAAATAGCATAGTATATCACAGATAATAACGAATACTGGGGTTTATTACGCCGTCCTGCCAACGACATGCAACTAACTTTCTAGTAGGAGCAGTGGTAGCGCAATGGCTAGACGCTCACCTGCCGGACCGGTAGTCGTCGGTTTGAATTCTCTTCGGGGCGGAATTTCAAAATTGTCCTGGGCTCCTCGGTTGACCCAGCCTAAAATGGGTACCAGCTAAGTCTTGGGAAGTAAATGCGGCCGGTGTGAGACTGACCACATCACCCACCGAGTGTCGGTTGTTCTAGAAAATATGGGTTTAGCACCATATGTCCAATGCATTTTAAGGCGTGTACTGAAAATTTTATTTAATTACTCAATACACGAATTCCATACAAATCCGAGATCGACTCTTTATCGTAAATTAGGGATCAAAGAGTTTTCTTGAAAGGAAAACTACTAGGAAGATAACTGGCCACACACATAATAAATTATTCACCAGGTATGTGTGAAGTCTTACAATTTCACATTTCTAGCATTGACTATAGAATTATTTTTACGTTTAAGGGCTCTCTTTTAGCACATAGTCTCACGGCTGCTGCTGATATATCCAACAAGCAAATAATGGTTAGTTGGTTGTATGTTCTGTACAACTATATAGACACAGACAAACAACTTTTCTTGGTCACGTGATGAGAAGAGAGCCATTGGAGAACGCCATTTTAACCGGAACGATCAATGGATAAAGAGGCAGAGGCAGACCAAGATAATTGATGCTGGATGGACTCAGACGGTGGCATTGAGGAATATGATTAGCAGAGTTGATCCAGAACACCAAAGACCGAAATATGTGGGGAACCATGAACGCCTACACCAGCTGGCAGGGCACTTGATGATAATACAGGCCGTCACAATCAATTAAAATATGTATTGACCATTTGTGATTTTCTAGACAATTTTACTTTCAGTACTTCTCATTGTTTTATGTAACACTAGCTGACCCGGCCCGGCTTCGCCCAGGCTCTGGAGGGGATCTATCTATCTATCAGTCTGTCTGTCTGCTTGTTTGTCTGTCTGTATGTCTGGCTGACCCGGCCCGGCTACACCCAGTCCCTGGTGGGGAGCATCTCATTTAATTCATATAAGTAGTCATATAAGCTCTCCCGTTCCCGACTATCTGTCTGTCTGTCTATCTGTCTGTCTGTCTGACCCGGCTTCACCCAGTCCCTGGTGGGGAGCATCTCATTTAATTCATATACGTAGTCATATAACCTCTCCCGTTCCCGACTATCTGTTTGTCTGTCTATCTGTCTGTCTGTCTGTCCCGGCCCGACTTCACCCAGTCCCTGGTGGGGAGCATCTCATTTAATTCATATACGTAGTCATATAAGCTCTCCCGTTCCCGACTGTCTGTTTATCTGTCTGTCTGTCTGACCCGGCCCGGCTTCACCCAGTCCCTGGTGGGGAGCATGTCATTTAATTCATTCATATAAGTAGTCAAATAAGCTTCCGTTCCCGACTATCTGTCTGTCTATCTATCTGACCCGGCGTGGTGTCGCGGTTAACAGTAACTTAAAAGAATGTCCTTCCACACACCATTCATTATTTTTAATGAAAACTGTTTTTAATCACCGACATGACAGTTGATAAGTTCTGTAAGCAGAAAAAGATGGGTTACAATGTTATGCATTATGCATTATTTTTATGCAAACTTTGAAAATGCCTTAAAGATTATATCATTATTTATTATAACTCATATGCCTGAAAATAACTATAGACAAAGAGTTTAACAATAGTGCAAGTAAGTCCAACAATATGACTATAAAGTATATAGAAATGTTATTAAAAGTTATGCCCCTTGAAATAACTTTTCTAGAGTGAAGTCCCCCTGCTATATAGACATTATATAATGAAAATGAAAAAGTAAATGTTATTAAATAAGTAGAAGATTTTACACTAAGAAACTATTATAGTCGGTTGCACAGGAATGAAAGGAAGACGTGTAGAAAATTTCATCTCAATCGGATGTACCGTTATCGAACCCATCCAATACATAGCTAGCTGACCACAAACACAGCCACATACACTCTGTTTTATAGATATAGATGCGTGTGTTTTACGCCTAAGTGAGGTGAATGTACTAGCTAAGAATTTTATAATAACATCAAGGTTAACTGGGTCAGAGAAGAATATGCAAATATGAGGCCAGGAGAATTAATCACAGTCTTCAACAAACTGGAGTAATCCCAGACAAGGTGATGGTTAAGGCACGTACACATTAATATAAATCGTCAGCTAATGGCAGGAAGCCCCTATACAACGGGTTAGGATATCACGTACTTGTTTAGAGTAAAATCACACGTGGAAAGGTGAACTTGCTAGTCGACGAAGAAACAAAGGAAACTTCTATATGTAATATTCATGGGAACTGATAAGTGGGATCAGGGGTTACATGGAGTTTCTTGGGAGGTCCGGGAAGAGGGAATAAAGACAGAAGTCTGGGAAAATTAGGGGAGTTGAGTTGTGGCGGAGTTAGGGACAACTTCACCTGGTGGCTCTCAGACAAGGGAGTTCTGAGGCTTAGTGAGTTATTCGGTGTATGGGATGAGGGAAAAATCTCAGCCAGGCTTTCAATGAGTTCGGACACCGGAAATAGTCCGAGACAATTCAGTGTTTGGAGCTGAGTCCAAAGAGAAGAGACTCAGAGGAGGTGATTAGATTCTTGGACGGAGAAGAGTCCGGAACAGTGTCTTCTGCCAGGCCAGTAGACGGCAATAGTGTGGTCGCAGCAGCTTACTGTGTTATATTCTAATCTGAGTGTGCTGGACAGGCGCTTACGCAATTAATATAGATTTCACTGTTGAAGTTTCCTGAAGAGTGTTATAGCATCGACTTTGTTTCGAATTAACATAATATGTGCGCAGACTCGTGGTCTATATTAATTCATCGTTGTTGAGCAGTCGTCTGACACAATATTCACACTGACATCCTCTAGACACAACCACAGCCACTTCTTTATGTCCAAGGACGTTGTGACACTTTATGAACGGCTGATGCTCATAACAGTATGCAAACAAACGCAAAACGATCTGCTCTCAAATCTTATGCAACTAACTTCAAACGGACAATGATGAGATTGTGAAATAGCATTCATTATTCCTATATCACAGACGTCAGACAATGGACCGAGCCGATAATATGAACGTCCATAGGGAGCTAAGCGGGCGCGTTGGTTGAATCGTCGGGACGTTTCGCTGTTAAAGACATGAGTGCGGTCGGATGTGGGTTCTAAACCTGCTCTCGTCGTCCGCAACGTGAGGGATATATTGGCCACCTAGTACTTCTTGCACTCAGATCTACCAAATTAATGACCATCACACATCACAGAGCCGCGGCAGGTTTTAGGCAACGAATGTAATGTGTAATGGCCTAGCAACGAATGTAATGTGTAATGACCTAGCAACAAATGTAATGTGTACTGACCTAGCAACAAATGTAATGTGTAATGGCCTAGCAACGAATGTAAATGTGTAATGGTCTAGCAACGAATGTAATGTGTAATGACCTAGCAACGAATGTAATTTGTAATGACCTAGCAACGAATGTAATGTGTAATGGCCTAGCAACGAATGTAATGTGTAATGGCCTAGCAACGAATGTAATGTGTAATGGCCTAGCAACGGATGTAATGTGTAATGACCTAGCAACAAATGTAATGTGTACTGACCTAGCAACAAATGTAATGTGTAATGGCCTAGCAACGAATGTAAATGTGTAATGGTCTAGCAACGAATGTAATGTGTAATGACCTAGCAACGAATGTAATGTGTAATGACCTAGCAACGAATGTAATGTGTAATGGTCTAGCAACGAATGTAATGTGTAATGACCTAGCAACGAATGTAATGTGTACTGACCTAGCAACGAATGTAATGTGTAATGACCTAGCAACGAATGTAATGTGTAATGGCCTAGCAACAAATGTAATGTGTAATGGTCTAGCAACGAATGTAATGTGTAATGGTCTAGCAACGAATGTAATGTGTAATGACCTAGCAACGAATGTAATGTGTAATGTCCTAGCAACGAATATAATGTGTAATGGCGTAGCAACGAATGTAATGTTTAATGGCCTAACAACGAATGTAATGTGTAATGGTCTATCAATGAATGTAATGTGTAATGAGCTAGCAACGAATGTAATGTGTAATGGCGTAGCAACGAATGTAATGTTTAATGGCCTAACAACGAATGTAATGTGTAATGGTCTAGCAACGAATGTAATGTGTAATGACCTAGCAACGAATGTAATGTGTAATGGCCTAGCAACGAATATAATGTGTAATGGCGTAGCAACGGATGTAATGTTTAATGGCCTAACAACGAATGTAATGTGTAATGGTCTATCAATGAATGTAATGTGTAATGAGCTAGCAACGAATATAATGTGTAATGACCTAGCAACGTTTTATACCCATACCTATTTTTCTGTTTATGATTTAATCGTATTAAATGCTCTTATTTCATGTTTTTCTTTATACTTGTTTGTGTTGTTCCCGATGAAGATTATTATAATCCAAACGTCG
This sequence comes from Cepaea nemoralis, assembly GCA_014155875.1. Lineage (NCBI taxonomy): Eukaryota > Metazoa > Mollusca > Gastropoda > Stylommatophora > Helicidae > Cepaea > Cepaea nemoralis. Next base: position 223,987 of record JACEFZ010018825.1, on the reverse strand, counting down.
TTTCGTTGTGTCGTGGAATAACTTATTTTTGTTGTATGTTATTTTTTAATCATCATTGATTCTGTCTCTGTCTCTGTCTCTGTCTCTGTCTGTCTGTCTGTCTGTCTGTCTGTCTCTCTCTCTCTCTCTCTCTCTCTCTCTCTCTCTCTCTCTCTCTCTCTCTCTCTCTCTCTCTTTCTTTCTAACACCCCCCCCCCCCGCCCCATGTGATATACGTTTGCTGTAGTGGAGTTCGTTGTAAAGTATGCACAATATGTCTGTGTTTAGTATCTCTCACATTTTCTCAGGAGTTGCAAGTACCTAACTGCTTTTATTTTCAATTGTTATATCCTGCTGCTGTCGTTGCTTCTCTTATCCTGCTACAGGGCTCCCTGTTTTATTCATTTGCTTAGAGAGCTGTGCCAAAATGTAGACTTTGAACTAAATAAATCAAAGCCAACATATAATAATAGCATAAGCTACTTCGATTGAACCACGCCTTAGGCTGGAACACAAAGGGTAAAAGAAACTACAGGAATATCTAACAAGTCACGGAAAAGAGAAGTAGAATCATAAATGAACAATATGGGAAGGTGGTGGACACAATGCAGATCGATTCCATATCCACCGGGCGAGAAGTGGGCGCCTAACCATTACACTATCGCGGTGTCCATGAACAGTCGTCTAGTTAGTTTTATATCCTTTGCAGTCAACCCAAGAATTATTTGGCTGTTTTTGATCTCTTGGCAAGTTTACGTTCAGTAGTTTGCCTTTGATTTCTGAACGGCCGGCACTCATACTATTTTATAAAACGCAACTCAATGCGGTCTGCTTGATGACTGAATAAATGTTTTGCATATCCTTTACAGGACATCGCTGTCAATATCAGCATCTTTCAGCTGATTGTTGATTTCTTGGCAAGATTACGCTCAGTAGTTTACCACTGCTTTCTGAGCGGCCGGCTCACATACCCCGTAAGTTACCGACGCGATTCGAACCACTGCTGATTCTCACCGTCGTCACGTTACTTACGAGAGTATACGAGAATACGGAGAAAAGTCGCTAACCTCTAGGCCAGGAAGCCGGCTGATGACTGAATACTAGACCTAAAAGGTAACTATGTAATGGAATAATGAGGTGAGATGACCAGTTCCCTAGCTCCACGCCTGAAAGTCATATTTTACCAGTTTCGAGATTTAATCAGCTCCAGGTCCGTACAGTTCACTGGGGGGGGGGGGGGGGGGGGAAGGGGGGGGGGAGGGAGGGAGAAAGTCATGCACTACCGGGGTTAGAACCCTAGCCATTGACTTGGTCATCACGCGCAATAATTTATATTTTACCGTGGCTTCTAAACACCGGACTGGAACAACAGTTAGCTGCATGTCCTTTACAGAACGTTGTCATTAACCCCAGCATTGTTTGGCTGTTTATGAGGTACTAAAACAATGTTAGTTAGTACATTGCCATCACTTTCTGAACGACCGATGCCCGTACCATCGAAATCAACGCAAGGCTTCCTGCTTCCAAATCGTCTGCAGCTGATTTCAAACCCTCGATTCGGTAGGTCGGGGAATTGAGGAACGCGTTCACTGCCCTTGCACCACAACGCCGGCATACCGGACAACGGGTTTGTTAACGAACCGCATCTTAAAGAATTAGCGTGTTTAATTCTTGCCACCTGCACAAACGGATTCTTTTAAACAGCGGTCCATTGTGTCAGCTCTACTGATCAGCCACAAATTAAACCCGTTTCCACCAAAGTTAATCTAATTGTTCGGGTCCATATGGTGGACGGCTAATTGGAACACTTTCCAGAAATAGACGGACAACAATTATGACATTAAAATCATTCACCTTTAATGTGGAAAATTACTGCACGCACGGAGGAAAAAAAAAACGCCTGAGCGTATCCGCAGGAAGTCATTTAAGGCATTGTTAGAACGTAAAGTTCTCGTTCTCATTCTTTTATTACTTAAGATAGCGTGGACTGTACAAAACAGAACACTATAATCGCAGATTTTAACAGCTTTTGTTAAGTCAAATTATAGATTTTTGTTTCTTTCCCCACACCGCACGGCTTTCATGTGTAGGGCGGATAATTTGACGCTTTCACGAAAGAAGACACAAAGATCGCGGCGCTGTTGCAGAAAATTTCCCGGATGTGATAAAGAAATTCTGGCTTCATGGGTATTTTGAAAGAACAAAGGTTGTCACCAGGGTTATGTCACATGACCAAGGCAACCAGGGAAGTAAATAAGAATAGATGTCACAGAAAAGACATAGCGGGGGAATTTATTCCAACAGGATCCATACCCCTGGTTTCATGGCGGATGGAGACAAAAGGTTTTCACGGCATTACGTTTTCACAAATGTAAAGATCAAGGTGATAGGAGAAGCGTGTTCTTTAGGGCAGTTTTAGGTTCTGCTGAATCTAACAATTAAACATACATGAAAGAAAATTGCAGAATGCGCTTTCACATTTATAGGAGGTGATGTGAACTGTTCTTTTCTATTTGGCAGGTGTAGCTTCCGGGTGTTGCTTATTTGTGTGACCAGGCGTTTAATGATATCACGCCAATGTGCACATTTATATGTGAAGCGTTTCATGTTGTCTGTTGTCTCGACTTTCTATAGAGAAGTACTTTCTGAGTACTGGTCATTGAAAAACTATCATTGTCTTGTTTCATTCTAAGTACTGGCCATAGCAATGGTAAATTATTGAACGTAAACTTGCCAAGAAGTCACAAGCAGCCAAAGAAATGATGGGTTGACTGTGACGTCCTGTACAGGATACGAAGCTAACTAACTGGTCACAGAAAACCTTTAATAGTCTTGTTTCATTCTAAACAAATACTGTACATTTCAGTTACAAGATGTCGCAGCTAACTCCGCCATTTTCTGGCTGTCTGATTGTCTAGGCAGTTTTAATTTCTGAAGTTTGTCATCGTTTCTGAAATATCGACGCAATTGTGAATATCAACGCAAGGCGGTCTGCTTCCTAATCGTCTGTTGTTGACTTTGAATCCGATGTGTCGGGATTGTGAAACTGCTTTCATCAGTACTTCAAAGGCACAGACGTCGGTCTATTCTGAGTAATGGCTATTTAAAAAAAAAACCGTGATTGTTTTAAACATTTCATAGTGAGTATTTATGGAAACAAATCACAATTGTTTAGTTTAACAGTGGGTATTGTCACTGAAAACACTTCAGTTGTCTAGTTTCATAGCAGCTATTGTCGCTGGAAAAAATACAGTTGTCTAGTTTCATAGTGGGTATTGTCACTGGAAACACTACAGTTGTCTAGTTTCATAGTGGGTATTGTCACTGGAAACACTACAGTTGTCTAGTTTCATAGCAGCTATTGTCGCTGGAAAAAATACAGTTGTCTAGTTTCATAGTGGGTATTGTCACTGGAAACACTACAGTTGTCTAGTTTCATAGTGGGTATTGTCACTGGAAACACTACAGTTGTCTAGTTTCATAGCAGCTATTGTCGCTGAAAAAAAAATACAGTTGTCTACTTTCATAGTGAGTATTGTCACTGGAAACACTACAGTTGTCTAGTTTCATAGTGGGTATTGTCACTGGAAACACTACAATTGTCTAGTTTCATAGTGGGTATTGTCACTGGAAACACTACAGTTGTCTAGTTTCATAGCAGCTATTGTCGCTGAAAAAAAATACAGTTGTCTAGTTTCATAGTGAGTATTGTCACTGGAAACACTACAGTTGTCTAGTTTCATAGTGAGTATTGTCACTGGAAACACTAACAGTTGTCTAGTTTCATAGTGAGTACTGTCACTGGAAACAGTACATTTGTCTAGTTTCATAGTGAGTATTGCCACTGGAAACAGTAGATTTGTCTAGTTTCATACTCAGTACTGTCCATGGAAACACATTACGGCTGTCTAGTTTCATAGTGAGTATTGTCTTTGGGAACAGTACAGTTGTCTAGTTTCATAGTGAGTATTGTCACTGGAAACAGTACATTTGTCTAGTTTCATAGTG
>JACEFZ010018825.1:67500-217500 GCA_014155875.1 Cepaea nemoralis | reverse complement strand
ACTCCGAAAATAGCAGGCCGTAGAGGCCACTGACAAAATTTCCAGACTAGACAAGCAACCTACCGAAAATCTATGTAAGGTGTCATCATCATTATCATCACCATCTTCCACTTTTGCCATCAAGTGTTGTGGGGAGGAATTGATGATGTTCCAGCTCCCGATGGGTGATACTGGATGGTGTCATTTCATGTCAATTGTGCCTTGTCTTTGATGTTGTCAATCCATTTTCTTCTTGGGCGCCTTCTTGCTCTCGTATCAGATCCTCTATGTATCAGATCTTCTATGTTTCAGTTTCTCAATGTATCAGATCTTCAATGTATCAGATCCTTTATGTATCGGATCACTTATGTATCAGATCATCTATGTATCAGATCCTCTATGTTTCAGTTTCTCAATGTATCAGATCTTCAATGTATCGGATCACTTATGTATCAGATCATCTATGTATCAGATCCTCCATGTATCAGGCCTTCTATACAATGTCTGTTTCTGCTGTATGTACATCTGGAGCTTTCCCGGTGCTAGAGGTCATGAGTGAATCAACGAGAATTAGATACGTTCTACTAAAACACAGTCACAAGTGACACAAAATACGTTTCGGTAAAACCTTCATAAGTATAGACACAACAAACATACTATGATACAACTACTTGAAACAATCGATATATGTATAAATACATGTTACTCATCTGTATTGAAGTGCTGCGGAAGGACAGACAGACAGACAGGTAGGCAGGCAAGGTAAGTAGGTAGATATGTAGCTCGGCTGTCAGTCAGACAGACAGGTAACAAGCAGGCATATAGACGGGAAGACAGATACCAGCAGACAGAAAGTTCGTGCACTGTGGTGCGATTCTCCTAGCCTGATATAAATTGAGAGACCGTAGCACTTATGGGGATATCTTTACGCAATGAATGTGATCCCTTACAAACTAAAACCAACCACATGAACCACAGGTTATGTCCTGGTGACTGAGACCAAAGGACACATGAAACGTACTTGGGCAGACTGATAAACAGGGCTCAGGGTTGTATGGTGGTGGGGAGAATTTATTTTAGGGTAGCGCATTGATAACCTGTTCTTGTCTGCGCGTAATAAATCTTCAGCATCTGTACTGGTGTCAGTTCTGACATTGCTGTCAGAAGACAGAATGCTGCTTGTCATTCATGTCACTGGCGATGAATGTTGATGTCATTCATATTTCAAGTTGTCTGGCTGTCAACCTTTCCCCGCTCTGTCTCACCAGGCTCGCTGTCGCTCTATGTTCCTTTATACTCGTATTTCTCTATATATATCCATCGACTCGCCCTTTCTCTCTCATTGTCTGCCTTTCTCGCTTTTTTCATAACATATTTTATGTCTGTGTATGTCTTTTTTGTTTTTCTGTCTGTGTATCTCTCTTTCATTCTCTCTCTATCTATCTCTGTCACCACCACCACCACCAACACCACACCACCACCACCACCACCACCACCACCACCACCACCACCACCACCATCATCATCATCATCATCATCATCATCATCATCATCATCATCATCATCATCATCACCAGTTCTTAACCAGAGGCACTCCATGATTGACGTGGTCAGTAGATAGTCTATATTGTGCTGAAGGTCAGAAGAACAATATTCTGCGCCTCAGAACAGGAAACAATAGATTACGCAACCACATGTATAAAAAATACAAGATTGGTGAAACAGCCATGTGCACATGTGGATTGGCGTCGCAGACAGCAGAGCACATACTCCAAGAATGCCCAATTTATAACATGTCTAGGCAAACCTCCTGACCGAAAGAGGCGACAGTGGAAGATAAACTCTACGGACCGCTAAGTGAACAAAAAAGAAAAAAAGACAGTTACATTCATTCAAGAGACAACATTGCAGTTATAGACATATTTCAAGCCAACGAAAGAATAAGAAGTATGACAATCATCATCATCACCACCATCATCATCATCGTCACCACCATCATCATCATCAACATCACCATCATCATCACCATCATCATAATCATCAGCCCTGTCAACTGGTGTAGGCGTTCACGCCTCTCCACAAAGATCTGCTCTTGGTGTTCGGAATGAACTCTGCTGATGATATTCCTCCATGCCACCGTCTCAATCCATCCAGCATCGTTTCTCTTGATCCACCTCTGCCTCTTGTTTCAGTGATCTGCCCAGCCGTCACGATGTTTTTCCGATGCTTCTTTTCCCACCGCACGACTAATGAATGATGTTTGTCTTTTATTATTATATATAATATTCTACTTTCATTAGCATTTACCAGGCATTCTCTGTTCCTTGCTCTGACCGTGCAACGTATGTGCAACATTCATCTCAGTCGTCGAATGGGTACTTTAAAGTGTGTGTGTGTATGTGTGTGTGTGTGTGTGTGTGTGTGTGCACGCGCGCGCTTTGAATTCAGGCGTTGTGCACATTCGTGCTACAGCTTTTAGTGCATTGGACTGATTTTTACATGAGGATTAGCTTTTCAGATTGCCAGTGTCCCTCGCCATGAGGCGAACCCACTCTGACTTCTGACGTACTAATAATTTACGTCTCCAAGTCAAGGACGAGACGTCAACATTTTAGTCCACGTGCTTTAATTAATATGTTGTTCCTATTTTAAAATACCATGCCAGCTATTGATTCAACTTGTTTTCTCTGAGAAAGTTGTCACTTTATTACTTGCTGATTCTGACAGCTGTTTACTGTAATTCGTTGTGATTACCATTACCGCCAAGGACCTGCACTAAGATATCTACGTGTTTCTGTAAGAGGTAACCCATGAACGTACGTGAGTAATTTGGTACACTATGAGCAATTTGGCATATAGTCAAAATTTAGAGCTTCAGTTTACTTCAAGCCCACCAACTACACAAGCAGACCCAGCTGAGAGGTTACTTTGTCCTCTTAAGGTTCGAAAATATGTGGTTCGAATCCCAGCCTAGGACTGAGCATTTGTACAAGAGCTAATGGTTTTTAATTATGAATCTCGTTCCCCTGATCACTTGGGTAGTGGCATTGGATTTAGCCTTCCCGAATAAGCACGAAAAACTGGAGGTTCTAAGTGCAGTTTGTGAATGCTAAAAATCCACCGGTAATTGGAAATCGCAAAGAGCAGGCCACAAGGCCACCGCCCTAGCACATTTGTTAAGACAGAAAACATAATTGTTGTGACGCAATCCTTCAAATGACGAACGGGAAAGAAGAACAAAACAACCACCTAGAAAGTTGCTGAAACATTTCTTGATGGGTTTTGTGTCCTGTACTGGGAGACTCTGACTTGTTTCAGTGTCCTCCGCAGTCTCAGAAGGGGCCTAGTTCGATCCCTTTATGGCGTTGTGGATGTTTATAAAAACAATGATTCTAAAGATGTCTCTTGCATAATAAAAAGTGTACTCAAATAATCGTCGTTAAATGTTGAATTCTCGTTCAGAAACCAATAGAAAAACTACTACAAGTCAGTTACCAAGAAAATCAACATGGGGTTGATAGCAAGATCCAACAAAGGACATCCATCCATCCATCATGTGTCATGCCGATAAGCGTGGGCGGTCATTTTCTGCCTTCTTACTCGATCACCAGAATCGTGGATCAGCTCCGTGGTTCTGTCTCGACCATGCCACGTGGCCAAGCCATCCAGGTATTTACATTCTCGGTCTTCCCCTTGGTCTCTTCCCTTCGATCTTGCCAGTTGTCACCAAGTTCTCCAAGTCATTTCTTCTCATAACATGCCCAAAAAATTTTGACTGTCTACATCTAATGCCTCTAATCAGTTTACTATCTTTATTTGTTTCTTGAAGGACTTGTTCATTGGTCTTTCTGTCTGTCCATGGTATTATTTGCATTTTCCTCAGAAACCACATTTCCACAGCCATCAGCTGTTTGTTTTAGCTTGACTGCTTATTGTCCACGCTTCACATCCATATAAAAGTACAGGTTCTATGTAGCACTTCAACACTCTTTTTCTCGTTTCAGTTGATATATTTTTATTGGTCAGTATGTTGTACATCTTGCAAAAGGACATACAACATTTTTAATTCAAAGAAAAGGGGGTGGAATCTGAATAGAAGAATTAAACCTTTCTTAAATGCATGATAAAGTCGGGCATACCGCCCTCTCAGCTAGATTGCTCTATAGTAATGTGTGAGGATCGTCCTGAACAAGACGGACGAAGAAGAAGAATAATATTTTTGACAACTGACACTGAGGTGTTTAAAGGAAGCCATGTGGTATTTTTTGCTTCTACTCGATACACATGCTTCTACTTTTAATGCAGAGACATGATTTTTGCGCGTGGACTAGCTCTCAATATTACCAGTGTCCCTCGCCATAAGGCGTACTCATTCTGACTTCTGAGGAACTTGTAATTTAGGTCCCCAAGTCAAGGATGAGAAGTCAACATTTTAATCCAACTTACTGGTATAGAGATTGAACCCACTACCTCGTCACCAGCACGCCGGAATTTTAGAAGCGACCACTCTTATCCATTCCACCATGCTCATGTCCAGTCTTCCAGATGATTCACAAACAACTCATCAGTTTTAGTCTCGCTCTCATCTCTCTCTCTCTCTCTCTCTCTCTCTCTCTCTCTCTCACTTATCTCTCTCATCTCTCTCTTCTCTCTCTCTTCTCACTCTCTCTTTTCTCTTTCTTCTATCTCTCATCTCTCTCTCCCCCTCTCTCTCTTCTCTCTCTAAAACTCTCATCTCTCTCTCTCTCTCTCTCTCTCTCTCTCTCTCTCTCTCTCTCTCTCTCTCTCCCTTATCTCTCTCTTCTCTCTCCCTATTCTCTATCTCTCTTCTCTCTCTTCTCTCTCTGTATCTTCTCTCTCTTCTGTCTTTCTATTCTCTCTCTCTCTTCTCTCTTCACTCTCTCTCTCTGTATCTTTTCTCTTTCTGTATTTTCTCTCTCTCTCTCTCTTCTCTCTCTTCGCTCTCTCTCTTCTCTATTATCTGTATATCTTCCCTCTCTCTTCTCTCTCAGGCTCTAACACTCTCATTCTCACTCTCTCTCTCTCTCTCTCTCTCTCTCTCTCTCTCTCTCTCTCTCTCTCTCTCTCTCTCATATTCATTCTGCCTCAGTTTACGCTTGTTCAGATGAAGCAAAACTGACATTTCAATAGCCTGGTAGTTGATAGAGAGGTTGCCCGGATCGTGTTCTTTGTCCATCGCACAGACACTTGGACCATACACTCCCTTGACCGCTAGCGAACAGACCAGCTCAGCACGTCACTAACAACTGGGCAATCTGGGAGTACTGCCAGGACAGGTGTATGACTATGTAGCCCATATCATCATCCTCCTCATTAGCATCATCATCAACATCATCATCATCATCGTCAATGTCATGATCATTACTATTATAACTTGAATGTATTTCGATGACAGAAGTGTGACATTATGATCTATACCATCATTATCGCCTTCGTTGTCATCAGCATAGCCATCATTATCTTCTACGCCAAGATGATGATGATGATCATCAATTTATACACGTAATGAGATTACGCCGGCTTCGTGGCTTAGAGGTTATGACTTTTCTCCGTAATCTCGTATACTCTCGTCGGTAACGTGATGACGGTGAGAATCAGCAGTGGTTCGAATCGCATCGGTAACTTACGGGGTATGTGAGCCGGCCGCTCAGAAAGCAATGGCAAACTACTGCACGTAATCTTCCCAAGAAATCAACATACAGCTGAAAGATGCTGGTGTTGACAGCGATGTCCTGTAAAAGATATGCAAATAAAAAAACAATGAGATTACAGTTGTATTTACTATATGGTCTATATCATCATCATTATGATCATCACCACCACCACCATCATCATCCCCATCATCATCATTATAACCTGAAGGTAATGCGAGAGTATCAAAGTGTCGATAAAGCCTATATCATGATCGTCGTCACCATCAGTATGATCAACGTCACCATCTGAAGGTAATGCGAAGACAGACTTGTGACCATACAGCCTGTGTAATACTAATAATAATAATAATAATAATAATAATAATAATAATAATAATAATAATAATACATATCATCATAACTATCATCAAAAAGAATGCGTGGTATGCACTGTGTCTGACAAGGGCTAATGTCTTTCACAGATAATTAAAGTCAAGAAGAAGATACCAATAACCTCATGATGCAAAGGAACATTGTCGAGCGCAGGTTCAGTAGTATCACCTTCTTATTCCACAGTACACAGCGTTGTCCGTCCATCGACCAGCCGAAGAGATGCCGTTGCGGAAACTGGAAAGGTTGGACTCAGAAAGAAAGTCCAGTAAAAGAACCTGTTCCACTCTTTGAGGTGTATTGGGTAAGAACGAACATTATTTTTCAAATGGTCACAAATTAGGCACGCAAGCACATTTTACATTCGGCCCCTTCCAATCTTTATAAGCGGGTCCAGCCTCTGCACCGGTCAATTGGACTAAAATGTTGACTTCTCGTCCTTGACTTGGGGACGCACATTACAAGTACCTCTGAAGTAGGTGTGGGTTTGCCTGAAGGCGTGGGATACTGATAATAGAGAAAGCTAATCCACACGCAAAAATTAGTCCAGTGCACTAGAAGTAGTAACACGTGTAAAGACTAAGCTTGAGTTAAAAGCAAACAAAAAAAAACAAAAAAAGGAAAGGATAGCATACGCGCTTTGACCCCAGGGTAGTGGATCGGATGTCTAGCTTTCTCAGCTGAGATCGAAAAATTGTGAGTAACCTTGTGAGCATGAAAACTCCACGGAAATCTCGAAATGATCCTCCCTGGTGTTACAGAGTGTTTCAACGTCTTTCGGTTCACTAGTCAATCTTTCTCGGAGACTCATGATGGTCGTCGCTGGAGCTAAGGAGTTCGTGCTTTGTGCGAAACTTTCGGCAGGCCGCCTTGCGGAAAGAGACCGAGCCATATGGGATAAAACCTGTTGCAATGAAGTCGACCCTCTCAACTTTTAAGACTTGTAAGACAGAGTGTGTGGCCTGCGAAGAGATGCTTCTGATGTCATCAACAACAGAAAGCTGGCGCACATATGGAGATATTCGCGTTCAGAGACAATGAATCTTGACTTAAAAAGCCAGAAAGCCTCATCGTCATCTCTTTGAGAACCTCTTGTCCGCGAAATTGCCGTTATATTACCAACACCGAAAACAGAGGGACAATAAAGAAGGGAGTGCAGACATACTAAGGACATTGAGAATAGCATCCATCGTGAACATGTGTGGTTTCTTCTAGCAGTTCAACAAGTTCACAACTGCAGCTGGGATGGCAAGATATGGTTTGCCAACTTATACATTACCGATCTGAGACGGTCAGCTGAAAGGGAACTGTTTGTTGCAAACAAAAATACACGGAAAACCATGTTGACCCTGCATAGACCTCCGCCGTGGAGAAACGTGGGTGGTGGGCGAGGTCGTGCTATCTCCATTCACTGCCACATCGATTACAGATATTTGCACACACCCGGTTACCTTGTGGCTTATCTCAAGAACTGTTGCACTTCAGAGGGCGGTATCGAGACTGCTTTGTCTGGATGTGTTCGCTCGGTCCATTAGTTTACCGGTTCAACCGTTACTTTTGGTATCGTTTTGTTTAATTCTGTATGTCTGCACGTTCTGTTTGATTCACTATGTCTTCACGTTCTAATTGCTACACTAATTCTTCATTTTCTATTTGATTCACTATGTCTTCACGTTTTATCTTCATGTTCTGTTTGATTCACGATGTCTTCACGTTCTGTTTGATTCACGATGTCTTCACGTTCTGTTTGATTCTGTGTGTCTTCACGTTCTTTTGATTCACCATGTCTTCACATTCTGTTTGATTCACTGTGTCTTCACGTTCTGTTTGATTCACGATGTCTTCACGTTCTGTTTGATTCACTGTGTCTTCACGTTCTGTTTGATTCTGTGTGTCTTCACGTTCTGTTTGATTCACCATGTCTTCACATTCTGTTTGATTCACTGTGTCTTCACGTTCTGTTTGATTCACGATGTCTTCACGTTCTGTTTGATTCTGTGTGTCTTCACGTTCTGTTTGATTCACGATGTCTTCACGTTCTGTTTGATTCACTGTGTCTTCACGTTCTGTTTGATTCTGTGTGTCTTCACGTTCTGTTTGATTCACCATGTCTTCACATTCTGTTCGATTCACTGTGTCTTCACGTTCTGTTTGATTCTGTTTGTCTTCACGTTCTGTTTGATTCACCATGTCTTCACATTCTGTTTGATTCACTGTGTCTTCACGTTCTGTTTGATTCACGATGTCTTCACGTTCTGTTTGATTCACTGTGTCTTCAAGTTCTGTTTGATTCTGTGTGTCTTCACGTTCTGTTTGATTCACTGTGTCTTCACGATCTGTTTGATTCACGATGTCTTCACGTTCTGTTTGATTCACTGTCTTCACGTTCTATTTGATTCACTGTTTTCACGTTCTGTTTAATTCACTGTCCTCACGTTCTATTGATTCACTGTCTTCACGTTCTGGTTGATTCACTGCCTTCACGTTCTATTTGATTCAATGTCTTCACGTTCTGTTTGATTCTGTGTGTCTTCACGTTCTGTTTGATTCTGTGGGTCTTCACGTTCTGTTTGATTCTGTGTGTCTTCACTTTCTATTTGATTCACTGTCTTCACGTTCTGTTTGATTCTGTGTGTCTTCACGTTCTATTTGATTCACTGTCTTCACGTTCTGTTTGATTCACTGTCTTCACGTTTTGTTTGATTCAATGTCTTCACGTTCTATTTGATTCACTGTCTTCACGTTCTGTTTGATTCACTGTCTTTACGTTCTGTTTAATTCACTATGTCTTCACGGTCTGTTTAATTCACTATGTCTTCATGTTCTGTTTGATTCACTGTGTCTTCACGTTCTGTTTGGCTTGTCCTTTTGTCTAAACGTCCGTCCATCAGTTCGTCTCTCTGTATGTCTTTTTCTTATAGTCCATGCAGTGTGGCGTTAGTGATCATGTCTGTCCACAGCCTTCTGTCTCGCATACCGACAACCATTTCTGTTAATGATGTTCTTCCGTGACGTAATGTCCGTTTCCTTTACATGTAGTCTTTACACGTGCGACAACTTCTGGTGCACGGGACTCATACCATCGAAATCATCGCAATGTTGCCTGTTTCCAAATCGACCGCAGCTGATTTCTAACCCGCCTCTATCATGTGTATCTAATTATAGATTTGATGTAATCCTGTCTGAATAGCTCAGTAATATGCAGGAGTCGATATGGAAACCCAGACACTGCTTTTCTCACAAGATCTTTATATCTTGCAGTTCTTGTTTGTCTTACGTTCTTTTTGTTGTCTTTCTCAGCTCGGGTATTATTCTGTTTACCGGCATTCCTTTTGATGTGCGCACAGCTATGTGTACAAAACTATTGTGCAGGGCCGTTTCACGGAATTATAATTTAACAGACTGAAATATAACTTTTCTTTCTGCGGAATTATCGTAAGTTGTTAGTAAAGTTGACAGCGTGGTATGTAAACGGGGAATCACGGTAGCGTTGGAGTTAGCAGCGAAGTATGTGTCGTGTCCTCCTTTAAAGTGTCGTCCCTGGAGTGAGGAGATCCGACACCCACATTATAATATTATTTTTTTTTTCCCCCTCAATATTCTGGAGAATCCACCAGCTTCCGTCCAACACACTCCATCAGCCTATGGACACCTTTCCTATCACTCTCACACTTCGTACTATGCCCCCTTCTCATACTTCCCCAACGCAACATACTCAACAACTCTTACTTCTAGAAATTAATAAAGATTAATTTATTAAAATAAAAGTGTAACGTGTATGAGACGTGTATGCGAAGAAAAATGTGTGACGTGTTCTATAAAGTGTAGAGAATCTGACTCTCAGACATCAGATCAGTCCGCTGATCACAGCAAAGATAGACCACAGCACGTTACGTCAGAACAAGTACGTCTCACCCGTTGCCGGAACCATCCTGCCGGATACTGCTTTGCTTCTGTAGACCTCTGGTAATCCCATTTCATGAACATGAGAAATAGACACCGGTGGTATGAACAGTTACTTATGGACCGGATTCACTCTACACAATGTCCGTTCCTAATGTTCTCTAACCAACTGCACAAGTTCTTTTCTAGTGTTTACACAGTTAGTAAAGTTAAGTGTTAGTCGACGATCATCCTCGTTGCACATCGAACCATTCAGTCCGCAAGTGCTAATACTAATGTTAATTGTTACTGTACTACACTAGTTACTCTTAACCGGTTCTCGGTTCGTTACCACTGTAATGCTGTATGGTTGCAACTGTAATCTTCACTATGTTGGGTGAATCACCTCCCTCTAGCTTTTAATCACGTCTGTAAGCATCTTATTGATTGCGAACTGGTGTTCTCAGACTGGGATTTTCTTCCTTCCCAAAACTTTATGAGCTTCCTTGGATCTGGTAGGGAACCTAAATGGCACCACTGCAGTCCTATCAATCATATCTACATCTGCCATTATAGGCGCGTGTAAAATTAAGTCACTATAACACCGGTAGATATTATTTCCACTAGGCGCTGCCGTGCCCTGGCATCTGACTAAAGATAATTTCAGTCCTCCCTAGCTGGTCCCAACTAGAGTTTATATGGCAAACTACCAAAGTTGTCCACGTGACTTTATCCTCTTCTCCCCCACACAGGTGTTATTTGGACATATCAACCATTTTGCAAGGATCTATTTTTCCGGGCTTAAATCCTGTCAAAGTTGTCAGTAATTGTTAAGATTCTCAAAACAAGCCAGCGAATTTTATGACGACTTCCAACAAACAGTTGCAAATAACCCCGTCAAACTCTTCATGTTCCGGAAACAAGAATTGACATATGTACTGTTTCTCCCTACTAAGTACTTCCGTTTTACATCTGCCATTGTGATCTCACGGCTTCCATCTGCATTCAATTGTGACAAACTTGTCAATCTTCTGTTCCGTGGTGACAATATATGTGATTCTAACTGGTAATGAACTGCCAACGTCGGTGTATCCCTTCCTTCTCACTCAACACCAAATGTGTAGATGGGCTGACCCCACTGCTTCCATTTACATTCAAATGTAGACAAACTAATCAAGGCCGATGCCAGGACCTGTTCACCATCAACACCGACCGTTCCAAATCCGTTATAGATGTACACGTGCAGCTACAATATTGTCCTGAGATTTTGACATCCGCGGTGTTTTTTCCAGTTAGTAAAATAATGGTGCTGAAAATACACGCCAAGCAAACGTCGGGAATATTTATCTGTTTAACTCATGGCAATCTCGCGACATAGGCCCCCTCTTAAGAGAGTAGGTCCATCTCACTCTCCTCCACCCATGAGTTAAATCCAGATAATTCATTCCTCTTCTTCAGGAGCTGGGTGTCTTGACAAGGAAATCCGCTCCAACATTCTCCTTCCCAGGAATGTACTCTACTGTGAATTATACGGTTGAAGTAACAACGACCACCGCATCAACGTGCGTTGAGCTTCTGAGAAGTAGCCAGGAACATCAGGGGCTGATGATCCGACTGAACCCGAACTTAACTCCATACAAATATGGCTGAAATTTTTGCACTGCCCATACGAGGACAAGCATTCTCTCTCGACGGTTGAATAATTCCTCTCCGCCTGTAGAAGTTTCTTACTTGCGTATGCCACAGGTTTCAAAACCGAAGCATCGTCTTTTCCTTCCGTGTAACAAAGCGGTCCAATCCAATCCCACTCGCATCCGTTCTCAACACAAATGGTTTGGAAAGGTCAGGAGCTGTAATACAGGTTGCTGACAAGGCCTCCTTTAACGTGACATAGGCATTCTCACATTCTGTGTCCAAATGATTGATCCGGAATCCCTTTTCAAGGTTTCGGTCAACGAGCTCCAGTTCCGTGAAATGTGGGATAAATTTGTGGTAGAACCACACAACGAGAGAAAGATCGCACATCCTTCCTTCGTTTTTGCCTTGGTGCATTCTGATTTTCTCCGGTTCTTCTCTTCTGGAACAATGTGTCCTGGAGTGATGGTGTGACTAGAAATTCCAGAGTCTGGTAACCAATCATGCACTTGGTTGACCGAGCAGTAAGCCTGCTTCCTTGAGCCTATTAAACACTCTCTCCAAGGATTGTAAGTGGTCATCCAGGCTGTCACTGGAAATCAGAATATCATCCATAAATGAGATGATGGCGGATCTGTAACGGATCTAGTAAGTCCTCATCATGCGTGGTAAACACACTAGGTGCATTGCTAAGTCCAAGGGCAGACCTTAAATTCGTAGTGTCCACTGGGTGTACTGAAAGCTAACAGTGGTCGAATCTCCGGTTTGACTGGTATCTGATAGTAACCCCGACTCAGATCCACCTTTGAAAAGTACCGAGCCTTATGGAGCCTAGCGAATAGCTGAGTTGGATTCGGCAAAGGTTCCACCCTGAAACTGTGTATGACTGTCAGCAGTCGTAATCTATACACAACCTGTGTTCTCCACTTGGTTTGCGTAACAAAAACTACCCCCGCATGTATGGGATGTGGATGGTGCAATCACGTCATCCTCCAGCAGTTTTTTTATTTCCTCCTCCAGGGCCTTTCTTTAGAGAATGGCACTGGTAAACCTTTGGCGAACAGGCTCTGTGTGGTCAAAGTCATCTCGAACTCCACCAACCTCGTTCGTCCTGGTTTATCAGTCAGTATCTCCTATGAGACTTGAGAACCTGGGTTATCCTTTCCCTCTCCTGGGAGGTCAGATCAGGGTTCACTTGGTACATCCCATAGTTTCCTGTGTACTAAGGGATTTCCCTGCCACTCGCTGGTTCCCACTTCTGTCTCCACTGCAACTGCCTTGCCATGAGGTGAGCTGCCTTGTCTCCGGGTCTCTCTTCGTATTTCCGCAAGAGATTGATATGGAAAATCTTCGACTTTCCCCGGATCCGGATTTGATAGTTGGTTCTGGATATCACCCTTTCCACGGGAAATGGTCCTTGCCAAACCTATCTCCAGTTTGTTGTTTCCCGTTGGGAGTAGCAACAAGACTTTATCTCCCACCTCTAGAGATCTTTCTTTAGACCTACGGTTGTAGTAAGGCCGCATGTCTTTTCCTGGCCTTTTTCAGTTTTGATTTGCCAGAGTCCATCCTTGTGGAGTTTTCTTTCAGTTCCTCCACGTATGATAGGATGAGATCACTTCTTCTGACGTCCCCTCTTCAGTCCAACTCCTCAACATGGCTTCCAACGGTCCTTTGATTGGACGACCAAACAGCAACGTAGCGGGTGGTATGTCCTGTTGAGCCATGAGGAACGTCCCGATAGGCAAAGAGGTGCTGCTGGGATATATTCATCCCACCTGTCAGTGTTTTCCTGCGCTAATTCCTGAGCATTGTCATCAACGTGCCGTTGAAACGCTCCACTTGTCCATTGGCTTGAGGTGGTAGGGCTGGTATGTATGTGGTTAGATGAAACACCCTAAATACCTCCTCCATGAGTTTTCCCACAAACTGAGATCCATTGTCCGTCAGAATTTGATCCGGAAAGCCTAATCTAGTAAAGGCCTCCAGTCAGTGCGTCCGCCACTCTTTTCGAGTCAATCGTGGTCACGGTATAGCCTCACCCACAATTGTACAGCAATCACCATTGGGTATATACATGTTCCTCTTCCTAGTCCTGGGAAGTGGACCCACGATATCGATGGCTACCCTCTCGAAAGGAGAGTTCATGATGGGCATCTCACCAACATCAACGGTGCTGTCCAGTGTTTCGGTGCCACCCTCTGGCACTCAGTGGGCATGACTTCACATACACGACGCACATCATCTGTCATTCCCTGCCAATAGTAGTGGCAGGAAATCCGCTGCATGGTGGCGGCAATACCCATGTGTCCACTAAGGAGATGGTATGCCCTATGACAGAATCTGCGACCGATGAGGTTTCGGGACGACCAACTGACCGTATAGTGTTGTCTCCCCTTCCTGCTCTCCTGTAGAGATACCTATTCTTCATGTAGTACTGCCCCCGTCCTGGTGGATCAGCACTTTTCGCAGCTTTTTGTTAGCAAGGACGTAAAGTATCATCCTCACTCTGGGCAGTTCGTAGCCTCTCCCGGCATTGGGTTATCACAATTGCGTCTGCCTCTTCCGTTTTTCGCCTGAGAGCGAGTCTGCATTGCTCCCATATGATAGCTCACCTGGGCATTCCAGAAAGACATAACCGGCAACTAGGATGACTGGAAAAAGTGGGATCGGTCAATACAGCGGCCTTGATGGTGCCGTGACGTACCGTGACCGAATCTCCACATTAGCATGGGCACTTCAGACTACAGCATCTTCTGTGCAGGCTGTATATCCAAGGTTTCACCTGTGAATTGTGTTCGGGAATGTAACTAGATCCGCAGAAATCACGGCCCTCCCGTCCAGTCCTGTGTCGTTAAACACTCCACTTGACGACCGTACTTGCTCTACCAATTCCACTACAGGTGGTTTCTCCTGGTCTGGAGTCTCTTCCGTCGTCCTCGACCTGTTCGTGGGCTCCACCTTAGGTTTCCTGAGCACCGACGAATTGAGTGTCTCCTGACTTTCCCCTGCAGTCAATAGCATTGTGCGTGTTTGACTTGCATTCGTTTGCAACCATTTCCCTGTCCTAGATTTTCTATGTGTCGGACTTGAATGAGCTCCTCCTGGTGGCGAGCTTCCTTGTTGACTCTGGCATTTTTCCCTGACAACCTCCTTGGAAGTCACTTGACATGCTGCAAGTGAGGGTTCTAGCCTTCGATTTGCAGTCCCTCGTATTGTGTGAGAGGGTGACTTACAAATTGAACACACCACTTCTCCGACCACGGTCGTTTAGGTGTAGAGCTTATGAAGTGCTCTTGCTTACCTCCTTCTTCTTCTCTGAACTATCTCTGATGTTTTTCACATAAGGTTCCACTTTTGGTTCCTGAGTTTTGGCTTTCTTCTTGTCCTGTTTCTCTTGACTTTTGGTGTTGGTGTGAAAGGTTCTCCCCTACTCCCCATGTACCTCGACGAACCGTTCTGCTATTTATTCACGAGGTCATACGTTCCGCTCCTTGTTCTCCCAGGACGTCCTGAGAGGGTTTTAGACATTTGCTTCTCAGCTGGTCGACCACCATGAGCTCTTCCAGACTCGCATAGTCATGTGCGAACCCAGCCAAATCCATCCACTTATGAGATGAGATTTAAGACGCAAACTGTAGCGGCAAACAACTCTCCGGTTCTCGTTTCGCTGCTCGAAATTTTTTTCCGTAGGTATGCGATGTAACCTCGAATCGTTTCAGCAGAGCCGTCTTTAACTCATCATAATTGTTCTCATGTCCTTGTGCAGGAGCGAGTATAAACCTCGTACCTGTCCGCGTAATCCCTGGGATAGCTTAGATTCATTTGTTACGCTCCAGACCCATAACATGACATATGCCTCGAAGCGTTGAAGGTATGGTCAATCTTCTCTTGTCCTCCTCGTAGACCGCTAAAGGAAACTTCATAGCATGGTACCATGTCCACCTACTGGTGTTGATCCTGGGATGGAGGAACCTCCAACTGCTCCTCAGTTTCTCCATTAGATTGACTCTTCAACTCGAGTTCCCTCATCCGGTAGACAAGAACAAACCTCAAAACAGATAAAAAAACAAAGACCAGGAAAAGAAGGGGGTAATCAAACGCTAAGACAAAACAAACAAAACAAATAACCAAAAAGTCAAGAACAAAAACAAAATAATTTTGGGGAACGCAACCCACCGGCAGACGAACCAACCAAAAAAAAAACAGTGAACCAAAACAACAACGAATAAAAAAACAAAAAAATAAACAAACTAACCCCAAAACAAAACAAACAAAAAAACCCTAAAACCAACCTAATGCAAAACACCAAACAAAAAACTGAAACAAACGAAAAAAAAAAAAAAATCGACAAAAACACAAAAAACAAACCAAAATGCCAAATATCAAACAAATACAAAAACCCCACAAAATAAAGAAACCCAAAAAACAACTTAACAATACAGTCTCGTGGCTCCCTTTTCTGTCTTCCTGTTCAGCTTCTAATTTCCTAGCTGCTTTCTCAGCTTCAAAATTTCTAGCTGCTTGCGCAGCTTTCAATTTCTAGCTGCTTGTTCGCAACTCATCCTTCTCAATTCCAGATCGGCTTTCGATCATCCCGTTCTGCTTGACGATACTCTCTCTCCACTTCCTGTATGTAATCCGTTAGAGCAGACCCCGCCAATCCCATTTCTTCCCCCCTTTCCTTTAATTCTAACGTGCTAAGTTTAGGGGTGGCCATTATACAGAGAGGTAAGCTAGCAGGTCTAGTACAATATAACTGCAAATTACTATACCGATATATGAACAAGTACTATAAATCTCGATATTACCACACACAGTACATTCACTCAGTGACAAGAGTAGAATCAGGACCACAGACCTATGCAGACGTGTGAAGTGTGAACAGGTAAGATATTAATCCTAACCCCTATCCACATTCACTCTAGCTGGATTCTCCAAAATGATATCTCCCTCTTATAACTAATGGATCCCGTGTCAAAAGACCCGTTGTCAGAAGATCCCCCTGTCAAACGTTCCTGCTTGCAGGAGAATCTCGCTGTCCAAGGATTCGTTTACGGGAGATCCCGCTGTCCAAGGATCCCGTTTACGAGAGATCTCGTTGTCCAAAGATCACGTTTACGATAGTAGATCCCACTGTCCAAATAATCCCGGACGAGCCCCCAATAATGTCGTGTCCTCCTTTAAAGTGTCGTCCCTGGAGTGAGGAGATCCGACACCCACATTATAATATTATTTTTTTTTTCCCCTCAATATTCTGGAGAATCCACCAGCTTCCGTCCAACACACTCCATCAGCCTATGGACACCTTTTCCTATCACTCTCACACTGTCGTACTATGCCCCCTTCTCATACTTCCCCAACGCAAACATACTCAACAACTCTTACTTCTAGAAATTAATAAAGATTAATTTATTAAAATAAAAGTGTAACGTGTATGAGACGTGTATGCGAAGAAAATGTGTGACGTGTTCTATAAAGTGTAGAGAATCTGACTCTCAGACATCAGATCAGTCCGCTGATCACAGCAAAGATAGACCACAGCACGTTACGTCAGAACAAGTACGTCTCACCCGTTGCCGGAACCATCCTGCCGGATACTGCTTTGCTTCTGTAGACCTCTGGTAATCCCATTTCATGAACATGAGAAATAGACACCGGTGGTATGAACAGTTACTTATGGACCGGATTCACTCTACACAATGTCCGTTCCTAATGTTCTCTAACCAACTGCACAAGTTCTTTTCTAGTGTTTACACAGTTAGTAAAGTTAAGTGTTAGTCGACAGATCATCCTCGTTGCACATCGAACCATTCAGTCCGCAAGTGCTAATTACTAATGTTAATTGTTACTGTACTAACACTAGTTACTCTTAACCGGTTCTCGGTTCGTTACCACTGTTTAATGCTGTATGGTGCAACTGTAATCTTCACTATGTTGGGTGAATCAACCTCCCTCTAGCTTTTAATCACGTCTGTAAGCAATCTTTATTGATTGCCGAACTGGTGTTCTTCAGACTGGGATTTTCTTCCTTCCCAAAACTTTATTGAGCTTCCTTGGATCTGGTAGGGAACCTTAAATGGCACCACTGCAGTCCTATCAATCATATCTACATCTGCCATTATAGGCGCGTGTAAAATTAAGTCACTAATTAACACACGGTAGATATTATTTCCACTAGGCGCTGCCGTGCCCTGGCACTCTGACTAAAGCATAATTTCAAGTCCTCCCTAGCTGGTCCCAACTAGAGTTTATATGGCAAACTACCAAAGTTGTCCACGTGACTTTATCCTCTTCTCCCCCACACAGGTGTTATTTGGACATATCAACCATTTGCAAGGATCTATTTTTCCGGGCTTAAATCCTGTCAAAGTTGTCAGTAATTGTTAAGATTCTCAAAACAAGCCAGCGAATTTTATGACGACTTCCAACAAACAGTTGCAAATAACCCCGTCAAACTCTTCATGTTCCGGAAACCAAGAATTGACATATGTACTGTTTTCTCCCTACTAAGTACTTCCGTTTTACATCTGCCATTGTGATCTCACGGCTTCCATCTGCATTCAAATGTTGACAAACTTGTCAATCTTCTGTTCCGTGGTGACAATATATGTGATTCTAACTGGTAATGAACTGCCAACTCCGGTGTATCCCTTCCTTCTCACTCAACACCAAATGTGTAGATGGGCTGACCCCACTGCTTCCATTTACATTCAAATGTAGACAAACTAATCAAGGCGATGCCAGGACCTGTCACCATCAACACCGACCGTTCCAAATCCGTTATAGATGTACACGTGCAGCTACAAATATTGTCCTGAGATTTTGACATCCGCGGTGTTTTTCCAGTTAGTAAAATAATGGTGCTGAAAATACACGCCAAGCAAACGTCGGGAATATTTATCTGTTTAACTCATGGCAATCTCGCGACAGTATGTGAACGGGGAGTCACGGTAGAAGAGAGGCTAGCAGCGTGGTATGTGAACAGAATACTATGGTAGAAGAGCTAGTAGCGAGGCATGTGAGCGGGGAGTCGCGGTAGAAGATGAGCTAGTAGCGAGGTATGTGAACGGGGAGTCGCGGTAGAAGAGAGGCTAGCAGCGAAGTTTGTGAACGGGGAGTCGCGGTAGAAGAGAGGCTAGCAGCGTGGTATGTGAACGGGGAGTCAGTGGTAACGTAGGGCTAGCAGCGTGGTATGTGAACGGGGAGTCACGGTAGAAGAGAAGCTTGCAGCGTGGTATGTGAACGGAATACTATGGTAGAAGAGCTAGCAGCGAGGTATGTGAACGGGGAGTCACGGTAGAAGAGGAGATAGCAGCGTGTTATGTGAACGGGGCGTCGCGGTAGAAGCACTAGCGGGGAGTCGCGGTAGCGTGGGAGCTAGTAGCGAGGTAATGTGAACGGAGAGTCAGTGTAGCGTGGGAGTTAGCAGCGAAGTTTGTGAACTGGGAGTCTCGGTAGAAGAGAAGCTAGCAGTGTGGTATGTGAACGGGGAGTTGCAGTAGAAGAGGGCTAGCAGCTTGGTATGTGAACGGGGAGTTGCGCTAGCATGGTAGCTAGTAGCGAGGTATGTGACCGGGGAGTCGCGGTAGCGTGGAAGCTAATAGCGAGATATGTGAACGGGGAGTCGCGGTAGCGTGGGAGCTAGTAGCGAGGTATGTTAATGGGGAGTAACGGTAGCGTGGGAGCTAGCAGCGAGGTATTTGAACGGGGAGTCGTGGTAACGTGGAAACTAGCAGCAAGATATGTGACTGAGGAGTCACGATAGTGTGGGAGCTCCTCTTGGGGGAGGGGGGGGGAGGGTTACCATTATGCATCTCGAGCGCTTTCAGTGGTCTGTCTCGGGTGTATACGCTATAACAGACGAAGACAAGCCACGGCGCGCGTGCGAGGGGCGGCATGAAGAACGATTTTCAGAAGCATGCTGAGTGAATTGACATCCCGGAAAACAATTGCATTTTAAATTAAGAAGACGCATATAATTCTTGTAAAGCCATCCTTGTTCTTATATTCCTTCAATAATAACATGTTAAACATTATAGATAATAATGTACAACTGATACAAAGTGAGTGAGTTGAGCAACAATTATTAACCTTGATAAAGTAATATTTCCGCCCTATCCTTCCACTCTTTACTGACCACGGGCACTATCAACTCTACATTCGTCTCGGCAGTCACTTATTGATGCAGGTGCTTGATCGCAGCACAAGGTTGGAGTTGTTACAAGGCAATACTATGTCGTTAAAATAACTCAGAAAAGTCAAACATTTGAAGTAACACATTTCACAACTGTTTGTTTGTTTTTGCGCTCGCTCGCCTTTAACTCAAGTGTAGTCCATACACACTACTTCTAGTAGTGCTGGACTGCATTTTGCGTGTGGATTAGCTTTCCCTATTAACAACGAAGCAGTCCAAAACACAAAGAATATAGACTACACTCACACACTCTAATTGGCTTTACAGTTTCTTTATCGAGCAATTCACCACACGTTAACCAAAGACTACAATCCAACAGTGGCTGTCTTTACTATTTCTGTATCGAACAATGCAAGACACGTGGAACAAATACTACACTCAAACAACATTATTGTCTGTACTGTTTCTGTATCGACCAATCCACCTCACGTTGAAGAAAGACTACTATCAAATGCTGATGGTCTATACTGTTTCTTTATCCACCAATGCATAGCACATTGAACATTTATTACAACCAAACACTCTAATTGTCTTGACTGGTTCTATATTGTGCTTACCAAGCCACACTGCATGCTCAGAAAAATGGAGGCCGGTCGGTCGCTGAACTAACTGTGTTGCCTTATGCAGTAATGTGTGGCTGCTGGTTTTCTATTAACTGCCGTTTCCATCGACGGTGAACTGTATTTTTCGTGGCTGACTTTTGTGTTGGCATTCTAGTAATACTGACTGCAGACAATGGATGCTATCTGGAGTATTTAATAGATTCTGTTATCGTAAACAATGAACAATTGGGATTATAATTAAATGGCCAGAAAACAAATTATATTCATGTTCAAAAATCAAGAAATACCATTGTGTTATATACAAGTAGCCAGTACATTATATACAACAATAAGAAAGAAACAAACAGCTTTCTATGGTCATGTGATGAGAAAAGAGGCATTGGACAACATCGTGAAAACTGGAAAGATCATGGGGAAAACAGGCAGAGGCAGACCAAGTGAAAGGATGCTGAGTTGACTGAGACTGTGGCACGGAGGAATACCATCAACAGAGTTGAGCCAGGCATCTAAAACTGAGATCTATGGACAGACACGAACATCTACGCATGCTGACATGGCACATGATGATGATGATACTGATTATAATAAATATCCAAGCAATATAGGAAATTCTTTGGTACTGGTAATCTTTGAACAGCCATAAATATCTGACGGAAGATGTCTTTTGATTAGAACAAAAATCGTTATGAAACAAAGAGCTTTTTACACTGAAGAACATACTTACTATAATAAATTACTGTCAGCTGCAGTCAGAATTAAACTTCTATATAGAACCCATACCGCTGTATGCATGTGAGTCATCGACAATAAGCACACAAGCTAAGAAAATTCTAATGGAACGGAAACGTGGATTCTGAGACATGCGACGAATGCCATAGACGGACAGAAAAACGACAAACTGCAATCATCATCATTGTGTGCCACGCCGATAAACATGGACGGACATGTTTCGCCATCTCACAGAATCACCAGAGTGGTGGCATAACACAGTTTTCTCTTTGAACTGACGAACCATGATTTTCATGGCATCTGTACAGAAGGTAGTCTGCCATTGCTTTCCGCCTTAGCAATGACCATACTGGTCCATGACCGTAGCCATTGTCTTCAAAAAGAAATACGATGATTACCGTCGTGAAATTGGAGACCATAACCAGCAACTACCTGTCGGCTGTTCTTCATCTCTGTAGCATGATGTCTTCAGACGTTCGCATCCCCAGTCCATTTTCATTTCTCACTACTCAGTAGTTAACCACGTAAGCCGTCGTGATAACCTAACTAAAAATAGAATCGTAGATTCTAGATCGAGAGAGGGTAGATGAATGGTGGGGTCTCAATTTGATTGGGTAACCCTTGGGCTGGTAACGCTCCTTAATACATAATTAGCCCGCCAGTCGAAGCCTTGATTCCATCCCGTAAGGACGTGTTCAAGATGCAGTGGTAAAATTTGCCCAAAAGCATTCTTTAGGATGTGGTCATCTGCACTCCAGGTACCTAAATCATTTAATATGTTATGTGTAAACCTGATGAAGTGAGAGAGAGACGAATGGCCGAGTATTTTCTTGAGAAAATGTAAAAAGAAGACAGGACTTCGGTACAGTGACTCTAAAACTGCTGCTCAAAACCTGTCATGTCTACTGCAGTGAAACATTCTTACCATGTCTATTGTCTGTCTGATTTGATGATTTGCATATGCTTATGACTGTAAACCACGCTCAATGCATATGGCAAAACCTTTGTGCGCTATGAACATTCGTTGAGTGCCTATCATGACCATTCTTAACCAAACTGTACATCGCTCTTGAGAGTTACCTTTGGCAGTTATGTTTCAGAATGTGTGATGCTATATACTGCATTAATTTCTCCCTTATAATGGCTGAGAATGTTTGAGTGAATGAGATGGTAATTATATAATTAACTTCTCATATTTGTAAAACTAAAGACACTTATTAAATCCATGTTTGCAGGACTGCATTGCGCTGTAGAAATTAACCTACAGTGTCTGTCAGATGAATACATGGGAAGGCTCATAGCTATTTGTCAGGGAAAATTCATGTTTTCTTTCATTATGTGTATTCCACATGTGAAGGCAATTCTAGTGCATGATTTCTGCCATACAATGCCTACTTCTTGGTGCTTAATCACACTGTCTGTTCTCATGGTACACCGGTCCCTGTGATCTACTTATTGTGAGAATTTACAAGATAATTGTGTGAAGCTGCCTCTGATTAGGAGTATGTGCCTATGACTTCACCGTTTTGGGGATGAACCTGGAGAAAGGATATCACCCCAAACCCTCAAATAAAATTGCACTTCATCATCAGTGAGAGGCGGGTGTTCGAATATCACACTCCTTTTCCCCTCCCATTCCTCTCTGAATCTGTGATAGTACTGTATAACTGTGACAATGGTTCAATAGATGTAAAACACATGTTGTGCCTTTGTTTATTAACAGAGAATGAGGAAGATGGGGGAGGCCTTTCAATTACCAGGACAACTCCAGGGAAGTCCTGAGCTCTAGCTTCAACTCCAGCTGAAAAATAAGACTCCATAAAGTACCACATGAACAACAGGTTGCAAATGGTCAGCCTGAATCCACTAATTCTGGCCTATACAGATGGCACTGAAGAAAAGTCTTGATTAAAAGCCTAAAACAGGGATACTCTCCAATTTTGTAAAAGCCCCAGGCTATATCTTCAAGATAAATTCAAGAAGAAACCTTAAGAGGAGAGATTACCTGGTCTTCAGCATGTCACTACTGGCTAAGAGTGGACATTAAAGGTGCACTTGGAGCAGACCTATATCACAGCTTATTATTAATATTGGCTGAAAGGCTAATGGAGCAGAAGTTAATACATAGAGCAAATTCTCAAAAATGGATTAGTGATAATTAGATGTGGTGATTTAGTTACATTAGAACCTTTTGTGGGAGATAGACTGGCAGAGAAGAATGATGGGACATAATAGTTTTTAGATCTTCATCTACTGAAAAGTAAAACTAATCCCAAATTATCAACTTTGCGAACAGTCTACTCACCCTTCGGAAGGACATGTTTGTCACTTGCTTCGGACTAGTCAAAGTGGGGAATAGCCTGAACTGGAGAAACATTATGGGGAAACTGAAACCTGAGTCATTCCCAACATCTTCATTGGTGCTAAAAGACGGTACAACGGATCAGTATAGCAGTGTCTCCCTATACTTGTGCCCGGCTATAGGTTTATCATGTGTTTTCCTCATTTGACGGTTGGAAAAGTGATAGCATGATTAAAGTGTTGTGGTGTAGGATAACCTATGGTGTAGAGATGTGAAGGAGGAGGGTTTGTTTTAGATTAATGTTTCTGTGGGGATATTGAGTGATTTGTTTGGGTTTTCATAGATAATGTCACTATAATTTGCATATAAACATATTTGAGATGTAAATTGTTGGCAGAATATGAAGCCTGAGTCTTCACTTGACCTCATCAGACATTAATAAAGTATTAGTTGTAAGAGAACAGTTTTGAGATATATGTCCCTGTGGTTGTCTTGTCCAACTGTTGTCAAGCATCTTCATGGTGACTGTTACTCTACTGTTGTGGTTGGTTACAGAGATTGTGAAAGTTCTGTGTGGTTGTTGTCAAGTATCTTCCATGATGTATGACTTGTCTAATCTGTTGGTGTGATCATTCCTTTGTGAATGTTTGTCCAACTGTTGTCAAGATCTTCTCATGTTGATGTCTTGATCAACCCGTGTAAAATACAGTTGTTGTTGTTATGTTCACTACAATGGTACAATTGTCAATGTGATCATTTGTCCAAGTGTCTTGTGTCACTTGAAATAATAAGTAAGAGATCAAACATGAGGTTGGCGACCAGAGCACAGTCAGCTGGAAGATGAGAGAACTGCTTTCATTGGTTACTGTGGCTAACTGCCAAGATCTATATATATATATATATATATATATATATATATATATATATATATATATATATATATATATATATATATATATATATGGCATATAAGATAAATCATCTATAAATAATTCTGTGTAGAACTTAACTTAGGTCTAATTTCTCACAGTGGGGGTACTCGATGAGCCAAAATTCTGAATGGTTTCTCTACAAGGGTTATGCGAGAATAAATATCAATACCTCTAGACAACACTTGCTGTTACTAACCTGTATCTTTTATAGAGAGATATACTTTATAGAACTTCACTCATTGGAACTTCTGTAATTCTCTATAAACCCACAAAAAACCTCACAATCTCCATCCACCTCCTAGGTTAAATTCCTGGAAGACTTATTCTTGGCCCCTTTATATCGTAATGTGTTTCTCCACAGACGTAAAGTTAAAGTTACAGTACTGCAAACAACCCTGGTTTATGAGCTTTATAGCCGGAACAAGAAATCTTCATCGCAGTTGCCGTGGAGATGGTGCACGTGTACTGTTTAGGGAAAACTGTCTTATAGTCTGCTACTGCGTAGTGAGAAATGTCAACACAACAACTTCATTTAGAAGGATGCAAAGACCATTTTCCTTGATGTAAATAAGTAAAGGCTGGCAGGCAGGCAGGCAGGCAGGCAAACAGACAGACAGACAGACAGACAGACAGACAGACAGACAGAAAGCAAGCAAGAAAGAAAGAAAGAAAGAAAGAAAGAAAGAAAAAAAGATAGAAAGAAAGAAAGAAAGAAAGAAATCTAATCTCAGAGTTGAAAGAAATATTTCATTCTTTTGGAAACAAAAAAAAAAGGAAGTAACGCATATGGTTGCCTATATTCCAATAGAATGCATTGATGCTTTACTAGTCTGATGAATTCCAAATTAAAGGATTTTTTTTGGAGGGGGGGGGGCGGAGGGGTGGGAGAATCAGGCTGACATGACTGAGAGGTTAAGCTCGCTAAAACTTTCTGTGATTGTCGAGGTGTAGTGGATTCATTACAAACACCAGTCAGTTGAACTTGAATGTTGACCTCTCATCCTTGACCTGGGAACATATGTTACAAGTACACCCAGAAGTACCTCGACCAAGGAGTCCCAGAAGTACCTCGACCAAAAAGTCACTAAAGTACCTCGACCAAGGAGTCACTAAAGTACCTCGACCAAGGAGTCACTAAACTACCTCGACCAAGGAGTCACTAAAGTACCTCGACCAAGGAGTCACTAAACTACCTCGACCAAGGAGTCACTAAACTACCTCGACCAAGGAGTCACTAAACTACCTCGACCAAGGAGTCACTAAACTACCTCGACCAAGGAGTCACTAAAGTACCTCGACCAAGGAGTCACTAAACTACCTCGACCAAGGAATCACTAAAGTACCTCGACCAAGGAGTCACTAAACTACCTCGACCAAGGAATCACTAAAGTACCTCGACCAAGGAGTCACTAAAGACCCTCCACCAAGGAGTCACTAAAGTACCTCGACCAAGTAGTCACTAAACTACCTCGACCAAGGAGTCACTAAAGTACCCCGACCATGGAGTAACTAAAGTACCTCGACCAAGGAGTCACTAAAGTACCTCGACCAAGGAATCACTAAAGTACCTCAGCCAAGGAGTCACAGAAATACCGTGACCAATGAGGACATGTCAAGTTTAAAATTGATCCACATGTAGATTTGAGTGTTGACCCATGGACTGGCAGGCGAGCGGACTAGGCATAAAGCCATATAGGCTCCCAGTGGAGATGTGGTTTCTGATAATAATGTCCAGAATATCCTGGAGAGAGAGAGAGAGAGAGAGAGAGAGAGAGAGAGAGCGAGAAAAAGAGAGAGCAAGAGAGAGAAAGCGAGAGAGAGAGAAAGACAGAGAGAGAGAGAGAGAGAGAGCAAGAGATAGATAGATAGATAGATAGATAGAGAGAGAGAGAGAGAGAGAGAGAGAGAGAGAGAGAGAGAGAGAGAGAGAGAGAAATTGTAACTAGGTCACGTACCACAACCTGAACAAAAATGACACATGAAATGTACGGGACTAGTCTATAGGAAAGGTGAAGGTCAGCAGGACCGAAGAGATAAGAGTGCTCGTTCTTTAACATCCGGTGTGCTGGTGTTGAGGTAGCGGGTACAACCCCTATACACGTCAGTTGGACTAAAATGTTGACTTCCCGTCCTGGTCTTTGGGATGTAAATTACAAGTACCTCAGAAGTCAGATAGGGGTTTGTCTGAAGACGAAGGACACTGGTAATACGGAAAGCTAATCCACACGTAAACATCAGTCCAGTGCACTAGAAGTAGTAGTAACTATATGCACTACGCTTGAGTACAAAGCGAGCGAACCAAAAACGTATTACTTTTAAATTCATTAAAACATCACATCACAGAGATGATTCGAGTGTCGTGTTCGCCAATGTCTGCTCAAGACTGAAGAAGATTCCAGATATAATCCAGAAAGGTTGAATAGGTTGGAGACAAATGAAAAAAAAAAAAAAAAAAAAACGTTGATTATTTAATTTGACACGAAATTTTCTTTTTTACCCAGTTAAACGATTGCAATATTATCCAAAATGGATATAAATATCAGTGGAACAAGGGACATAACCGCGTAAATTGTATCAGAAAGGGGAGGTAAAAATAAACGAGCTGTGGGCTGTTTGGCTTTAAGATTTATGTACTTATTTAAACATGTCGTAGGGTGCGAGCAAACACAAAACGACGTGGCTTTTCTTCGCTCACTCGCGTCCTCTCACTTGCGTGTTATAATTGTGAAGAAAGTTTACCCACCGTGATATTGGTGCCGTCTGCTGAAAACGAAGGCCGGGGGAAGAGAGTCTTAATAAGTCCACATCCTCTTTGTTCCCAAAGGTGTTATACATGGTTTGCATGTCAATTCATTCAACCGCCACTTCAGCCGTCAATAGCCTGAATACCGTCTGACGGGTTAACTTCTGCGGTTCCTTTGATCTCATGCTACTTGGCAGTGTTTCCACAGGATGTCTTCCCCCCCTCCCCCCCCCCCCCCCCCTCCTCTTCTTGCTATGGCTGTTTCAGTTAGTGGTTGGTAAACGACTCAATATTCTAATTTGGTTACACGGAGAAAGAAAATTTGGCAACACTGTAACACTGAAGAAGAGCTTTTGCTTTGGCGAGGAACGTTATTTCAAACTTTAAAGATAAATTTGATTGGTGTAGTGAAATCGCTAAATGTCTAAAAAGGTTTAGCGTCAGAATTTAAGCGATTATAATTTGGTTGTCTCCTGTAATTGCTATATACCATTGGTTTCATTTTCGTGAGAGGGATATAGTGATGACATGGCGTCACCCAACCCAGAGAAAAATTGAGCGGCGATGAAAGAAACCTGAAATAGACTATCAGAAAGATAGACATGTGCGCGCGCGAGCGCGCGCACACACACACACACACACACACACACACACACACACACACACACACACACACACACACACACACATTGAAACCTGGGTCGATAATCCGTTCGAAAACCTTCGGCGAAACCCGAAACCGACGTACACGGAGGCAATTATTTCCATATGAATCAATGTAACTCCAATTGATTTGTTCTATACACTCCAAAATACATATCAAAACACATTTTATACACAATAAATTTAGTATTTAATAGTAAATGAGATCGGCATACAACAGTCTGGACTTTACACATATGATTGCCTCCGAAACAGAATCGCCATCTAACTGTGTTTGATTTATCCAAATTAATAATAACTGTTCGATATCTTCAATTGTTTGCGATCTCTATTTCGTTACCACATTGACGCCTTTCATCACATTAGCCTTCTTTATTTCTTCCTTTTTCATCACAATGGAACTTATTCTGGATGGCAACTTCCCGTACATGCGGCCGATTTCAGAAATCTTAATGCCGCTCTCGTATTTTTCAGTGATTTCCTTCTTCACCTCGATCGTGTTCCTGGCCTCTTCTTCGAAGGGCGGCTGGCTCAGGAAACTTTCTTTAGTCCCATGATGAAGCTAAAAGGAAATAGTTAACTTATAAGCAAGTGATGCTCACACAACTAGAAACAACGCCAAAATGAGCAGAAGAACGCGTGGGTACCTTTGTTTTCGCAAACTTAGCAGGGAGGTGTCGTGGCAACGCCGATGAAATCCGAGGCAACCGACGAAAACCGAGACAAAAAATCGACGAAAGCCGAAACCGACGGTAACTGAAGTCAATGAAAACCGAGGTATCACACTCTATATATATATATATATATATATATATATATATATATATATATATATATATATATATATATATATATATATATATATATATTCTACAGGCCGTGATGCGAATGAGGTGCAGCAAAGAACCCGCTACATGATCATGATATTAAGTGACGGATGTCCGAAAATGAAACCTTTTAAGTATTGAATTTATAACCACATATAACAAAATAAGAGCGCCCTTTCTTGATCCCCCGGTGAGCTGATAGCAGAGTAGCGAAAACTTTTTCTACACAGGTCCATCCATCCATCCATCCATCATGTGCCATGCCAATAAGCGTGGGCAGTCATGTTTTGCCATCTCACTCGATTACCAGAGTCGTGGATACGTTTCTCTGAATGTCGATGAAGGTAGTTTGCCATTGCTTTCCTTCTTAGCAGTTACCATACTGGTCAATGATCCTCTGCCTACCGTCGTGAAGCTGGAGACCATAACCCACAACTATCTGTCGGCTGCTCTTCAACTTCATTCACCACACCACCTGCACCCATGGCTTCACGTAACCCCGACCTGGAGGCTAAACGGGTACTCCACCTTGCTCAAGGGTGTCCCGTAGGCTAGCGGAGGGCACAGGTCAATTGGATTTAATCATTGACCTCTCGTTCAGAAAGCAACGGTAGACTAAACTACTGAAACGTAACGTAAATGCTTAGTACATCAACGTGGGGGTTGGGGTTGATCGCAACGTCCTGTAATGGACGAGCAACATTTTATTTATAATAGAGATTCATGACAGAGATTAATAATAGAGATTAATAACAGCGATTCATAACAGAGATTCATTACAGAGATTAATAACAGAGATTCATAACAAAGATTCATAACAGAGATCAGGGATTCTTAACGGAGATTCATAACAGAGATTAATAACAGACATCCATAACAGAGATCCATAATAGAGATTCATAAGAGAGACCCATAACAGAGATTCATAACACAGATTCATAGCAGATATTCATAACAGATATTCATAACAGACATCCATAACAGAGATTCATAACATAGGTTCAAAACATAGATCCATAACAGAGATTCATAACAGACATCCATAAAAGAGAATCATAACAGAGATTCATAAAAAATGATTAATAACAAATACTCATAACAGAAGGCACGCGGCATCAATTTGACAATAACTGACATTTATTTAAATTATAACATTATATGAAAGCTCACTGACAGAGAAGCACCCTACGCAAAACATTGGCAGATGTGTAATCCTGGAAGAGCTACTTGCCTGTTTGTGGAGGTTAAATAGTCAGTTCCATGTATTCTATAGGAATTCACAATCAACCTTATCATTCTACGGTTAGACAGAGCCCGTTACCCTGGATGGAATCTGTCTAGAGGTAACCAACCTTCCACAAGTGCATACCGAAGTGGGATACTTTTACATTTGAGGTGCATAACTAAAGTGTGAAGCATTTCCTGCGAAAGAAGAAGGAGGAGGAGGAAGAGGAGGAGGAGGAGGAGTAGGAGAAGCAGCAGCAGCAGCAGAAGAAGAAGAAGAAGAAGAAGAAGAAGGAAGAAGAAGGAAGAAGAAGAAGAAGAAGAAGAAGAAGAAGAAGAAGAAGAAGAAGAAGAAGAAGAAGAAGAAGTAGAGGAAGAAGAAGAAGAAGAAGAAGAAGAAGAAGAAGAAGAAGAAGAAGAAGAAGAAGAAGAACCACAACCACATCATGCTTTCGGTGTGTGTGATTTTCTATACCTTTTCTATTAACGTTCAGTAGTTTGACATTGTTTTGTAAATAATCCACGCTTATACCATTTTAAAAGTCAACGCAAAGCGGCCTGCTTCCAAATCGCCAACGGCTAACGTCAACTTATGTTGGGATTGTGAAATTTCGTTCACTATCCCTCAGCGACAAATTCCACCTTGAATGGCGGGGAAAGCCCATGGTTTGCCCCTACCTTCCCTTGCTGGCTGACCGGGATGTCTTCAGCTGTTCTACATGGGCCAGCTGAGATGGGGATAACACCACCACAGTGAGAGTCAAACGCCCTACGAAACACACGGGAAGGTTAACCCGGCCAGCAAATGACTGAAGACGTCGGATGTGTCACCCGAAAGGTTCACATATCGCAGCTCTGCTGTAAACAGGCACAACACAATTACGTCTAAAACAACATTCCAGACGAACGCAGAAGAACACGAAGAAGAAACAGTCCTACTTCTGAAATCTACGTAGTAACTGCCCTGGCAAGCGGTCATGGTTCCTAATCTTTTATAAAAACACCAGCTGAAACAATGGATGTTTTTATTTCTACCTGCTGTCGCAGTGCGGATTGGCTTATTGCAGTCAGTGTACTGGAAGTAACATATATATTCTTCTTTCTCACAAAGGTCAACAACCAACTGATCCGTCACTTGAGAATACATAAATCAACTTTACTCCACTAGAGTCTAATTCACTCCACTAGAAACCACTTCACACCACTACAGTCCACTTCACACTACTAAAATCTACTCTTCTTTCCGCTACAATCCACTTTCTAGCGTGTCAAATCGTTTAGAATCATAACGTACATTTCGCTGTTTCGGGCAGGCTTATGCTAAAAATATTACTTAAAAACCATTGGGACACTCCTGGGCTACTGCGATAAAACCAGAAATACATTACTGTGTATTGATATACACTCATAGAAATAATTGAAAGAAACTGTGATTAGAGGACACATTTTACAGTTTGCAAGTTGAAAGATATAGACAAACTGGCAGTCCGTTCTGCCGCGCCCAACTGACGGCAGCATCTCTGAAAGGTCAACAAGCTGGCTTCGACCACAGTCAACACGTCATCATCATCGTATGCCATGCCGACAGGTGTAAGTGGTTATGATTCAGCACTCCGATAGGCGAAAGTCGTTTTCAGGCACTCACTTGCGAGGCCTCACAGGTAATGGATTTTCGTCCCACAGACATTAGATTGGCAAACAGTATCATTCTGGCATTCATACGCTACGATCCATACAGAGTTACCTGCTCATATTCTGCTTTCTGTCGCGCAGCTATTGTCTATTTATAGCCTATAGAACATCAATGAATTGTACTCTAGTTGCGTCAAGAGCGGACATTACAACACTCGGGGCATTCCCATAAGTGCTCCGTCCTCATCTTCAACAGCAAGTGAAGAGTCCCAATACTAATGGTACCAGTAGCAGCCTGATAATATGTCCGTCTGGCCTTTCTTCGTAGTTTTGAGTGTCGGACAGATCTTCTAATGGGCTCCAAGTTAAAATCCCAGACTCCCAGAACGTTCGACAATCAACCAGCTAACCAACCAATACAGTGTGTGCTGTGGTTTAGCCCCGATAGAAGAACGGTGTGCTTTGGATGTCTAATGTGAGGATCCAATTAACAGTTTCGTGATGTGTTTGTATACAAGAATAGGAGAGGGTCGCCGTTACAGGCGAAAAAAAAGAAAGAAATATTACGAAACATTTAATTGTAAAACATGGTATAAATGACATAAGAACACAAAAAAAAAAATAAATAAATAAATAAATAAAAAACAAAAAAAAACAAAAAAAAAAACAAAACAAAAACAGAAGGTTCTCTGGCTCTTTCGTTCTTATTAAATGGCACAGCTTCTTGTTGAAAGATGTGCTGGAGAGGAAAATGGAGGGGAGGCGTGTAAGAGGAAGACATTGTGTGTGTATGTGTGTGTGTGTGTGTGTGTGTGTGTGTGTCTGTGTGTGTGTGTGTTTCTTACTCTCTGGTTGCGTCCCTGCTATATGTGTCTCTGACTCCCTCGGACTTTCACTCCCTCCCATTAAACCTTCTTTTTCTTTCCTTTCCACTCATCCGTCTTTTCTCTGCTCTCTTTTCTGCTTCGGATCTGGACCTTATCCTCAACACCCTTACCCCCGCCCCTGGGTCTCTCTGTTACCACTCTATCTATCTGTCTTTATTTCTTTCTTACCGCCCCTTCGCTCCACACCACCGCTCCATCCATCCTCATCTCACTGATTATAAATTATTAATTTTTCATTGGTATATATAGTAAAACTTCGATTAACCGTCACCGTCCCGGACCAGAACTGTGACGGGTAACCGGATAGACGGATAACAGAAATCTCCTAATACAAAGTACAGTAACGTGATTTCACTGCGGGCTTGGGATGAAAATGACAATAAAATCATTTAAAAGTGAATAATACATTCACATTGTATATAATTTTACAAAACGATCAATATAAACTTCAATATACGAGTAGTAATGTAAGAAATGTATTGTAATACTATAAACCTACGGTACTTACAAATAATCTGTCACGCCTTATATGTCTTTGAGGCTCGAGCTTTCTGCGAGGCGATTCTCTGTATCTTACGGTGAAGTAGATCTGTGTTGCATTTTCCTCCTCTTGCATTTCAAATCAGTCCATGTACTTTGATAACATTTTTGCTGCTTCTGAGTGGCTAGTTGTAGAGTTTTCGGTTAAGAAATGATCCCTTCGTCGTCATCAATTTCTTCACACAGAACAGTAGCATTATCGTAACTTTAGGACGAAAAAAGTTAATCAGGTTACTAAGAAACAAACCATTCATTTGAACACGCAGGCTATTCTGTCATGACTGAGACCAGTATTTAACACACTATCGAGTGGTTAGTGATGGGTTTTGTGGCGTGCAAATCAAGCTCAACTCCTCTACCACCGACGAATAATCACTTCCGCCATCATACAGTACAATCACTTCCAGCTTTATACAGTAGGGTGGAAAAGTAATCCTTTGACAATTTTAAAGATGTTATTTTCGGGTTCGGTGTGTATGATTGTGTTTCTGACTTGTGGTTCTGTTCCTATCATGTCTGTCTGTCTGTCTGTCTGTCTGTCTGTCTGTCTGTCTGTCTGTCTGTATGTCTGTCTGTCTGTCTGTCTGTCTGTCTGTCTGTCTGTCTGTCTGTCTGTCTGTCTGTCTGTCTGTCTGTCTGTCTGTCTGTCTGTCTGTCTATCCGTCCGTCCGTCCGTCCGTCCGTCCGTCTGTCCGTCCGTCTGTCCGTCCGTCCGTCCGTCCGTCCGTCCGTCTGTCCGTCCGTTCGTCCGTCCGTCCGCCCGCCCGACCGCCCGCCCGGCCGCCTGTCTGTCTGTCTGTCTGTCTGTCTGTCTGTCTGTCTGTCTGTCTGTCTGTCTGTCTGTCTGTCTGTCTGTCTGTCTGTCTGTCTGTCTGTCTGTCTGTCTGTGATTGTGTTTCTTACTTTCTTGTTCTGTTCCTGCCCCCTCTCTGTCTCTCATTCCGCTACAGTATAACTCCCTCCTACCATCCCGTTCTTATTCTCTTCTTCCTACCTGTCCGCCTCTTCTCTGCTCTCCTTCCCTCTTTTTCATCCGAAACATACCCTCCCACCCCATTCCCCTTTCTCTGTCTCTATCTCCGTCCCTCCATTCCTGTCTCCTCTCTCGCTTTCCCTCCACACCCCCACACCCTGCCAACCTCATCTCACTCACTCCCAGTCCCCTTTCCCGCCTCCCCTCCCCACCCCGCCATCGTCATCCCACTTACTCCCTATGTTCCGGTGATAATACTATAATCACGACACAGAACACCAGGCCCCGCGCCTGTGTCCACATCCCGTACCGCCGTCCTGCAGGTTGTGTTGCTGTCAGGTCAACCCGTCAGCCATGACAGCTTATGATTGCCTGACCCCTCCACTGAACTCCGCTGGACACCAAAAAAGGGGATCCCCTATCAGCAAACACACGTAACCAGGATGTGAGCACAGTCCGTCCCACTGGAAACATCTGTTACTCTAATTGAATGGCTTCTTCGTCTTCTATCTGTTATCCTCCATTGGGACACAGACCCTTCACCAATTCACACCCAGCCCACTTATCCACAGCTATCTTTTGCAGCTTTGCCAATGCCATGTCCTCTGCGTATTATGTAAGGCTATGAACGAATCACCAAAACGCGAGAAGTAGATTGTGAGCTTTACTAGAACGCGATTAGAGGAAACAAAATGAAGTTGCGGCTAAAGCCTTCGTCAGCACAGAACAAACACAAACCTACACACAACTTCATGAAAAACACTACATGGAAATATTAAAGTTACTTATCCGTATCCTTGATTGGCTGTATACGTCTTGACCGCTCAACGCATTTGAACACTGTCTGTAATTGTTTCTAATTTCTTGTCTTTTACATTTTTGACATTACTATATTACAATTCAAAACATTATATTACTTTAGTGAATTTAAACATAAAGGCCATAAACAATCTGTGGCATGATTTCTTGCTTGCGTATTTCGCTGCATACCGTCATGTACTTACTGTAGATTTATATATCAGATGAAGTGAATACGAGAATAATCTTTTGGTTGAAAAACTAAATGCATAGTCACTGATATTGTTCAAATGTATGTGTATGTATGTTATTCATGTGTATGTTATTCATGTATGTTATTCATGTATGTCAAATGTATGTTATTCCCCACGGTAGACTAAGATTTGATGGACGACCCAGGAAGAGTTGGCTAAATGGAATAAAAAAGACATTTAAAATGTTTGCATATTCTTTACAGGTTATCGCTGTCAACATCAGCATCTTTCAGCTGATTGTTGATTTCTTGGCAATATTTCAGTAGTTTGCCATTGCTTTCTGAGCGGCCGGCTCACATACCCTGTAAGTTACGGACGCGATTCGAACTACTGCAGAGACCCAAAAAAAAAAGACATTGCAGAAATCAAATATGACGTTAGTACACGCAACAAGACGAGAGAAGCAAAGAAAATTATATCTGCTGTCGCGGCAAAAGCAGTAGGACGCAAGAAGAAGAGAATCATTTTGTTGCTTTCCAAATCTGTTACCAATGACGCTAGTAAGTTTAATTCCACTACCTAAATATGTCTGCCAAATAATACAGCCTGAAATTCTGAGATAAATAGCAAATATTTTTTTTTCATTTTCTCAGCATTGTTCTAATTTCTTTCATCCTTTCATTCTTCTCATCCCGTTCTTATGCCTTAATGTAGTCACGGAGTGTCTTCTGCGTGATTATGTGTTTTGCGTATGTATTTGTTTGCTGATGAAGGCTAGTCGCTGCAGAGTCCTGTGTTTTCTGTAATGTTTTGTAATGCTGCATTACTTTGTGTTAATTTATATTGTTTACATCTACCTGCTCCATGGTGAAGGGGTTACGAACGCAATTCGTAAACCCGCATACCGCGCTCGAAACAGCTGCGTTGGTTTTTTTTTTTTAATGAAATGGTATGGGTGCCGGTCGTTCAGAAAGCAACGGCAAACTACTGAACTTACACTTGCTCAGGAATCACGAACAGCAAAAAAACACAAACAATGCCGGGGTTGACTGCTACGTCCGTAAAGGATATGTATGCAATACTTTTTTTTTTTTTTTACATCTGCCAGGCAACAGCGACATTATAATTATAGTCGTCTGTAGTTACAGTCCCGTTTAGCCCAGCCAGATCAAAGGAGCATGTTGATGAAATGAAATATGACGTCAATAAATCAAGCGGAAGCACAGACAATAACACCTGCCTCCCTCACATGCGACGTTTCACAGGCAAAAGCAGTAGAACACAAGAAGAAGAGGATCATTTTGTTGCTTTTCAAATGTTACCAATAAGTGTAGGTGGTAGATGGAGCTGAGGAGCAGCCGATAGATAGTTGTTGGTTATAGTCTCAAGTTTCACGACGGACAGGCAGAGGATCTCGTTTCAGAGACAATGGCGACGGTTGACAACCAGTATGGTCACTGCCTAGAAAGAATGCAAAGGCAATTACATGCTTTTCTGATGCCTCGCATATTACGTGTCGTTAAAGTTAGTTGCATATCTTTTACAGGACGTCACAGTCAACCCTATCATTTTTGTTTTGTTTTGCTGTTTGTGATTTCTTGGCAAGTTTGCGCTCAAAGCTTGCCATTGCTTTCTGAATGACAGGCACTTATACCATTTTATTTTTTTTTTTTTAAACGAGGCAAGGCGCTGTACACACACACACACACACACACACACACACACACACACACACACACACACACACACACAAACACACACAAACACACACACACACACACACAAATGTCTTCCCAAATGTAACATCAAAGTGAATTGAAACAGTGTGAACAATGTAAGCGCAGATTAAAGAGCTATTTTAAAAGTCAAGCATAGAGTATTTAAAACATACAATATATCTCCTCCACCTTCTCCTCCTTTCCTCCGCCTCCTCTTTTTCGACTTCTTCTTCTGCCTGTCATCTAACAATTGAGCACGTAAATAATTCACACCAAGTCCATTAAAGACTTGTTTATAATTACAGCCACATTTTCCTACAGAATGAGGTCTCTTGCCAAACCCACTTAGTCCCCTCTTGCCACATGCTTGGTCAGTTACAGTGTGACAATTCTTTGCTTTCATTGCAGCCGCTGGTAAATTGCTGGCGATTTTCTTCTTTAGTGATTGTTAGAGGAGCGGCTGATCAAGTGGGTAGATTATCGTGTAATCCTTCGGGAGACCCGGGTTCGAATTCTCAGTAAGGCACGGATTTTTTTTTTCCTGTCGGTAAAGGGGAGGGGGAAGATAAAACCCGATCCTGATCAGTTCGCGACCACTGCTCTAGCCAGGTGGCCTTAATCCCTCAGACCCAAACCCCCTTGTACTACACCGCAAGGTGCTGCAGGCAATAGATGGCAGTGATGGTTAAATAGTCCATGGTTGATTTGTTTACTAGATGTGTGGCACAGACTTAACGATGTTTACAGCTGTGTGGATTAATGTGGATTGCAGAACTAACAATAACAGGATCAACATGGACGAATGGATAAGTGCGCTTTTAAACTTCCGGTGCACAGATGCCGATGTAGCGGCTTCAACCCCTAAACGAGTCATTGGGATTAAAATATTGACTTCTCGTCCTTGACTTGGAGACGTAAATTTCAAGTACCTCTGAAGGCCATGGACACTGGTAATATGGAAAGCCAATCCACACGCAAAAATCAGTCCAGTGCACTAGAAGTAGTAACACGTGAATGGACAACGTTTGAGTTCAAAGCGAGCACACAATAATTAACACATGGCTATCGCAGCCCCGAAATTGGAATGAGTACACTTCAAACTCTCAAACGAGGGTGTGTTTTACCTTACGGCTGAACACCTCTAAGAAGATACAGGGAGTCTGCTCGTGAGTGTGACATGGTGTAGTCTTAACGGGAGAGTGACATGGTGTAGTCTGTCTGTGAGTGTGACATTGTTTAGTCTTTACGTGAGTGTGACATGGTGTAGTCTGTCTGTGAGTGTGACATTGTTTAGTCTTTACGTGAGTGTGACATGGTGTAGTCTTAACGGGAGAGTGACATGGTGGAATCTGTCTGTGAGTGTGATATGGTGGAGTCTGTCCGTGAATGTGACATGGGGGAGTCCTTCCTTGAGTGTGACATGGGGGAGTATGTCAGTGAGTGTGACATGGGGGAGTCTGTCCATGAGTGTGACATGGTGGAGTATGTCAGTGAGTGTGACATGATGGAGTATGTCCGTGAGTGTGACATGGTGGAGTATGTCAGTGAATGTGACATGGTGGAGTCTGTCTGTTAGTGTGACATAGTGGAGTATGTCAGTGAGTGTAACATGGTGGAGTATGTCAGTGAGTGTGACATGGTGGAGTATGTCAGTGAGTGTGACATGGTGGAGTATGTCCGTGAGTGTGACATGGTGTAGTCTGTCCGTGAGTGTGACATGGTGGAGTATGTCAGTGAGTGTGACATGGTGGAGTCTGTAATGGAGTGTGACATGGTGTAGTCTGTCAGTGAGTGTGACATGGTGTAGTCTGTCAGTGAGTGTGACATGGTGGAGTATGTCAGTGAGTGTGACATGGTGGAGTATGTCAGTGAGTGTGACATGGTGTAGTCTGTCAGTGAGTGTGACATGGTGGAGTATGTCAGTGAGTGTGACATGGTGGAGTATGTCCGTGAGTGTGACATAGTGGAGTATGTCAGTGAGTGTAATATAGTGGAATATGTCAGTGAGTGTAACATGGTGGAGTATGTCAGTGAGTGTAATATAGTGGAGTATGTCAAGGAGTGTGACATGGTGGAGTATGTCAGTCAGTGTGACATGGTGGAGTCTGTCAGTGAGTGTGACATGATGGAGTATGTCAGTGAGTGTGACATGATGGAGTATGTCAGTGAGTGTGACATGGTGGAGTATGTCAGTGAGTGTGACAGGGCGGAGTCTGTCCGTGCGTGTGACATGGTGGAGTATGTCAATGAGTGTGACATGGTGGAGTATGTCAGTCAGTGTGACATGGTGGAGTCTGTCAGTGAGTGTGACATGGTGGAGTATGTCAGTGAGTGTGACATGGTGGAGTATGTCAGTGAGTGTGACATGGTTGAGTCTGTCCGTGAGTGTGACATGGTGGAGTATGTCAGTGAGTGTGACATGGTGGAGTCTGTCCGTGAGTGTGACATGGTGGAGTCTGTCCGTGCGTGTAACATGGTGGAGTATGTCAGTGAGTGTGACATGGTGGAGTCTGTCCCGTGACTGTGACATGGTGGAGTCTGTCCGTGCGTGTAACATGGTGGAGTCTGTCAGTGAGTGTGACATGGTGGAGTCTGTCCCGTGACTGTGACATGGTGGAGTCTGTCCATGCGTGTAACATGGTGGAGTCTGTCCGTGAGTGTGACCTGGTTGATTCTGTCCCGTGAGTGTGACATGGTGGAGTATGTCAGTGAGTGTGGCATAGTGAAGTAAAGTATGTCAGTGAGTGTGACATGGTGGAGTCTGTCTGTGCGTGGAACATGGTGGAGTCTGTCCGTGAGTTTGACATGGTGTAGTCTGTCTCGTGAGTGTGACCTGGTGGAATTACAGAAACAATCTACAAGAAAATATCAACAGTAGACGAACCGTGAAATAATCGAAGAAACGGTCGCAATGGTACATTACTTGAGCCGGTGACTAACTGGTCTCGTGAAGCTGGCGTGAAATCACTGGTGAAAATATTGAGTTTGCAATTAGTTCCAGAGATTGTGCAGACAGATGTTTGTGAGTGTCTGGCCCACGGCCGTGTCTGGCTTAGGTATATTTGAATCATCGACGCGGAGAGTTGACAAATTGTGTCCATGTAAGTTGACAATGTGTCCGAGATCAGCTAGTCACAAAAGACCAGTCCCACCCGTGGATTTGAACGTGTTCCTGATTTTTGGTCTTCTCACGATGACGCCGGAGAAGAGGGAGAGGGGAATAGAGGACGACCCGAGAACCTGGCAGCTTCACTATGTCCCCATTATTAATCATACCAAGGTTCCCTCCCAGCATCTTATTTCGAGCGCGGTCGGGAAATTAGTTTTTAATTCAGCCAACAAGAGCCCATTGAAGCACCGCTGAATGGGTCACATGATCGGGACGATGCTCGACCGAAGCACAAAGTGACAGAGTCTCAGGATCGGGTGTCGCCGTCACCACGGCCTGGTCTCCCACCCCGACACTTACACGGCCCGTCCGAGGCGTTTTCACGCGTCGAATCAGCCTTCAATGATCCTGCATTAGTCGGCCCACCAGGAGGAAAGGTTCGGGAGATTGGAAACCTTGCCCGGAGAAGAACTGCTGTCTCGCCCCCTAAATTCTCAAGTGGCGCGATCTTTCACGGGACAATGGGTTTTGTTTATCCAAGCGGCTGTTCTGTAAAAATGTAGGCTCAACCCGGTGATTGCCGACAGCGGAAAAGCCCAGCAACATACTTCTCACCGTGGATAAATATATTCCATTCTGTCAGCCATTTGATATATAACTTTGTAATGATAAAGTTATCAAAATAACGTTTTCACTTTAAACACTTCAGACAGAACATCTGTTAAAAGATGCACGGCCCATCTTATTTTTTTTACACATGCTTTAAAAAAAAATATGTTGCTTGTCTTTTGTGGGACGTGATCAACCCCAGCAACGTGTTGATTTTATAAGCAATTTTAAGTTCCTAATATGTTGACTTCTCTTCCTTGACCCCGGGACTAAATTACAAGTACCTCAGAGGTCGGAGTTGGTTCGTCTGATGGCGACGTACACTGGTAATAGGGAAAGCGAATCCACACAGTAAAAATCAGTCTAGTGCACTAGAAGTATTAGCACGTGTATGGACTACGCTTGAGTTCAAGACGAGCGAATGCAAACAAGTAGTTTACCAATGCTTTCTGAACGAGAAGTCAACTGTTAATATCCAAGTGAACCTGTTGAATCCACTACGCAGATATCAGCGCACTGAAAGCTTATCTTGGCCGTACCAGATTAGAACCCTGTTCTGTGAGACAGGTATCAAGCTGCCTCTAGCAACAGCCCGGTA
The DNA here is from genome assembly GCA_014155875.1 of Cepaea nemoralis. Classification (NCBI taxonomy): domain Eukaryota; kingdom Metazoa; phylum Mollusca; class Gastropoda; order Stylommatophora; family Helicidae; genus Cepaea; species Cepaea nemoralis. Next base: position 176,722 of record JACEFZ010018825.1, on the reverse strand, counting down.
TATGTAAAGCAAGTGTTATTAATTTTAATGTTTGAGTGTGTTATGTGTTAAGTAGAAAAGCCATCCTCTTCACAGGGTACTCTTTACACACCATTCAAGAACGTTCATGACTGATGGAATCCTTGACCATTCGTCTCTTAATCATTGAAATAACGACCATTCATCAAGTAATCGTTGAAATAACGACAATTCCTAAAAGAATAATTAAAACAACGACCATGTTTCAACCAATAATAGAACTAACCACTAATCATTGGAATTTCCACCATACCTCAACTGAATCATTGAAATAACAACCATTCCTCGTTGAATCTTTGAATTAAACACCATTTCTCAAAGAATCATTAAACTATCGATAAATTCTCTTGGAATTATTGCAATAATTGTAATGACTTAGTTGAAATAACGCGAGTGTCTCAATTGATTCTTGGAATAACGTTCTTGTCTCGATGAATCCCTGAAATAAGCTTTACATCACTACGAAACCATGAAATAAAATGTATCTCACAATGTATTCGGAGAGCTATGATATCTACCATTAATTGATCATTAACCTCCTATAGACAGAACTATCTAGCTAAAAATGCTGAGTTTGATTGCGACGTCCTGTAAAGGACGTGAACTAACTTTAACTGGAGATTAGAAACCGCGTCCCGTGACCCGTGGATCGAATATTCCGAGAACTTGGCCACTCGCTCAACAATCACAATATAATAGAGTAACATGTTAATACAATTGGCTTTGCTTTGTTATCTCGAGAGTCTTTAATAAGAATGTACATTCATTCTGGAGACAGTCAAAGGCTAGGGAAAGCTAACCTGAACACAATATTTGTGGAAGTCGGATGTACTGAGCCACAGGCTTGACGAAACCCTGCTAGGAAATTCACGTTATGCTGACACATACCCACATACGGTTCTTGCTATGGTTATTATTATTGTTATTATTGTGGTTTGTTGACTGAGAAAATACTGCAGAGCTAAACGAAGGTCTCGTGTGTTTTAATTATATGACGCTAGCACCCCCAGAACTACACCCTCTTCTCATCTATGTACTATTCTCAAATATAAATCTTACTGTAACTCTGCAGGATTAATTTGTGTTTCATATACAACTTTTGACGTCTTTGCTGACCACAATTGCTGCATTCTTCGCCCAGCTCCATGACAAGACCACACCGCAACTAATCCGAGCTCGTTAACCAATATGCCAATCCTTGACTTAAGCTAGACTCAACCCCCAAGCATTACCTACAGTGATAATAATTAAATTCTGGAAAACCCAGCCTCAACCTGGAAATATCAAGGCATAAAGAAACAGAAGTAGACGGGGATTACCATGTGACAAAAAGCCACTTTGGTCCACGAGTATTTGAATTATTCCGATGCTTGACAGACAATCGCGATTCTCAAAGCAAATATGCGTGATAAATGATGATATTTAAGCGCCGTCTTTGATATTTCCTACAGGCGACCACAGAGCATGACTTGATTGTGTTTTCACTGAACAACTTCAAGCACAGATGAACAACGGGATCTGTTTACTAGGAGACACACGCCGCCTACATTACAGTAATTCCTTAAACCATTCTCCCCGTAGGCAGTACAACGGTGGCGATTGTATACTTATCTGTTCCCGACTCCTGCCAACGTTATTGTCACGTCTATCGGTGTTGTTGTCAAACAATGTGACGTATAGCATACTCAACCAGGTTTCCTTCGTGTTGTGTGTCTTCATTGTGATACGCTTGTCCGGAATTCCACAGAGTACCAACAGCGGCGGATAACATAGCTGCAGTTTACCTTATCATTACCCCAAGAGCGTAAACTGTACACCTTAACGGAATTGCCTTTTATGGTAATTACATTGAGAATGAAAATACATCTCGCGGTAGAATGAATGTCTTATCGTCGCACCATCGAACAACACTATAGCACTCCTTGCTGGATTACTACATAAACAAAACGAAGATAAAGACACCTATAGCGGGGAACACCCTAAAGGGGGTTCACATGAAAGTCATCTGATATTATAGGGTTGAAGATCAGAGCTCTTTATAATTTACATGGATTATACCTTTTCCAAACACAGTTGATTACATAGTGCAGTGTCTACAGTCCATCTATCAAACACTGCCTGGGGACAACCCAGAAAAGGAATACAGAACTCTTTGCTCAACGGGAGAGCAAAGTGGCTCCATGATTCTGAAGTAATTGAGACTATAAATCAAACTCTCTACCGTCTAAAGTGACCCACTTTGTTTCGTAACACCCAGGGGTTCTGGCATATATTTGGGGTTTTCATTGAGATCACACAAGTCATTTGCTCAAGGCATTATACTTGGAATTATCTCCCATGTACAAACCATTTTTTCAGATGGGTAAACTTGTAAGGTCACTTTGCTGACTCGTCACGGCTTGCAGCACAGATGATTGATGTGGTTCGTTCGCGCGATGGGGGATTTAAAAGACACACACTGGGGAGTGCATAATGCCACTAGAGCTGCTTCATGTAGTGGTAGATTCGACAAGTAGCTTGTGTGAAAGAAAAATGTATCACATCACAGAAATTTCCATCTCACCTGTTATAATTAACTGCTTCAATATTCACAAAGTCGAGTGGCTTCATATCCAACTCAATACGTGGTCCACGGGACATATGATTCGAAAACTGTGAACTTCAATGGTTGATAATGTTGATAACTTAGCATTAAGCAGTTTGAATGGTCAATAATGTTGATAACTTAGCATTAAGCAGTTCGAATGGTCAATAATGTTGATAACTTAGCGTTAAGCAATTATTTAGTTTTGCACTCGCTCGCTTTGAACTCAAGCGTAGTCCATACAAATTACTTCTAACAGCACTGGACTAAATTTTGCGTGTGGATTAACTTTCCCTATTACCAGTGTCCCTCGCCATCAGGCGAACACACTCCGACTCCAGTGGTACTTTTAATTTACATCTCCAAGTCGATGACGAGAAGCAGTTTGAATGGTTGATCATGTTGATAACTTAGCATTAAGCATCTGATCTCTTTATACCCACACTCTATGGGTATAACAAGATAGCATTATACTATTACCAGGTCACGACGCTATGAGGTAGAGAAAAGAGTCGCTTTTTTCGTTTCATTCGCTTTCCTGAAGAAACCTGGTGAATGCGTAGCCAATTCTAGAGTCGTTTGAATGGCACCTTGGTGTCTTGATAGACGATAGTTTGTAAAATGGAGTTATAACTCTCCATAACACAAAGCCTGGGCTGAATTTAGAGACCATGTGTTGCCCATGCAGTATGATCCCTCTGTCGACCTGTCTAGTGTACTCCAAAGGAAAGGTAACTCCAGTACGTCTGGACCAAGACAAGCTGCGCGAGCTTCCGGATCAGCAAAGCAATACTCTAACTGTCCGCCTGTCGGCGCTTCCATCTTAGACCAGCTACCGACCAAAGCTTAGGGTCTGGTCTGCCCTATAATAAGATTTAGTCTTTAGGCTGCATTTCCTCGCTCTAGGGTAAGGCTTATACCCTACCAATTGCACTCTTCCGTCGAAGCCGTTGTCATAATGTGGGGTGTCGGGTTTGGTAAGCGCCGCCCAACGTTCGGAGCTAACAGAAAGCAGGTAGTAATGTCTACTGTCATACGGTAGCTCAGTTATAGCTGACTAGAGCTGTTTACGGTTAGAAATATTAATATGTCTCGACAGGCAGGCTGAACTGTGCCATGTGTTGACACCAGTAGGCACCTTGCACTATGTTTGTCTGGATCAGAAAAGTATAGCCATGGAATCCAACAAAACTTCACACGCTCCAACACTCTTCTGCATTACAATAAGAATATGGACAACAATTAAGTCATGAGAAATTGTCAACAGTTTTCAGTGATGTTTCTTAGTTTTGTTTTAACCAACAGCACGGACGCGAGGGTGGAAGGACGGACAGACATACAGGCAGACAAACAGACAGACAGACAGAGATAAAAACAGACAGACAGATAGAAATAGACAGACAGACAAATAGTCAGACATACATACATATGGACAGATGGATGGATAGCTAGGTAGGTATGTAAGTAGTAGAGATATCAAAGAGGGACCTTCCTCCAAAGCCGGAGAGTGTCTGCCTGCAACAGCGAGGAACCACCAGTCTGCACACCAATAAGCCAGACATGGGACAACGGATTCTCACGCAAACCTCAGGTCCGGTATGACATCACACTGATGTTGGACCACAGGATACCTTCATCCGACATATAGGACTTCGCGCTGGAGTTCACAGCCAGCGAACACAAGCAAGCAAGCAAGCAAAGAGGGGCCAGGGACACGAATGGAATATTATAACACAAACAAACAACAAAATGCAGATGACACCATAAGGATATTTGAAATGGCACGATATATATAAATACTGTTGGACATTGTTGTAACCTCTTCTTCTTTTGCCCTTTATATTGAAATGGGGCATTGGTCGTCAACCAACACACTTAACTCCACAACTTGTAGAGGGGAATGAGAGATAACTAAGATAATACCCGTGGATAATGTAGTTAGGTAGCAAATGGAGAGAAAAGCTTCTACAACAACATCACTCCGATATATGCGCAACATACTCAATTCTATGAGCAGTTAATACCATACTACAGGATATGAGTGGGGAAACTACTAAGGTCTCGAGTCCGCAGACTGATTCCCATTCGTCTCTAAAGGTACAGCCCGTGACGAACATGCTGCCATGCAGTCACATTCAAGACGCGGCGATGTTTTAGGTTAGCCCAGAGAAGAGCATCTATGGAAGCGTCTATGAATGGTAAAGAATGCCCAGGTATTGCATCCGCTTGTTACTGACGGTTGAACGGCATGCTCAGGAAAAATAATTTAACACTTGTGCAGCTACATACAAGAGAAAGAGTCTCTTAACTGTAATCAGATATAGACAATCCTATACCGGAATACCCCAAATTAAATTCGTCATTGTTTAAATATAATGCTAGACACAGTAAACGACTAAATATAGTACACATCCCGAAGCCTAGGATAGACTTATACAAAAGAAGCTTAGCGTTGCTCAGCAGCTCAGCTCAACAAGAAATAAAAGACATCGCCACTTCCCCTACATTAAAAAGCAAATTATGCGAACTCGCAACGATCTCAGTGCCGACTGCCTTCCCCCTTAATGATGATGATGATGATGATGATGATGCTGCTGATGATAATAAAACCCGAGTATAACAGCCAGCCCCCTTTTGGCAGACCAGTATATTCCCCGTAGCTAATAACAAATGGCACATCATTCATTAATATTACTGAGTCATGTAGTATTGATTTTTTTCCCCACGTCTTTATAATGCATATCTTTTTATATTGTTGTTGTTCTCAGTTTGCCTAGAAAGATGTGTGGATGAAATAATGTATGAAAGAGAGTAATAGAAGGGCAGAATGTGAGACGGACTTGCGTGCCCAATTCTTAACCCTTTAGTAATCAAGCTTATTTGTCTGTTTGTTAGTTTGTTTGTTTGTTTGTTTGTTTGTTTGACCCTGATGTGGTCATAATACTAGGGCATATACTTTTAATGTGACACCAGGGAAGGAGATGGGTTAAGGTGTACGTTCTGACTCAAAGTCAAAGGTACCTTAGATTCACTACAGTCTGAGAACCCCTAGACGACATTGGAACACATCTCCCGCATCTGTAGGGTAAGCTATCGTCTTGTTAAGCAAACGAATGATACAAAGGTTGGTACTATATCGGAGTCAAATCTTCTTGGATGAGGTTGACACAGTTGAAGCTACAATTGTGAATGCTGTACAGATAACAATTCAGGGGTATTTTTCGGACGTCAGTCCTTCTCTGTTGAGTTTTTCCATTAAGTAAAACATGTCAACATGATGAAGATGCTTGCAGATCTACAAATTGATCTCAAAGACCTTAAGATTTGTAAAATACATATATGGGAAATAACAAGCTGCCATAAATATTGATAATGAAGCTGAAAAGCATCTAATGTCAGTGGTAATGTGGTTTCTGGGGGAAATGCAAACAATACCATAGGCCGCCAGAAAAACAAATGAGCAAATCCTATAAGAAACAAATGAAGATCGTAAACTGATTAGAAGCATTAGACGTAGACAGCCAACATTTTTAGACACGTTATGACAAGAAATAAACTATAGAACTTGGAGACAACTGGCAAAATTCTGGGAAAAAGAACGTAGGGAAGTCATAGAAGTAAATACCTGGATGACTTGACCACATGGCATGGTCGAGACAAGAACACAGAGCTGTTCCACGACTCTGGTAATCGTGTGAGGTGGCGAAACATGACCGCCCACGCTTATCTGCATGGTACATGATGATAATCAATTGGTATCTGTCTTTCAGTCTGCTTGTTTATCTGTCTGTATTCTGTATTTTTGTCTGTCCATCCGTCTGCTTGTCTAGTTATCTATCTCTCTGAATGTCAACCAGGTTCCTAAGCTGTTTGACTCTTTCTCTCTGGCAATAATTTCAGTTGAACATTCTCGTGTCTGTCCATTTATTCCCCGTTCAGTGTTATTATTGTGAAGCAAGCATGAACATACAGTCCTAAAGAATCATATTTCGTTTTCTTCCTTCTTCTCTTCTTCTTTCTTCGTGCCAGGAATTCTCGAGACGGTGGCTTACAGCTTGTGAGCAGTCCTGTAGAAGGGAACTCCAGGGTGTGAGACCCGGAATGGTTAACACGTGGCCAGATTTGTGGGCGAGGCCTCATGTCTGCTGGTGGGATGTCTCAGTGTGTAGGGGAGTTTGATAGGGTAATTGATTCCACATTTAGTTTATGGGGGAGCAGAGGGAGGGAAAGTGAGGAAGGGAGGGAAGAGGGAGTGCTAAATTATCAGAGTGTGAGAGACATAGCGGATAGACAAATTCGAGAAAGTCAGAGAGCATAGACAAAATAGAAAAAGACAGAGAGCAAAGACGAGAGAGAGAGAGAGAGAGAGAGAGAGAGAGAGAGAGAGAGAGAGAGAGAGAGAGAGAGAGAGAGAGAGAGAGAGAGAGAGAGTCAAGGTATGATAGTATGAGAGGCAAAGAACAACCGGCAGCAAGATATCTAAGCGAGAAATAGAGAGAAAGAAAGAGAGATAGAAAGCTGAGAGAGTAGAGAAAAATAAAAGAGAGATGACAACAGAGACGTAGAGATATAATGAGAGTGACAGGAGATATAAAGAGAGAAAGAGAGAAATAGAGAAAGATAAAACGAGACAGAGATAGATAGAGATCTCATCACATCTCATCTCATCTCATCTAACCTCGCATCATCTCGCCTCGTCTCATCTCACCTCACATCGTTCCTCTTATTACCTTGCTGTGTCGATATAAAGCACAACCAGCGGGAGAGTGCCGGTTTATAGCTTCATATATCCAGATTCTTATGAACTCTGTTATCCCATCTGTCCTTCGTTTGTTCCCACATAAGATACTGTTTATTAGTCACTTTTCTTCTATGGTCACATCTCGTTGAACGTCAGTATTTTTCATCTTCTTCTAAGAACATCTCTGTATCATTTAAGTTCTAAAGCCCCAACTGTCTTCTTAAGCGATTGCGAAATAGCTCATGACTCACATCCATATGTTACCACAGGGAAGATGCAATAAACATCAACAGAAGTAATCTACGTCTTTTGCCTGTTTGCCAGTTAAAGGGTTAACAGGCAAGAATGTCTGTTGGTCTGTACAAATATGGCTTTAGCATGAATGATATAACCAATACACTACAGTGGGTGCTAAATAGTCTTGTACCTGGTTTACTAAATCACACAATAATATAACCGTGTGCAGGTCCGCGTGGCCGAATGGATAAAAGCGCGTGTTCTTAAACATCCGTTGTGCTGATGCCGAGGTTAGTGGTTCAACCCCTACACCGGAAAGCTGGACTAAAATATTGCCCTGCCGTCCTGGACTTGGGGACGTTAATTACAAGTACCTCTGAAGTCGGAGTCGGTTCGCCTGATGGCGAGGGACATTGTTAACTGGGAAAGCTTACCCACAGGCAAAATTCAGTTCATCAATCCTATACATAGCGTGTGTGTTCTATGCTTGAGTTCAAAACGAGCGAACACCCCCCCCCCCAATATATATATATATATATATATATATATATATATATATATATATATATATATATATATATATATATATGTAACCGTATTTGCCTTGATTTGCTCAGATGAGCGTGTGGCTTTACTGCCCGTCTGCCGACATCGTGGTCCCGGGGGACAGAATCCTCTCGATTAGGGGTTGCTTCTAGTTTCCCCCCATCGCCAATCTCCTTACCCCAGCATTGTTTTTGAAGCGATCCAAATAGAAGCCAGAAGATATGGTGTAGGATATGACAGTCATAGCAGCCAGCTCCACCCCCCTCCCCCTTTCTCCCACCAGACAGACAGGCAGGCAGACAGACATGCAGACAGGCGAGCAGACAGACATGCAGACAGGCGAGAAGACAGATTGGCGGGCAGACATACATACATACATACAGACAGAAGACAAACAGACAGACAGACAGGCAAGCAGGCAGACAGGCATGCAAACAGACAGACAGACAGACAGACAGACAGACAGACAGACAGACAGACAGACAGGTAGAAAGACCAAAAGACAGACAGGCAGGCAGGTCACCTGTACTCCCTCGCACATTTCCTGGCACCCATTTTAGGCCACACGAAATCACATACCTCAAAATTTTAAAAACCACTGGAGATTCAAACACACACCAACCCGGCCGACAGGGAAACTCGCTACCCACCCCACCACCAACTCCCGAAGGTCTCCTAGGCCCCGTGTAATACCAACGTCAGCGGCCCCGTCTGCTGGTAACACTCGTATAAACAACGTCTCCTATTTTATCTTCACCACCACGAGTGAGATCGCCTAGTGGTAAAAACTGTTGCACATGTATTTATTCCAGAAATCACACGCCGGCTTATCACGTCGCTGCAACTCGTCGTTTCCTCGGTATTGATGGTTATTGTTGGTGTATCCTGCAGCGTCATCTCCATCTGCGCTGTCTACTGGTAAGTAGATGTATTTCCCTCACCCACAACTTACCACATGCTAAACATCCCATACCTTTAAAACAGAATCTACAACTTGCAACGCCCGCCATGTTTGTTTGTTTGTTGCAAATGACTATTAAGGGGACTTAACTCTGCTATTCAAGGGAGGTAATTTGGCTTTATTCTTATCACTGCGTATATTATTTCAGTAAATATGCGCACTGTTTCTCCAAATATGTATATTATCTGGGTAAATAGACGGATACCGGTGGTTTCTGCCTTGATTACCAACTTCAAGGCACGGCTTAAGGGTTGCGATGGTGGAATGGCTTTACTGGTGTCGGGGGGAACTAGTTGTAGTGTATACATTCGTCCTGTGTATACGCATGAACACGTAGTTGTTGTTGTTATAGGTACACCTTGAGATAATATACAGCAAAGGTTGGGGATCATGGTATGTTAGAGAGGTAGAGTAGAGCTGGGTTTACTTCAGGGAGGACTGGTAATTTATAACGGGGGTTCTCAAAGTGTTTGCAAGGGAAGGCGGCTGGGTTGATATTGATTGACCACATCCCGGGAAGGTTAAAACGGTCAACAAATGCCGGCAGAAGTCGTATGTGTGGCGCAATTAGTTAGTTAGTAAAGGCACAACGCAAATACATTTGAAGAAGATAAAACACTAGATGAACGCAGCAGCAGCAGCAGCAGCAGCAGCAGAAGAAGAAGAAGGAGAAGAAGGAGAAGAAGAGAAGAAGAAGAAGAAGAAGAAGACTGACCACACCACTCCTCAGGAGCGGGAGTCCCCATGGCGAAGTGGATACGCCACCTGCCTAGAGTCTCGAAGGTCATGGGGTCGATTCTCGGCTACACCGTTCGGTTCACAGGAGCAGTTTTCTCGAAGAGTCCTGGAGGTTCGTCGCTGGAGCTAGGAGTTCGAGCTTTGTGTCCCTTTGGACAGGCAGCCGAGCTGAAAGAGATCCAGCAATATTGGATAAAACCTGGTGCAATGAAGTCGATCATCTTGTCTGTTAAATCCTTGGTGTGCCAACTGGCCTATATAAAGTTTGGGCCTGGCATCGTATTTCCAACACTCACAACGAGTATACAAGGATCATTGAGGCTTTAAAGTACGGCACTGGGAAGCAAAACATTAGAGACATGACTGGCAGTGTAGTGGTTAGAAGGCTTACCTGCCGACCTGGCGATCTTATGATCGAATCCCTTCCAGGTGGACTTTTACAAATCATTGATCTCAGCTCTCTTGCCAGACCAAGGTAAAATCAACTTGAGGAATTAGTACCGGACATAAAGGCGGCTAGCGTGATGTTGTTCTTAAAATACGGTGACAACAACTAAAAACAATACGTCTCGGGGTATGGAAACACGTTTTTGTAACTTAAAGATACAAGACTGAAAGTTTAAATCTTTTGTTTAACTTTGTGTTATGTTTTCCTTCCCTCGTTTCAATGCCTGATCGCAGTTACTGGTACCATTATCAGGTCACAGTTACTGGCCCTAATAACTGATCTCAATTACAAAACCTAATGACTTTTCTCAGTTATTTTTTTTAAAAATTGCATATCCCTTACAGGACGTTGCAGTCAACATCAGCATTTTTCAGCTGCTGTTGATTTACTAGATAATATTACGCTCAGTAGTTTGCCATTGCTTTCTGAGCCACCGGCTCTCATACCCCGTAAGTTACCAACGCGGCGAGAACCGCTACCGATTCTCACGCAGGTTACGAGAATATACGGAATTACGGAGACAGACGTTAACCCTAACCCCTGGCCCTATTAACGGGTCTCAATTACTGTCCCTAATATGTGGTCTCATTTACTGGTCACTGTTCAGTCACTGGTCTCAATTACTGACCCTAATTACTGGTCTCAATAATTGTTTCTAATGACGTATCTCAATTACTGACACAATTAACTGGTCACAATAATTGATCCTAATGATTTACGTCAATTATTGACCCGAATAACTAGTATCAATTACTGGTCTCAATTTCTGACGCTAATGGTTTGTCTCAATTACTGGTATTAATTACTGAGCCTAATGAGTGGTTTCAATTACGGGCCCTAATGAATGATCTTAATTACTGACCCTAATGACTGGTCTTAATAACTGGTACCAATCACTGATTTAATTACTGATATCAATTATTTGCCCTAATTACTGATATCAATTATTGAACTCATTGGTTGGTCTCAGCGATTGGTCGCAATTATTTGTTTTAATCATTGACCTCATTGACTGGTTTCAACTATTGGTTTTAACAGATCGACTCAATTTCTCGTCTCAGTTGCTGATCTCAATTACTGGCCTCGATAACTCGTCTGTCTGAATTACTTGTCGCAATTACTGCCGTGAATCGATTGGTCTCAGTTGCATGTTTCAGTTACTGACCTCAACGACTCTTCACAATTACTCGTCTCAATTACTGGCCTACAATACTGGCTGCATTTATGGCCCTTAATTACTGGCTTCAAATGTTGGTCTCAATTACAGGTTTAAATGATTTATTTAATTGACGGCTTTCAATTATTCGTCTTAATTACTGATCTCTTGTTGGTCTCTTGTACTTTAGGAGTTAATGTATGTAATTACACTGTCGGGCAGAAATAGAAACTGTTGTAATAAACGTAATAATACTGCTGAATAGCAATAGAAACAGTTGTGATAAATGTAATAGTTCTACCTGGTAGAAATAGAAACAGTTATAATACAGGATATAAATGCGGCTGGCGCGATGTTGTTCTTAAAATACGGTGCCAACACACTAATAACAATACGTCTCGAGGTGTAAAAAAAAAAAAGGCGTTTTGGTTAACTTAAAGATACAAGACTGAGAGATTCACTGGCTTGTTTAACTATGTGTTATGTTTTCATTCCCTCATCTCAATGTCTGGTCACAATTACTGGCTCTAATGACTGGTCTAAATTACTGGCCCTAATATATGGTGTCAGTTACTGACGCTAATGATTTTTCTCAATTACTGGCTCCAATATCTGGTCTCAGTTACTGGCCCTAATATTTGGTCTTAATTACCGATCCTAATAATTTTTCCCAGTTACCGGTCCTAATAACTGGCCACAGTTATTGGTCCTAATAACTGGTCTCAGTTACTAACTCTAATGACTTGTCTTACTGGCTCTAATAACTGGTCGCACAATTAACCTCATAAACCATATCACTAAGCTTCTGCTCAGAATCATAATGAGAAGAACCAGAAAGAAAATAAAAATGGAAATTAGTGAAAAACAGTATGCATTTTTGGAGGGAAAGGGCACAAACAATGCAATTTATACATTACGGACACTAATAGAAAGGTCAATAGAGAAACAGAAAGACATATATTTATGCTTCATAGATTATACTAAGGCATTTGATAAAGTAAAACATGATGAGCTGATTAAAATGTTGGAAGATATCAATATTGATGGGAAAGATTTAAGAATAATAAAGAATATTTACTGGAACCAAGTAGCAGCAATTAAAATTGGAAATAAAGAGGGTAGTTACGAACACATAAAGCTAGGAGTACGACAGGGATGTGTCTTGTCACCAGATCTCTTCTCCCTATATAGCGAAGTAATAATGAGAGAGATCAAAGAGATGCCAGGAATACTAGTTGGAGGTTATAATATAAATAATATACGCTATGCAGATGACACAGTATTGGTGGCGGATAAATCAACAGACCTACAACAATTGTTGGACACTGTAGTAACAGAGAGTGCAAGGAAAGGACTCTCCTTGAATATCAAGAAAACAGTAACAATGGTGATATCAAAGAAAATGGTGACACCAAAATGTGACATAGAAATAGAAGGAAACATTCTTAACCAAGTGGATAATTTTAGATACCTAGGGACATTTATAACATCAGATGGAAGATGTACAACAGAGATTAAGAGCAGAATAGGGCAGGCAAAGGCCGCATTTCAGAAAATGAAGAGTATCTTGTGCAATAGTTCACTATCACTGAATGTAAGAAAGAGAGTGCTGAAATGCTATGTAGAACCAGTTTTGCTGTATGGCAGTGAATCTTGGAATGTATATGAACAAATTAAGAAGAGATTAGAAGCAACAGAGATGTGGTTCCTGAGACGAATGTTGAGAATTCCTTGGACTGCCAGAGTAACTAACGACGACTGCCTGAAACAGGCTAATGAAACTAGAACACTATATACAACAATAAGAAAGAGACAAACAGCTTTCTTTGGTCATGTAATGAGAAGAGAGGCATTGGAGAACATCGTGACAACTGGAAAGATCGAGGGGAAGAGAGGCAGAGGCAGACCAAGAGAAATGATGCTGGATGGATTGAGACGGTGGCACGGAGGAATATCAGCAGCAGAGTTGATCCAGAAAACCAAAGACCGAGATCTGTGGAGATCCATGAACGCCTACGCCAGCTGGCAGGGCACTTGATGATGATGATGAATAACTGGTCTCAGTTACCGACTCTAATGACTTTTCTCAGTTACTAACGCTAATAACTGATCTCAATTACTGACCCTAATGACTGTTTTTAACTATTGGCCATAATAACGTGTCTCAATTACTGACACAATGACTGGTCTGAATAACTCACCATAATGATTTACCTAACTTTTTGACCCGAGTGACTAGTATCAATTGCTGGTCTCAATTGCTGACCCTAATGATATGTCTCAATTACTGACCCTAATGAAAGGTCACAATAACTGGTACCAATAACTGGTATCAATTACTGATTTAATGACTGGTCTCAATTACTCGTTTAAATTGTTGACCTGTGGTATCAGAGTGGTATCAACTACTGGCATTAATAACTTAAATACTCGTCTCAGTCGCTGATCTCAATTACTTGCCTCGATAACTCGTCTGTCTTAATTACTTGTCCGAATTACTGCCTTGAATCTATTAGTCTCAGTTGCATTTTTCAGTTACTGACCTCAACGACTCTTCTCAAATACTCGTCTCAATTACTGGTCTAAAATACAGGCTCCATTTAGTGGCCCTAATTACTGGCTTCAAATGCTAGTCTCAATTACTGGTCCAAATTACAGGTTTAAACGATTGATTTCAATGACGGCTTTCAATTATTCGTCTTAATTACTGGCCTCTTGTTGGTGTATTGTCCTTAAAGCGTTAATGCATGAAATAACACTGCAAGGTATAAATAGAAACAGTTCTAGTAAACATAATAATACTGTCGGACTAAAATAGAAACAGTTTTAATAAATGTAGTAAGACTGCCTGGTAGAATTAGAAACAATTCTAATACACGTAACAGTAGTACTATTTGGTAGAAATAGCAACAATTGTAATAAACGCAGTGATACCACTGGTAGAAATAAAAACAGTTAAATAAATTAAATAGAACTGCCAGGTAGAAAAATTGTAACAAATGAAATAACACTGCCTGGTAAAAATAGGAATATTGTAATTAATAATATGACACTCTAAGAAAGAAATATAAAACACTTGTAATGAATGATATGACACTGCCAAACAGAAGTATAAACAGTTGCATTAAAAAGGGAATATGTATAACGAAGAAAGGTGTCATGACTGTAAAGTAATACATGTCTCTCGGGGACTTAAATTACAAGTACCTCTGAAGTCGGAGTGGATTCGTTTGATGGCAATGGACATTGGTAATAGGGAAAGCTGATCCACACGCAAAAAGCAGTCCTGTGTAGGCTAGGCTCGTATTAAAATAGAGTGAACAAATAAAAACACATGACAAGTTTTTCTAATGTAGTGCTTTCGGATCCTCAAACACATACATCTCTATGTTTGCATACCCACAAGTCCTCCCTCCCTCGGGAAGGAGAATATTCCACAGCCTGAGCAGCATCATCTGCCTAAATTATCACAGCACCTTCCATGCATCCGTGAGAAAGCTAGCTAAGTTGCCCCGGTTGTTTTGCCTCTGCCTCCACATCGGCGGTTCGATATACTCCATATTGACGTCTTTTCCACCATGTAACCCTCTTAGCACTCAGTCCATAGGTGTAGGCGTTGCTCTCCGGCAGATATCTAGAGGGAGTCAGCTCTTCCTCTGGGCTAATGTTATCGAGGGCTTGGGCACTCCTCCCCTATCCTCCGTTTCCACTGTCGATTGCTACCGCCGCAAACGCCTTGTATATCCTCTGGCGACTGTTGTAGACGCTTGACTGCAGTGGTAGCGCTTCGGACGACATTTCTCCCTCCTGCAGATCGCTCCACTCTGATGTGTCGACCAGTCTGCATTCTCCGGCTCAAGTGCACTGTTGTTACTTGGCGGGAAGGCAGTTGGGTCGATACGAGACAGTAAAGGTTATTTCAATCTTGGTTGAGAGATTGGTTCGCATTCACTTGGGTGAGAGATATGTTAAACTTTGCTGTGCAGGTAGAGGCTTGAACCTTCTTACTGCTTCGATACGTTCCACTCATCGTTTGAGCTGGTCCATTAGAAAAATAAAAAACATTTGTTAGACACTTACCAAGGTAGTAGTCAGGTTCAATCCACAGCAGTGGCAGACGATTCTGGTCCTATCTGCACAGCTCTATGTCGATCCACTCTCAATTCTTAGAATGTTCTGAAAAGAAAAACAAAACTGTGAAGAAAATAACTGACCACCTTTCCTACTGACGCCATGACCTAGGATATGAGACCGTCTCACATTTCACACCGTAACGTAATAAATGTCTCACTCCTGGGTCTAAATTTACATGTGTAACAAATACAAATTAGACAAATGTAGCAATTTTGTTTCCCTATATAGAGAACATATTATGACCAATTTAGAGGATTCGATATCAGAGCAATTGTCATTAGAGAACATAACATCAATAATATAAGATAGGCAGATGATACAATATTGATTGCAGACAACGAACAGAAACTGTCAATAGAGAAAGCTAATGCACAGGCAAAATTCAGTCAAGCATTACTAGAAGAAGTGTGTATGGACTAACTAGAAGTAGTGTGTATGGACTACGGTTGAGTTCAAAGCGAGCGGGGGGGGGGGGGGACAATACTACCAAAGAAAACTGTCTGTTTCGTTTTTATATTTGTATAAACTATTATATTGTCATTAGCTTTTCTCAGGCATTCGTTGTTAGCTACATTGGCAGTCCAGGAATTCCTCAACACACGTCTCTAAAACTACATCTCTCTAACCATCTAATCTGTACGTTCATTTTCCTTGATTTACTGTCATACAGCAGAACAGATCTTTATAACATTTCAGTACTTTCTGACACGGTAAATGACGTACTCCTCCTAGCAGAAACCTTCTGTGGGTATGTGGAAATGTTAGGACTATCACACGTTTGTAGGCCTGAGTGCAGGCAGTGAGAGGTAGTCAGTCTTTCCCTAAAGTAACAAACCTCGAGAGCCGGCATCGAACCTCATGCCATTGTCAGCATAACGTCCTAACCAACATGCCCGCAGTTTTATGGCTGACGTAAAGAAATTACCTGTATGACGAAGAAGACATACACAAACTGGCTAGGCGAAGAGATTACCAAACGCAATTCGCAATTCCGCATACTGCTTTCGAAAGACATTTGCGAGCGATTTGGTTGTAGACCGCTTTGCGCTGGTTTTCATACAATGGTAAGAGTGCCGGTCGTTCAGAAAGCAATGGCAAACTACTTAACGTAAACTTGTTACGAAATAACAAACAGCCAACAAATACTAGGGTTGACTGCGATGTCCTGTACTGGATATGCAACTAACAACCAGGGACAGCCAACAACTAGGAAAATAATCCCGAAAACATATTTATCGAAGTCGATACCAGAGACTTGTCGAATCAGTGCAACGCAATTTTCTTTATGATGCCATATACCAGTTATTTCAAAATTAACACTCATTTGTCACCTTGTTTGAAATATTCACTGATTAAAAAAATACAAGACAAAATATGCACCTGAGCGAAGAAAGTTGTCAGGAACTAAGGTAATTAACACGATTGCATAATTGGTTAAATGTGTTACCAGACTCCAGAACGTTGAGGAGAGAGCTAAGCCCAGAAGGGATGAACTATCTGTCTTCCCTGCGCCATCCTCGTTGTGAAATAGTCGCCGTCTCCCCCGAGCAGTGCTAGAGGCTGCGAATTTTATTACGCCTGGAGGTCAACAGGACAGAATGGAAAAGAACGCTCGTTCTAAAACATCCGGTGTGCTGATGCCAAGGTAAGGGATTCAACCGGTCAGTTGGACTTAAATGTTACTTCTCGTCGTAGACTTGGGGGGGGGGGGACGTACAGTATAAGTACAGTGTGAAGTCAGAGTGGCTTTGCCTGATGGGGAGGCATCCAGGTAATAGGGAAAGCTAATCCACGGGCAAACATCAATTCAAAGCACTAGATGTAGTAGCACGTGAATTTGTTATATAAATAGCAAACGTTTCTAGCAGAAAAAGAAGAAGAAGAAGAAGAAGAAGAAGAAGAAGAAGAAGAAGAAGAAGAAGAAGAAGAAGAGGAACAAGAAGAAGAAGAAGAAGAGGAACAAGAAGAAGAAGAAGTGAAGAAGAAGAAGAAGAAGAAGAAGAAGAAGAAGAAGAAGAAGAAGAAGAAGAAGAAGAAGAAGAAGAAGAAGAAGAGGAGGAAGAACAAGAAGAAGAAGAAGTGAAGAAGAAGAAGAAGCAGAAGAAGAAGAAGAAGAAGAAGAAGAAGAAGAAGAAGAAGAAGAAGAAGAAGAAGAGGAACAAGAAGAAGAAGAAGTGAAGAAGAAGAAGAAGAAGAAGAACAAGAAGAAGAAGAAGAAGAAGAAGAAGAAGAAGAAGAAGAAGAAGAAGAAGAAGAAGAAGAAGAAGAAGAGGAGGAAGAACAAGAAGAAGAAGAAGTGAAGAAGAAGAAGAAGAAGAAGAAGAAGAAGAAGAAGAAGAAGAAGAAGAAGAAGAAGAAGAAGAAAGAGGAGGAGGAGGAGAAGACGAAGAAGAAGAAGAAGAAGAAGAAGAAGAAGAAGAAGAAGAAGAAGAAGAAGAAGAAGAAGAAGAAGAAGAAGAAGAAGAAGAAGAAGAAGAAGAAGAAGAAGAAGAAGAAGAAGTGGAAGAAGAAGAAGAAGAAGAAGAAGAAGAAGAAGAAGAAGAAGAAGAAGAAGAAGAAGTGGAAGAAGAAGAAGAAGAAGAAGAAGAAGAAGAAGAAGAAGAAGAAGAAGAAGAAGAAGAAGAAGAAGAAGAAGAAGAAGAAAATTACACACAGTAACCATTTTCGCTGTCTTTCAATTGGTTGCAACATGTAAGGCTTACAGAGTTGATACCGACTGTTTCCGTGGACGAGAAGGTTGTCAGATCACTAAGAAAGAAACGGGTGTCTGCTATTAACAAGGCTCTAATTAGTGAATTGTGTAACCCGACTCCAGAACTTTGATTACAGGGTTAAGGATAAAAAATGCACAGGTGAGCGTGTTAGAAGGTCACGTGGCAAATTAGGACTGTTAAGAAGCTAAAGGCCAATAAGGCTTGTAGAATTTTTGTTTGTTAGTTGGAAGTCTCAGTTTGTTCAACACTTTATAGAAATCTGGCAGCAACAAAGAGGATACCAAGTCTGTGGAGGGGGATTACAGGGATGGCGCAAGATTGAAGACTAATAGTGATTTTTACAGGATCGGTTTTTGCTGTATTAACCAGGTGTTTAAGCCCAGATTAACTTGTTATGCATGCATATTTACTACATACGTAGGCATATTTCTATCTACCTATCTACCTACCTACTTACCTACCTACCTACCTATCTACTACCTACCTACCTACCTACCTACCTACCTACCTATCTCCATCCATCCATCCATCCATCCATCCATCCATCCATCCATATGTTTACCCATTAATCAAATAATAATCAATCAATTCATCCATCAGTGCATCCATCCATTCATCCACATGTCTACCCATTAATCAAATAATCAATCCATTCATCCATCAATGTAACGATACATCAATCCACCCATATATCTTATTCATTCATCCATAAATTCATCAACCTGTCTATCCTTACGTCAATCAATTTATCAATGCACACACTTTTCCCTCCATCGATCCTTCTGCTCACCTATTCAGCTATGCATCCACGCTTTCATCCATCAACAAAATCATCTACGTGTGCATTCCATCCATTAATCCGTCGATCTACCCAGCCACACATTCAGTTATCTATCGATCTGTCCATCGATACATCCGTCACCCCATCCTTTAATCGATCAATCCATCAACCCATCAGTTCACGAAAGCAGTCATCCACAATCAATCAATCAATCAATCAATCAATCAATCAATCACCGTGCATTCAACCAACGACCACGTGAGCTATGGGATTACGCGCCATGCGTATGTATCTGCTCATATAATGATTAGAAATATTCCTACCGATAAGTGATAGGCGTTTCCTTTGATTTGTCTCTCTGAATAATTACCTTTGATTTTGTTTATTGGATGGAGTGATGGCATCAAGAACGACCTTAGAGAAATTAACATCAACTTACAAAGAGCATTAATAAGATCACATACAAGATCTTTAAATTTAGCCCTCATTCCCCCCCCCCCCCCCCTTTTTTTTCACGAAGAAACAATAAACTTAACTGAGGTAACCGGAGGAAGAGGAGAAGAAGAGGAAGAGAAGAAGAAGAGGAAGAGAAGAAGAAGAGGAAGAAGTCATTTTTATTTATCATTGGAAGATTTCATTATCAGCTTGATCATCCTACACCCGCGAGGAGTATTGTGTTGAGCGTATACCAATAACTTTATTCCTCTCTTTATCCAGTATCTCTTCCTCAATGAAGTGTTGTGGGGGGGGGGGGAATCTTTTGTGCGCTCTTTCCAGTGCGCTTTGTAAGCTGGTCTTCATTTCTCTAAGGTTGTTCTTGATACCATCACTCCATCTTTTATACGATGCAGCCCTTGCTCTGTATCCGTTACATTACTTCAATGATGCTCTTCATGGCAGATAGTACCAGAGAATTGTGCTGAGGTGGTTACACTTTTTAACTGATTCAATGCCAAACAAAAACTAGGTCTGGGCCGGACATGGTACACAATCAAATGAACAAGTATTATAATGTACATTCCCATTCACTGATCACTGAAATTGAGGAAGAGAATACGAAAAAACAAAAACAAACAATAACACGATGATACTAGTATGCCGACATATCGTTCTTCTGTCCAAATGGGAGCTCGCATATGGCGATATAGTATCCTTCGGCATATAATCTGTTATCCTTTAATGAATTCTTTGACTGGTTTCAGATCTAGCCTTCTTCTAATTTCCTTATTTCTAATTCTGACTCAAACATACAGGTCGCCAAATGCTACAACTTTAGCCGGCACCATCGCATGTACCTTCATGATTTTGACAATTACGATGTTTGGTATGGCAAATGAACACGTGGCGTCGTTATTTCGCAATTACTGGAGCACAAACTTTCTGAAACATTGGTCGTGTGTTCGATTTCCAGCATGGGAGAAGTTGATTTATTGACACCAACACAGGAGCAATAACCACGGCACTACCTCATATGAGCACATCACTACCGGGTGAAACCGTTGCTTGGAGCAGCAATTTACTTTATGTGCCGAGACCTCTGTGAACTATTGAACTATATGTCATGTTGAACCAATTGATCCCTCTATATAATGTAGATCCACCATCTGAACCCTCTATGAACGTTTGAACTAATTTTTCCCTTTATGTATTGTTGAACCAACTGACCCCTCAATATATTGTTGAATAAACTGAACCTTCTGTATAATGCTGAATCAACTGAATCCTTTATATAATGTTGAAACAACTTATCTCTCTACATAATGTTGAACCAAATGAACCCTTGGTATAATGTTGAAACAATGAACCCCCTATATAATGTCGAACAAACTGAATTCTTTATATAATGTTAAACCAACTGATCCCTCTATATAATGTTGGACTAATGAACACCCCCCCCCCCTATATATTTTTTGAACCAACTGAACCCTCTATGCAATGTTGAACCGACGAACCTCTTATATACTGTTGAACCAACTGATCCCTCTATATAATGTTGAACCGATGAATCATTTATATAATGTATAACAACTGATCCCTCTATGTAATGTTGAACCAATAAACCCCCCTATATAATATTGAACCAAATGTACCCCCGGGAAGGTTAACCCGGCCAACAAATGCCCGCAGAAGTCGGATGTGTCGGCCTAACGGCGCAAGAACGCAGCTCTGCTGTAAACAGGCACAACGCAATCACGTCCGAAAAAAACTCCGGATGAACGAAGAAGAGGAACCAAATGTACCGTCTATATAATGTTAAACCAACCGATCCCTCTAGATAAGTTAAACCAAATGAACCCTTTGTATAATGTTGAACCAACTGATCCTTCTATATAATATTGAACCAAATAAACCCTCTAAATAAGTTGAACCAACTGAACCCTTTATATAATGTTAAACCGACTGATCCCTTTATATAATATTAAACCCACTAAACCCACTATATAAAGTTGAACAAACTGAACCCTTCGTGTATTGCTGAGCCAATTGAATTCACTACGTAATGATGAAATAGCTGGTCCCTCTATGCATAGAAATAAACGTAAACACTTATCGTTATCCAACATACACATTATGTAACAATAATTAGTCTAACCTAAGATGACGTAGTAGTTAGTGCACTTGCTAATTAGCAGAGTAGCGAGGTGTTCTGCATGTGCAATAATTCTTTCAGCCACAGGCGATCACAGCAGTTGTAAAATGATGAATCTGGCGGCAACAATAAAGTGGTTAGTATATTAATGTGACAGGTGTCAAAAACACACAGCATGTCAAGCAAGGGCCCTAAAGTCAACTAAGTTTATCGAGGTCAACATGGCGGAATGAATAAAAGCGATCGTTCTTGAATATCCCGAGCGCTGATGCCGGGGTAGCAGGTTCAGTACCTACACCGTTTACACCTACACCGGAACTAAAACGTTTACTTCTTGTTCTTGACTCTGAGACGAACATTGCAAGTACCACTGAAGATTGAGTGGGTTCGCGTGATGGTGAAGGACATTGGTAATAAGGAAAGCTAATTCACACCCAAAAATCAGTTTATTGCACTAAAAATAGTAGCGCGAGTATGGATGCCGAGTGAGTTCAAAGCAAGCGGGAAAAAACCCAGAAAAAAAACAACAACATCAAAAACTAGTTGTGTGCTCGGAAGTGGGGGAAGGAATCATGCAATAAAGCATCTGCTGATATCTGACTGAGAACGTTGTGAGGCGAGTTATGACGCTAAAATGTTGCATGCCCGGAGTCAGATACAGATCTCTGACTGAGAACGTTATGAGGCGAGATTTGACTCTAAAGTGTTGCATGCTCGGAATCAGACACTTATCTCTGAATGAGAACGTTGCAACGCGAGATATGACTCTAAAGTGTTGCATGCCCGGAGTCAGACACAGATCTCTGATTGAGAACATTGTGAGGCGAGATATGAGATGTTGCATGGCCGGAGTCAGACACAGATCTCTGAATGAGAACGTTGCGAGGCGAGATATGACTCTAAAGTGTTGCACGTCCTTCACAGGACGTTTCTGTCAACCCCAGGTTGTAAGGCAGCTGCACGCTTAGTAGTTTGCCATTGCTTTATGAACATGAAAGCCAAGGTTTGAGTTCACATTAATACCAGTGTAGGGGTTCAACCACCTACATCGCCATTGGCGTATCGGTAGTTGAAGGGCGAGCGATCAACTCCAGGTTGATTTATAGGCAACTTTGCATCCAGTAGTTCGACATTGTTTTCTGAACGTGAAAATTACCAATTAAGTTCAACTAAATCCCGGTGTTGGAGTGGAACAGCCTACCCCCGTCATCATCGCACCGGACGTTTAAGACGAAAACCCCCCTCGAAATTGGAGCAAAGAATAAGAATGAAGTTCCTATCAATAAACATTCTTTGAGAAACAAGCAAACGTCATTTCAAACACACAAAAAACCCAAAAAATTAAAAACAAAATATTGGTGCCGTTTATGAAAGACGTCGCTTTTCTATAAGGTACTCCACATTCCCGGATGTTAACACTTGTACACGCCCCTGTTGTGGACACCCGTTATAATTTCCTTCAGTTCCTAAAACGGAACACTTAGATTGAGACAGATCCCCGCAGAAAATTTGACACGTTCAATGACGGAATGTTTGACAATGGATTCAATTTTGTGAAGATTTGGTTGCGTTGTGGTCAAAACCAAATGGCTGAAACTGTTTGATTACTGATTACCGTCGAGTAATGAGAAGGGTTATTCTTTCATGTTAAGAGATCTTGTTAGGCGGAGGGTTAGCGAGTTAATAGTCGCTTGTGGTTGTCTTCAAGATCCTCTTTAGTGAATCTTGAACCACGGAGAGAGACCCAACGAGACTGGGATTTTGAGGTGAGGAGAGGGTGAAGAAAGTGGGTGGAGAAGAGAGAGGGTAAAAAAACAAGGATGAGAGAGAGGGGTGTGGGAGAACGAGAGAGAGAGAGAGAGAGAGAGAGAGAGAGAGAGAGAGAGAGAGAGAGAGAGAGAGAGAGAAGTTGAGAGGGGAAGAGAGACATAAAAAGTGATAGAAAGAAATATATATATATAGAGAGACAGAGAGCGAGAAAGAAAGAAAGAGAGGGAGAGAAAGACAAGATAGTGGAGAGTAGGGAGATAACAAGAAGTATAAAGCAAATTCAGAGTCCGAGGAAGAAACAATACAGGCGAGATAGAAGAGTGAATAGAGGAAATAGAGAAGAAGACATGAAAAAAGCAAGGAAGATTGAGAGAAGAGGGTAGGAACAGTAAAGTGAAAAGTGAAAATGAAAATACAGCGGAGAAAAAGATGGTGGGGAAAACAGAGAGACAGGCAAAACAAGAATATATCTACGAAATGTCAAAACAGAAGAAGGAAAATAGACAGAAGAGATCATATATTAAAAACAGTTAGCTGCATATTCTATACATGACGTCGCAGTCAACCCCAGCATTTTAAAACAGTTCTTGATGTCTTGGCAAGTTTACATTCAGTAGTTACCCATTGCTCTCTGAACAACCAGCACCCATACCATTTCATAAAAAAAAAACAACGTATGGAGCGTCTGCTGCCAAATCGCCCACAGCTGTGTTCCAACGTGGGTGTGCGGGATTGCGAACTGCGTCCGTAACCTCAGTGCCACGGAACAGGCACTGGAGATCATATACTAATTATAAAAAGGCATATGTAATGGTGTCATACCTATATGCCTCGCCGCAGTAATATTCCAGTACCGGTTTTGCACATCTCGTTTGTTGTTGATTTTTTTTTTTTTTTTCGGAGAGGAAATGGAGAGCTCTGTAACACAAACCACGCGGAGATTGTACTTTGGTACTTGGTTTGAAAAAAGGTGTTTATCCCAAACCTATCTCAGACCTGGACTTATCGAAATTACACCTTCGCAAAATCAACACCTGCGAAATGAGATGCCCGAGGAAAGCTGCCAACTTAACTATCCGAGACCGAGTAAGAAATGCTACTATCAGACAGACTGTGGGATCAACACTTTGTGCCATATTTATTCAAAGACAGAAGATCAAGTGGTTTGGCCATGTCGTTAGAATGCAACACCAGCAACTACCATCTCTGGCCTTACATCAAAGATCATCTGCGACGAGACCACGAGGACGTCCAAGAAGAAAATGGATTGACGACAACAAAGACATTGTACAGCCACACGGAATGACACTATCCAGTGCCGCCCACCGGGCGCTGGAACGCAAATTATTCCTCCCCACGACGCTTGACGGCAGAAGTGGAAGAAGATGATGATGATGATCCCAAACTTAATCCAATAGATGCAAGCCCTTGTCATTGACCAGACGACCTGAATGCCAATGCTACCCGCTTAAAGGTTAAAACTCAGTCTTCCAAAGGATTTGCTAACAATCCATTAACAAACCAACGACCGATCGAAGCAACCATCCATCTAACAAACCATCCAACGATCCAAGCAACCATTCATCCAACAAACCAAAAAAAAACGATCCAAGCAACCATCCATCTACCAAACCAACCAACGATCCAATAGCTACTCATCTAACAAAGCAGTCAACGATCCAAGCAACCACCAATCCAACATACCAACGAACGATCCAATCAACCATGCATCCAACAAACCAAACAACGATTCAATCAACCACCCATCCAACAAACCAACGAACGATCCAATCAACCATCTATCAAACAAACCAAACAACGATCCAATCAATCACCCATCCAATAAACCGGCGAATGATCCAAGCAACCACCCATCCAACAAACCAACGAACGATCCAATCAACCATCCATCCAACAAACCAATCAACGATCCAATCAACCACCCATCCAGTAAACCGGCGAATGATCCAAGTAACCATCCATCCAACCATGGAGCCATTGAACTGAACAAACAACCAAAAAAAACAAAAAACCATGATTAAACCAAACATGAAACTAACCAACCAACCATCCAATCAGCCAAACATCGAACTAACCAACCATCGAACGAACCAAACATTCCAACTAACCAACCATCCAACCAACCAAACATCCAACTAACCAACCATCCAACCAACCTAACATCCACCTAACCAACCATTGAACCAACCAAACATTCAACTAACCAACCATCGAACCAATCAAACATCCAACTAACCAACCATTGAACGAACCAAAAATCCAACTAACCAACCATCAGTTCAGTTCAATTCAGTTCAGCTCAGTTCAGTTCAGTCGCGGTTCCAACATCACAGCAACGGGTCGACCCCATTATGCACCGTTCCTGTGCCAGTGAATATCACATAAAATGTTCCTCCCTGCCCCATGTGAAAAGTGGAAAAGACAGGAGTCTCGACAAACAACAGCCCGCCCAGACACACTGTGCATAATGCCGCCACCAGAATGTCACCACAAAAGTTCTCCACGAAACACACTGTTCATCCTTAATGGAAGTGGCAGTCACTTTCCTACCCAGATGTTCACCTACAAAGTCTCGATGTTTCTAGATGTTGGTATTCCGTTTCTATATGTTTTCTAGCCAGCCACGCCATTTTATCTCCGAAATGCAGTTCACGCAAAAAAAAAAAAAAACCCACCTCGGACAGATGTAAAAACTTTCACTTTATATAATACTGTCGCCAGAACGCCAACAAAAATGTCCACTACGAAACATGCAGTTCATCCTTTTTGGAAACGGCAGTCATTAGAAAACAAGGCAAACAACAAACCGGTCACTTCTGCGTCACAAACAGCCGCCATGCATGCATATATTTCTAGATGTTGTTGTTCCGTGTCCAGATATTTTCTAGCCAGCTACGCCATGTTCCGAGCACGCAGTTCACGCCACAACACCTCGGACAGATGTAAAAAAAAAACATTTCACTACACATAATGCCGTCTCCAGAATGCCAAAACAACAGTCCTCCACGAAACACAGTTCATCGTCAAAGGAAGCGGCAATCAACCAGAAGACCAGCAGCCGCACATTTCTGCATAAGGCACAAAAACCGGTCAATTCTTGGACATAGCCAGCCACCATTGCTCTGATCATGCAGTTCACGTTCCACAAACTCGGGCAGATTTAAAAGTATTTCACACGAAATTCACTGCTCACAGCGTCGCGCCACGCACTCAACTCAGCAGCTGTGCGACAGAACCAAAAACTACCAGTCCAACATGAGGACAATGCGAATGCAAACGGTGGCCACGAGCATAAACACTCAAGAGGCCTTAACCGTTTCACTGTCCATACTCTATGTTCGTGACCGGAAGCTCTCAACTAACCAACCATCGATCGAACATTCAACTAAACAAACATCCAACTAACCAACAAGTCCACCAACCACCGAACCTGTAAAACAACTATTCAACCAACGAACCCACCAGCAACAAAGACACCAACCAATCAACCGTCCAATCAACTAAACAATAAAGTCGCTCAAACAACCAACCAATCACCCACACAAGAAACCAACCAGTCCGCTGCTAAACAACCACAAACTAACCCAGCAGACACTAATAAACCAATAGACGAAACAGCCAACTAATCAAGCAAGCAACCAACCGACCAAATAACCAGCATAAACAGCTTGGAAAGGTTTCATATAGTATTGCCTTTACTTGTCCATAGCCACACTATAGTGTGTTTATTTTTGTCTGCCCCAATATAAAATTCCATATCTCAGTAACCAACTGAAGGAAAATGATGTGATTTAGCATATAACCTTATCATTATGTCCACCCAACAAAACAAATTTTTGTTCTCGAGATTTTTCAGCATATTTCAGAGTTTGTTTATTATATGCGGTACATAATTTACGGATCAGAGATGAATTTCATAATTTTAAATGTATTGCAGCGTAGCCAGACAATCAACGTTCAATGTTGAATATTTTACGTTTTTCACGGGATTGGCCTTATGCCAAGAACCCCGCGCAGTTTAAACTGGGACTGTTCAGAGGTGTCGTCAAACTGTGGGTTATTTCATGAAACCTGATTATTATTATTATTATTATTATTATTATTATTATTATTATTATTATTATTATTATTTTAAAATCTTACCACTTATCGCTAACATTGAAATGTGTGAATATTTTTCAATGGGATTAAATGCGAAATTGTGTATACACTTCAAAGCATCGCCATGAAGTTGTACACATATTTTTGTATAGAAGCTGATCGCAGGAAACTGTTTTATACTATTACAAATTCCGAAAAAAGAACAATGCATGCATTGGGTTTGAGTAAACGGTCATTTCGTCGATGGGAGCAAGAATCTGGAATTAAACCACCACGCAATAACCAAACGGTAGGTAGAAAGGTTACTGTAGACAGCTTTGACGAAGATGTCATAAGGCGAGCTATTATAAAACTGCTTTAAAAAGTCGCTTAAATGTCGACAGGGTCGACTTCATAGCACCGGGTTCTATCCCATATGGCTCGGTTTCTTTCCGCAGCGCGGAAAGCATCGCACAAAGCACGAACTCCGCAGCTCTAGCGACGACCCACAGAAGTCTCCGAACAATTTAACTCGTGAACCGAAGGATGCGGCCGGAATCGAACCCACAACTTTTGGAGCCCGAGTCAAAAGGCTTGACCACTTCGCCACGGAGCCTCCTAAAATTATAAACATTTTGGATTTTATATCCAGGATTATCCAGCATTATAAAAATGCTGGATGCCAAAGAAACAGTGACTGTAAGAAAACTTAGGGTTTGGTTGAGAAAGAACAATAACATAGAGCTATCCAAAACAACTTTGTGGAAAATTATAAGGAAATTATCTTCACTTTTAGAAAGTACAAGGGAGGTAGAAATATTCTTTGTGAGCAACCGCATTTAGGAGCCATGAGAAGCAGATACCTACGTGAAATAAGGGAAATGCGCAAAGAAAATTATGGCATAGTGTATTTGGATGAAATGTGGATCAATGCGCACCACACAAGTGATGAGGAATGGCAATCAGTGGATGGACAGATAAAGCGATATGTGCCCAGTAGTATAGGACAGCTTTTGGTCATGGCCCATGCTGGTAATACGCATAATGGCTTACAACAGAATGATGGGCTCGTGTTCGTATCAAAGCATACAGACAATAGGGATTATCATAATAAGATGAATGGTAATGTATTTAGAGATTGGCTTGAGAATACTGTGCTTCCATCCCTAGATAGACCGTCGTGTCCAATTATGGACAATGCATGATATCAATGTTGTTGCCCAAGAAGACAAAATACCTACAGCATCGAGCACAAAGGGAGCAATAAAGATATGGCTCCGAATGGAAAACATACCATTTCCAGAAATGTATTTCTAGCTAGAATTATTGACCCATGTAAAACAGACGCCAAAAAAGCAAGAAATATCAAATCGACAAGTTGATAGAAGGGCATCGTCATGGTTGCTTTAAACTTCCGCCGTACCTCTCTCATTTTAACCCTATAGAACTTGTGTGGGCTAAAATTAAAGGACAGATGGCAGCTGACAATACTATATTCAAATTGTCTGATGTCAAGATACTAATCCAGTCAAGCTATTAAATATTGATAAAAGTTACTGGGAACATGTGAGGACCATGTGTTGAAAGAGGAAGAGGACTATTGGAGAAAGGATGGATTTAATTTTATGCAACCGAGAGCAGTCATCAACCTACTGGAATCGTCCGACACAGATTAATGTCTGAGCAGATCGCAGACCTTAATCCGCGTGCACGCTTACTAGGATATTTTGCTCCAACCATTCAGACGAATTTAAGGTCCTAAACATTACAGCATCAGCACAATGTCAATGGCAACAGTTTGTATTCCACAGTGATGAATTTTCAGTCCTCAGTGGTGACAAACAACTGGTATTGAAAAAAGAAACAAAAACAAACACACTAAGCGCATTGAATACCAACAGTAGAGTAATATTGCGGTGGAAACTGACATATTGTGGCACAACAAGAAACGTGAGAGCAAACACGTTGTCAAATTAGTGGACAACACACGTGCATACGAATCAATCTATAAACTACTATGAAAAGAGGACCAACATCTTGGTCGTTAAGAAGAAAGCCCACTACAGAGACACTGACAACTATTTTCATAGTGCAAAACAGGTAATCATGTTCCGTCTCTGAACGGTAAACAGCAGAGTAGACAATCTTTCACGAAGACTCAAAGCGGGTCTGTCACCCATGTGTACGTGGCAACAAACTATACAGACAGCTGAACAGATCCTTAAAAATGGACACATGATGACTAACTTGCGGTATCATTTCTGGTCACTCCATACGCACATTAACGCACAGCTATTTGGAAGCTTTCACGAACTCAGTATAAAAAGCTAAATGAATCCTAGTAACATGAATACTTGTATACAATTATTAACCAACAGCTGAAGAAACAAGAAGGAAATGAAAAATAAAGTAAGAAATATATTCCTTCTACTTTCCTGTCAATTTACACATTATTTACCCCATGCCTCTGTAAATTCTCTGTCTTTACTAATATTACATATTGCACCCCTCTCAGGAGTCTCCGTGGTGAAGTGGTCAAGCCGTCTGACTCGGGCTCCGAAGGTTGTATGTTCGATTCCTTCATTTAACGAGTGCATTTTTTTCGGAGACTTCCGAGGGTCGTCGCTGGAGCTACGGAGTTCGTGCTTTGTGCGACGCTTTCCGCCCTGCGGAAAGAGACTGGGCCATATGGGATAAAAACCCGGTGCAATGCAGTCGACCCTGTCGACTTTTAAGCTTTTTTTTTATTGCACCCACTCCCATACGAATCTGGCTACGCCTTGTACTTGTGTCCTTACCAGAAATAACGTGGTTTACTGTAAGACTAGTTTTTTTAGCGTTAATTCACTACATTTTCCCGAAAGCATCAAAGAAATGTCGCCGCTTTCGATGATTTAAGTTGCTTTTGGACCTATCAAAGACATATTCCTTGGGTGGGGGTAAATATAAGACGGCTGGAAAAATTTCATATCGATACAACAGACAGTTTTCAAATTAATTGATCGTGAATGACGGCATTCATTTCTGGACATACTATAACATGGTTTGTCAATGTATTGAAGTACGGCACATTAAATGCTCTAACGTGGAATCTAATACATCTGTACAGCAAACAGATCGTGTCTTCGTCATCATCATCAACAACACTATCACCATCAACGTCTTCATTATCGTTCATCTACTACCATATCCGCATAGGTGGTCCGTTCTAATAAGTCTGCATTCTTTTATGGGCTTGGTCCCTGTGGTGCTTTCTTTCAAACACCATTCTCAGATAATTGCTCCAAGTCGTCTTTACACATTTAGTGCTACCTTCTTCTTGCGCGCCTCTTCCACTGCTTTCATCAGTGTCTCTTTATTTATTAACTATCTATTTGTTTATCCGAAGTACTTTAATTGTCTGATCTGATTTTGTTCACCTTAATTAATATTTCTTTAATCCCAATATATGTACGACTTTTGTTTGTTTTCTTCTTTGAACATGAGATTCACCTCTTCGGTCGATAAAATTACACCTTTAAACCTTCAATTTTATTGTACGTTATTCTGTCATCCTCAGATGCGTTCTTTGTACGTGTCCATCCATCCATCCATCCATCCATCCATCCATCCATCCATCCATCCATCATGTGCAATGCCGATAAGCGTGGGCGGCCATGTTTTGCCATCTCATGCGATCACCATAGTCAGCTCTGTGTTCCTGTCTCGACCGTGCCACGTGGCCAAGCCATCCAGTTATTTACTACTCGACCTTCCCATTGGCCTCTTCCC
The DNA here is from genome assembly GCA_014155875.1 of Cepaea nemoralis. Taxonomy (NCBI): domain Eukaryota; kingdom Metazoa; phylum Mollusca; class Gastropoda; order Stylommatophora; family Helicidae; genus Cepaea; species Cepaea nemoralis. The sequence continues at coordinate 145,432 of JACEFZ010018825.1, read as the reverse complement.
GTCGATCTTGCCAGTTGTCACCAAGTTCTTCATTCAAGTCATTTTTTCTCCTAACATGCCCAAAAAATTTTGACTGTCTACGTCGAATAACTCTAATCAGTTTACGATCTTATTTTGTTTCTTGAAGGACTTGTTCATTGGTTTTTCTGTCTGTCCATGGTATTCTTTGCATTTTCCTCAGAAACCACAGTTTCACAGCCAGCAGATGTTTTTCAGCTTGACTGCTCATGGTCCACGCTTCACATCTGTACATGTCGCATTTTTTAAAGATCGTAATCTCAGCCTGTATCGTAGTTTTCTTCTAAGAGAGTGTCATTATTATTCCCTGTAGTGCAGCGATAGTGATGGTTATTATTATTTTTATTTATTTGCATTTTTTTTTTTGGCGCTCGTTCGCTCGATTTGAATTCAAGTGTTGTTCATACACACTACTTCTAGTAATGTTGGACTGAATTTTGCGTGTGGATTAGCTTTCCCTTTTAACAGTGTCCCTCGCCATCAGGCGAAGCCACTCCGACTTCAGAGATACTTGTAATTTACGTCCCCAAGTCAAGGACGATAGGTCAACATTTTAGTCCAATTGTCCGGTGTAGGGGTTGAACCCTTTACGTCGGCGATGGTTATAAAAACCATCCCTTGTTATTTGCAATGTGTTAACATCATCATCACGTGCCTTGCCTTGTTATTTGCAATGTGCTAACACCACCATCATGTGTCTTGCCTTGCTATGTTAACACTATTTAACTCCTGCATTGATATGGTCAGTCTCTTTCTGCATTCCTTTCAAACTGTCTCCAGTGTTAACTGATTCGGTGCCAAAGGATAATACATCACCGAATGTGACTACTGTTTGGACAGAAGGACAATACATTGCCATTCTAGAGTCGTCGTGTTATTTATTTTATTTCATGTATCTTCCCCAGTTTTAATGCTCAGTTAACAGACTTTTACGTTATAATACTTGTTCATTTGAATGTATACCATCCTTGGTCCAAAAGTACTTTTTGTTTGGTACTGAATCATTTAGTACAGGTATTGATCGACTTATGACCTATGCAACTTACGACCATTCGACTTTACGACCACAGTCACTAGCCATATTAGATTTATTTCTGCCACATCTAGGCGATCTCCACCCAGATGTAAAATTTGTTTTTCTTCCGCCAAACACGACTCCACTCATCCAGCCTATGGACCAAGGTTTGATTGTGACCGTAAAGGCCAACTATCTCCGAACCACCTTCGTACAAGCAATATCCGCAATAGATGCTGACACAGAACTAACATTGCGAGATTTTTCGAAACACTACAACATTTTAATGTGTATCAAGAATATCGCTACCGCCTGGGAGGCTGTGACGACAAAGTGCATCTGGAAAAATTGTGTTAAGCGCTATGTTAATGATTTTCATGGATTTGACAGTGAACGTGAACTTGAAACGATTCGGGAAAAAAATAGTAAAACTCGCCAAAGACCTTTCTTTGGAGTGTGAAATTGAAGATGTCGAAGAGTTGCTAGACAAAGGGATCCGGAGAACTTACAAATGAAGAGTTAATCGAACTGGAAGAAGAAAGAGTGGCGGAAGAAGAAAGGAGAGAAGCCAAGAAAGAAGAGGATGAGCCAGAAAGAAAGTTCACCACTAAGGGATTATCAAAAGGTTTATCTTTACTGAATAAACTTCTTATACATTTCGAAGCAATGGACCCAAATATCGACTGATTTGCAAGGATTGAACGGATGGCGCACGATGTGTTTCGTCCGTATCGTGAAATTTATGATGAAAATAAAAGGAACATACAATTCAGACGAAGCTCACCATGTTTATGAAAAAACCAACTCCGGTACCCCCAACTGCTGCCTTAGATGACGACATTAATGATCTGCAGCCAAGCACCAGTGGCCAATAAAATGTTTCGTACATGTTTATATATTTTGATGTTAATGACAATTTGATGTGTTTTGCGATTGGGAAAATGTTTCCTATAGTATTTTCCACACCTGTATTTTGTATGTTTTGCAAATATTAAACCAGTTGTACATGTACAGTTAATGCAGTGTTTTTCTTAAACCTGACGATGTAAAAATAAGAAACAAAATGGTGTAGAGATGATACAAATGGCACAAAATGAACATCGAAAATTATGATTTATAACAATAATAAAAGAAATTTATGATATAATTTAACTTAAATATTTTTATAACATCACTTCACATTACTGTACACATAGCGTACTCAACTTACGACCAAATCGAAACAAACAAACAAACAAACATACAAACAAACAAACAAACAAACTAATTAACTAAATAACAAACTAACAAACAAACAAACTAACATGCATATTCTGAGAACATGCATCCTGTGTCACGATGTGGCTGTGATTCATGGACCATTCGCAACCACCTAATAAGACTACTCCCGCCGTTATAACACAGTAGCTAGCCTATCGAAGCGGATTTTAATGTGCTCCCCCGTCGACTCAATCTAAAATGGGTTCCAGGACATGTTATGAGAAATAAAAGCGGCTGGCGTGATACTGACAAAATCACATCTCAGGTGTCGATTGATTTAGCAAATATGAGGCTACCTCCATATACCTAGTACGCCCAAAGGCGTATACAAGAGTCGAAGCGTTTGCACTGAAATGTTAAAGGACAAATTGTTTGAATATGCTGGCTCGAGAAACAGAGACATTGACAATCTGCAAGATCTGGTCATGGGCACAAAAACAAAAATGATTCAGTATCATGTTTCGGAAAATGAAATATTTTGATCATATTAAACGCCGCAAAGACATAGAAATATTAGTATCTGAAATCACGGTTCAAGACAAAAGAGGTCGACCATCACGAATGAGCAAGCAGGACATTACAGACACCCTTGGCGTGCAGATAATTAAGGCAAGAGATGTGGAGAAGGATTGAGAGGCGTCCCGGTGGCGTGTGATGAGAGTGACGATCTACAACGAACATGATTTAAAATGATGGTTACGAATGTTACACAGGTGGAAGCGGGGTAAATCAACCAACCAAGCAACAATCCAAATAACCACACAAGAAAACTACCAACCTGCCAACCAACCAACCAACTAAGTAACCAACCAACCAGCCAAACAACCAACTAACCAGCCAAACAACCAACCAATCAACCAACCAACCAACGACTCAAGCAACCAACCAGCCAAGCAAGCAAGCAACCAACCAATCAACCAACCAAGCAACCAACCAATCAGCCAAAGAACCAACCAACCTAGCAAACAACCAGCAAGCAACCAACCAAATAGCTAAGCAAGGAACAAACCAACCAACCAACCAAGAAACCAACCAACAAAGCAACCAAACAATCACTCAAGCAACCAACAAAACAACCAACTAGCCAAGCGACCTACCAACCAGTTAAGCAAGTAACTAACCATCCAATCAATCAACCAACCAACCAACTATTCAACCAACCAACCAACCATCCACCAGCCAAGCAAGCAACCAAACAACCAATCAAACAATGCTTATCGACATGGCACATGATGATTACGATGTGAGTAACCAAGTATCCAGGTGGACTGGCCTCTTGCAGTGCTTGTAATTAAAGTAAGTAAAGGACACGTGAACATGCCTTAAGGCACACTTCTCATATAGAAATAGACCAATAGGCTTTCGGCGGGTGATGAGGTTAGCATCTCTCCGACAGCTTGTACTTCCCAAGCAATTTTACGCTACCCATTTTAGGCTGCGTCGATCTGGGTGTCCATGTCAATTTTAGGCTGGGTCGATCTGCGTGTATAAGTCAACTTTCGGCTGTGTCGATCTGCGTGTATAAGTCAATTTTAGGTTGGGTCGATCTGCGTGTATAAGTCAATTTTAGGCTGGGTCGATCTGTGTGTATAAGTCAATTTTGGGCTGGGTCGATCTACGTGTATAAGTCAATTTTAGGCTGGGTCGATCTGCGTGTCCAAGTCAAGTTTAGGTTGGGTCGATCTGGGTGTCCCAGTCAATTATAGGCTGGGTCGATCTGGGTTCCAAGTCAATTGTAGGCTGGATCGATCTGCGTGTTTAAGTCAATTTTAGGCTGGGTCGATCTGGGTGTCCAAGTCAAATTTAGGCTGGGTCGATCTGGGTGTCCAATTCAAATTTAGGCTGGGTCGATCTGGGTGTCCAATTCAAATTTAGGCTGGGTCGATCTGGGTGTCCAATTCAAATTTAGGCTGGGTCGATCTGGGTGTCCAATTCAAATTTAGGCTGGGTCGATCTGGGTGTCCAAGACAATTTTAGCCTGTGTCGATCTGGGTGTCCACGCCAATTTTAGGCTGGGTCGATCTTGGTGTCCACGCCAATTTTAGGCTGGGTCGATCTTGGTGTCCACGTCAGGTTTAGGTTGGGTCGATCTGTGTGTTTAAAATAATTTTAGGCTGGATCGATCTGGGTCTCCACGTCAATTTTAGGCTGGGTAGATCTGGGTGTCCACGCCAATTTTAGGCTGGGTCGATCTTGGTGTCCACGCCAATTTTAGGCTGGGTCGATGTGGGTGTCCACGTTAATTTTAGGTTGAGTCGATCTGGGTGTCCAAGTCAATTATAGGCTGGGTCGATCTGGGTGTCCAAGTCAATTTTAGGCTGGGTCGATATGGATGTCCAAGTAAATTGTGACAAATTTGAATCCACCTGAATGTGGATCCCACCCCTGACTACCAAGACGGTAGGCGAGGTTCTTCCGTAACAATTGTCCTTGAATGATAAAGTTAGTTGCATGTCCTTTACAGGACGTAGCAGTCATTTTGTTGGCTGTTCGTGATTCCTGGGCAATGTTACTTTAAGTAGTTGCCATTACTTTCTGAACGTAGGCAACCATACCATTTTATAAAAAAGACAACAACAACACAGCTGTGTTTGGAACGCGGGTATGCGGGATTACGAACTGCGTCCTTGACACCGACCCGTGTTGTCATTGTCGCTGTTATTCCCATTGCGCGATCGGTGTCACTGATCTAGCCACACATTAATTTCTCCTCTGCCGACATCTGTATTGATTGCAGACAATGCGCAGGACCTGCAACAATCAGTAGATGCGGTTTTTATACACAGTGAGCAACTGGGGTTAGAATTAAATTGTAAAAAGACTCAGGTTATGGTCGTCACTAGTGTCCTGTTAAATTCCCGAGAGGAGACTGGACTCAACAAGCACATCTTTAAACTTATTATCTGTTGGGATTATTGACTGACGTTGGTCTACACTCCTCTCTTCTGTCTTCCCTTCCATATATCTATTTCTTTCACTCTCTCTATTATTCCCTCAACACATACTCCGACAACAGTTCCTTTCAACTATAAGATAAAAGATTTATTAATAAAATCTATGTCTGGTGTATGTATGGATATTGTCTATGTAGTTGGTATGTTCTTCTAGTGTGGCTGCCAGATAAGATGTTGATAGATAGTCTCCGTGTCTTCTCTCGTCTCTTCTCTCAGCTAGAGTACAGGACATGACATAGATATAACAGAACGGTCTCACCCTGACAGCTCCGTCTGCTTGAGTCTGTAGATATATCCGTTTTTTGTAATGAAAAATGTTCACCACTGTATGAATGTATTTAACCCGATCACCATATGCTGTCAGCTTAACCTGAATGTTCTTTAGTATCTTATAGCGTTCTTAATTCCATCCTGGAAAACACATCGAGTTTCTAGTATTCTCTATTTTTGTCCTGTAAAAGTTCTACACTGGATAGTTCTTAATTGATATAGGCACTTTGTATGCACCTTGCAACTCTTCGATACTGAGTAATTTGAGTCTTTTTTCTTTAGTTTGTATGATCTCTATTTTCCATTCTCTGTCCTCCTGACTTATTAAGATGCCACTTCTTTTCCTTCCTTTCTTATGCACAAGTGTCGTGCTTTATTACTTTAAAGTGCTTTCTTGTGGGTTATCAACACTGAGTGATCTTGACCACAGCCATCTGTTTTATCTCTTTGTTGATAAGTCCCGCACTGGTATGGAAACCTGTGTGATATACATTTAATAATGAGATCTGTGTCTGCTTCCTCTTCCCTCCTATGTGAGTGTCTTTTCCTCCAGCCGAAATGAAAAGGCTTCCGAAAAAACCCACTCTGACATAGGATAGAAGATTCACCTAACGTCTATACTATTCCTACTAATAGAAAGCAATGTTAAATGCACTTCACTCACATCTATATTCCTATGCTAAACTATACTCTAATATACCTTATTTAGGCATCTATGTTCCTGGAATCGAAAAACACTTAGCGAATAACACACTAGTATCCCCTCTTTCCATCATTAGGGACGTGTATTTCTATTCCCACTCAAGAACATATCTCCTTCAGTTCAGTTTGGAACACACACTAAACTTACACAAAGACGTAGCCACTCTTTTATCGGTCATTTTTGAGGCATAGTCCTTGACATTGCTGGACACCTCACATCCAGACTGCATTATCATCGTTAGTGGAAAATTACAGCTCTGAACCGTTTCACATCCATACCGCAATATGCTGTCCAATAATCTCTCTGCTTTAGTCGCAAACCAATTTTTCCACTCGACAGTTTACCTGTGCGGTTAGCCGGCCCCTTCTGTGTCTTGACCTATAAACACATGCGCCTGGTCACTCCTTTGTTTGTTACCATTACTGCTTCGCTTGTTAACCCTTCCTCCACCTGGTCAGTCGGTGTATACAGTCGTCCATCTGGGAATCATTAACTCTCAGTATTTCACGACAACTAGGAAGAAAGAAGTGCCACAATGTAATATACAAGTAAATGGAAATATTCTTCAACAGGTGAATCGGTACAATTATCTTGGAACAGTCATAATATCTGATGGGAGATGCCTTGAAGAGATTAGAACAAGAATCGCCATGGCGAAAGTAGCCTTTAGCAAGATGAAAAACATTCTGACCAATAAAAAGATGTCAATTGAAACGAGAAAAAGAGTGTTGAGGGGATACATAGAGCCTGTTCTTTTGTATGGATGTGAAACTTGGACAATGAGCAGTCAAGCTGAAAAACATCTGATGGCTGCAGAAATGTGGTTTCTGAGGAAAATGCAAAGAATACCATGGACAGATAGAAAAACCAATGACCAAGTACTACAGGAGACAAATGAACATCGTAAACTGATTAGAGAAATTAGACGTAGACAGTCAAAATTTTTTGGACATGTTATGAGAAGAAATGGATTGGAGAACTTGGTGACAACTGGCAAGATCGAAGGGAACAGACCAAGAGGAAGACCGAGAGGAAAATACCTGGATGGCATGGCCACATGGCATGGACGAGACAGGAACACTGAGCTTATCCACGACGCTGGTGATCCAGTGAAATGGCGAGTCACCGCCCACGCTTTCCGGCATGGCACATGATTGATTGATTGATTCGACATCTGTCTCAAACAGCTTCGATCTTTCCGTTTGTCACACCTTCTCCGGAATGTCTAGCTTCAAATGTGAGTTGTTTTTCTTTTACGGGATTTGGCAGTCAACCACAGCATGTATTGGCAGTTTTAATTTACTACACAAATTTACGTTCAGTAGTTTGCCTTAGCTTTCTGAGCCGCCGACGCATCAAACCATCAGTCAGTGCAAATCTGGCTGCTTCTAAATTAAAATCGCATGCGGATGATTTCTAACCATCGACAGGATATGTCGCTAACCCCTCAAACCTCAGACGCCAACCTCGCTTCAAAAAGTGGCCAAAAATGATCACTGCCTCATAGTGATGTTGTTGTAAACACATGCATATGTGAATTGACCTTTGGCATGATTTGGCTGTTGATATATTAATACTTTTAAAGTAGAATCACTTTTGCATGTATATATCAAAGTATCATTCGGCTCACGAATTAGGACAATCTAACCGGCCGGAAAACGTGCCGACCTTAGCAAGCTTACTCCAGAACTGGTAGCTTCTAAGAGAAAAATAGCCTAGTTATGTTCCCTTGGGCTACCCGTCCACCGCCATTGCTCACTATTGTCTCGATCAATCTTTGAAGAGACTCAATCAAAATCTGGCAATTGGTACGCGGCTCCAAGATGATCTTGTTATCTTAGCGCAGAATAACAGCACAAGCTTTTCTTTCATAATTCCATCTTCAAAACAGAAAAACTCTCCGCTCTTTTTAAGTCCATGCCGTGGTAGAGGAACTGAAATTGGATGAGTGCTTCTCAGTCGTGTTTCTCTATTGAATTTTACCCCACAATCAGAGATTTTTAATCAAACTGCAGCTTTGTTTTCGCTCATCGCTTTGAGAATGTGTAGAAAGACCGTGGTCGGTGCTCTCTGGCGGAAATCATCTTGCGAGTTCACCTCATTATGTGAGAACACGCCCTCCGAGTTTGAAGATCAAACTCGTTTTCATCAATATTTGTACAGCACTCGATCAGCTCTCGGTGTAAGGGCGGCGCTTCTGTTTGGTATTTTGGTAGTTGGGGGTATGTTTGTCTTCTGTTGGTCCAAATTGTAGGCGTCCGAGTGTCGGTGTATGTATATATATATATCGAACAATTAGTATAATGAACCAAATCATGAAGTTTCTGCTGAGAATTATCATGCAAAGAGTTAGGAAGAAAATACAACCCGAAATAGGAGAAGAACAATGTGGGTTTGTAGAAGGCAAGGGCACAGTAAATGTTGTGTATATACTGAGAACAGTAATTGAACGTTCTAAAGAAGTAAACAAAGATCTATATCTTTGCTTTATTGACTACACAAAGGCTTTCGATAAAGTGAGACATGTCGACATGATAAGGATGCTTGAAGATCTACAAATTGAAGGAAAAGACCTTAGACTTGTAAAACAAAACATATATCAGAATTGATAACGATGTAGGTCAATATCAGCCTAAAGATGTGTGAGACAGGGATGTGTAATGCCTCCTGATCTTTTTTTTTCCCTGTATAGTGAAAATATTTTCAGAAATATAGAAGATATGGAAGGAATCAACATTGGGGAACGATACATCAATAACAGTAGATACGCAGATGATACAGTCTTGATTGCAGACAATGAACAAGACATGCAGAATTTAGTAGATGCGGTTGTTGCACACAGTGAACAACTAAGGTTGGAACTGAATATTAAGAAGACACAGATATGGTCGTCACTGGGAAGAAGGAAATACCACAACGTGATATACGAGTAAATGGGCATATTCTTAAGCAAGTGAATCGTTACAGTTATCTCGGCACAGTCATAACATCTGATGGGAGATGCCTTGAAGAGATTAGAACAAGAATTTCCATTGCGAAGGTAGCCTTTTGCAAGATGAAAAACATACTGACCAATAAAAAGATATCAATTGAAACGAGAAAAAGAGTGTTGAAGTGCTACATAGAACCTATTCTTTTGTTTGGATGTGAAGCGCGGACAATAAGCAATCAAGCTTAATCAGCTTAAACAGCTGATGGCTGTGGAAATGTGGTTTCTGGGGAAAATGCAAAGAATACCATGGACAGACAGAAAAACCAATGAACAAGTCCTTTAAGAAACATATGAAGATCGTAAACTGATTAGAAACATTAGACGTAGACCAGTGGTTCTCAACCTTTTTTGGCTTATGCCCCCCTTTACCATATGTTCAGAACGTCATCCCCCCCTCCCCCCTTTCGAATTTCGAACAAGTCTAGACATCTACATAAAACGTTATTTGCAGGTCTACTTACGTTATAACTCGAATTTCATTAGGGCGAGAAGTACATAACCGTAAAATTTAGAGGGAAAAACAATATCAAGTAACTGGTTCTTGTATTAATGCGATCTTGAAATAATTTTAATTAACCCCCCCCCCCCCCTTCCCCCCCCCTGAAACCCTAAAATTCACCACCGGAGGGGGGGGGGGGAATTCCTCACCGGCTGAGAACCACTGACGTAGACAGTCAAAATTTGTTGGGCATGTTATGAGAAGAAATGACTTGGAGAACTTGGAGACAACTGGCAAGATCGAAGGGACGAGACCAAGAGGAAGACTGAGAAGTAAATACCTGGATGGCTTGGCCACGTGGCATGGTCGAGACAGGAACACGGAGCTGATCCACGACTCTGGTGATCGAGTGAGATGGCAGAACATGACCGCCCACGCTTATCGGCTTGGCACATGATATATATATATATATATATATATATATATATATATATATATATATATATATATATATATATATATGCGTGTGTGTGTGTGTGCTTGTGTGTGTGTGTGTGTGTGTGTGTGTGTGTGTGTGAGAGAGATGTGTACGTGCAAGAATGCACATCAAGATATATAGCTGTGAGGCCAATATCTTCTTCTTCTTCTTCTTCTTCTTCTTCTTCTTCTTCTTCTTCTTCTTCTTCTTCTTCTTCTTCTTCTTCTTCTTCTTCTTCTTCTTCTTCTTCTCCTCCTTCTTCTTCTTCTTCTTCTTCTGCTTCTTCTTCTTCTTCTTCTTCTTCTTCTTCTTCTTCTTCTTCTTCTTCTTCTTCTTCTTCTTCTTCTTCTGTTACTATGTCCATAATTTCTCAACAATTTTCTCAACAACCCCAGGTCTATACATTTCCATCATTCTAGAGGAGCAGACTTTGCGCTTCCATTAAATCAACGGGATTGTGTGCTTGTCGTGGTAGTTTTGTTTTTCATGACATTGAATAACTACAAATATAACAGAGGTCAACGAGGCCGCGAGTTTACAGTGTTCATTCCACACACCAGTCAGTTGAACTTTCACGTTGACTTCTCGTCCAGAAAGTAATGGCAAACTACTTGCCTAGAACATCAACCCGCCGGGATGGGGGGGGGGGGGGGGGGGTGATCGCAATATCCTGCAATGGACATGCCACACACACACACACACACACACACACATACACAGAGAGAGAGAGATAGATAGATAGATAGATAGAGAGAGAGAGAGAGAGAGAGAGAGAGAGAGAGAGAGAGAGAGAGAGTTAGAGGGTTAGAGAGCGAGAGAGTTAGAGAGCGAGAGAGACGCATAATAATGGTCCCTGTGGAGAATTTTTAATTACTTATTGACCTATTAAAATTTTTTCAAAATTCTTCTATGAAACATCTCTGCAGCGAGAAGGACGTTATCACCTGCACTTTTTTTTTCATACATGAGAACTGGCGCTATACATCCCTTAAATCTCTAAAGACCTACACGTGTACAAGGAAAAATGGAGAGAGACAGAGAGAGAGAGAGAGAGAGAGAGAGAGAGAGAGAGAGAGAGAGAGAGAGAGAGAGAGAGAGAGAGAACGTCAAAACACAGGCATATAGCAAATAGACAGACTTGCAGGTAAACAGAAAGATAGACAAGGTGAGTTGAACACGAAAAGATATGTGAAAACATTGCTATTCATGACGAGTATATTCCTATAAAAGATACAGAGCGATGTAAAAGACACTGCACAAATGCCACCAATTTCTGAAACTGAACAGGATTTAGCAACGTTTGCATCCATTCGCAAACTCCTTGACACCCTTTACTTTCAAGTTTCTCAAATTTTCCAGCATGTTAACTTTGGACTTGAGTGATTTTGGCGTGGAGATGAAAAAAGTGTGAAAAAATTCCCATTTCTTCCTTTCATTTTCCAAGTCACGAGCTTGTCTCTTCATAATGTCATCATTTCCGGTTTGATCACTCGGTGGCGGGTTGCGGCTCTTGGCGCATCTTCACAACGACAAAGTAGCCGCAGCGATGTTTAACTTGGGCCCCGACTATATTGTCCCGTAATCACGGGCCGATATGGCAATATTTTCATATACAACAACAGATATAGAGCAAGAGCTCGCGTGACGCCTCGGTCGTGAAAAGCAAACGATTGGAAGACGCGTTGAAGTTGACCAGCGGCTGCAGAAATAGTAAAAGCCCTCGCTGATTGGTTCGTTTATATGAACATAAACAAAACACTCGTTGGCAATTACTTTTTTCTTCGCATGACGTTTCAGCAAACATCAGATTCTGATTGCCGAGTTGGCCATCTTACTTCTCTTCTTACTTCTTCTCTTCCCCGTTAAGGAATATTGATACAGACAACACTGGCTCGTGTTTATGCTGCATGCTAGGATTAAGACACAGAGAGCTGCTGCCTATTGATACACGTGTAAATTAGGCGGCCTCATAATGGGGGAATGTTCATATCCGGTGGCACGTGAAATAGAGACCCTTTGACCTATAAACAAACATGGCCGTCACCGCCTAAGAAAATTGTTCTCCGCTCTTTAGACTTCGTTGGAGGACGTTGGATGCCGTGAAAAGATGGAGGAGATGAGAAATCAGGAACTGGGGGGAAATTAGATGTAACCAAAATCGAAGAAACGTGTTCGAAAATTAATTTGGTCGCACCATGAGTAATATATTTAACCGTTAGGCTATGTTAGTGATACAGCAATCTAACTAGATCTGACAGATGGGTGAAAAACTGTGGTCACCTTACAACCAGACAGCGCCAATTCCCGAATTGTTTAACTGGATTCTGAAACATCTCCAGTAGTTCACAAAATGAAGGAAATATAATATGGAACATATTCGTACTTGTTAGAGAAGTTTAGAAAACAGGTTTACAAAGTGTATCCGGCAGTTGTCTAACTTTGTCTAACAATAATGGTTGCTGGAAGACAATGCTACTAAAAGGAAATTGCCATTTTTAAGGTTTTGACTAATGTTTAATGGGTTCCACTTTATCAGGATCCCACAAAACCCATTTGCCATCGGACAAGCTGACACCCTCCCTAGTCCGCCACGTCTTGAATGTGGGGCTAGTATCATATACCCAAGGCACCTTATGATATGTTAAGGGTTACATGGGGAATGTGACACCCTGGCAGCCAGACACTAGTGACAAGTCTTAAATGTGGGGGTTGGCACCATTTACCCAATATTTACCCAATTTATTTAGTAGTACCTGTTGCATTGGTTTTACAGCCTGCGAATCAGACGTTGTCCTAGCCCCAAGCTCCAATTGAAGCAGGCAGGCTGTGTCGGATCAGCTCCCAATTGGCCTGGGGCTGGCCAGATTGAGGCGGGCGGTAGCTGATCAGTGACACCTGTAGGTGTCTCCCACCGTCAGAGGCAACCCGTGGCACCCCAAGTCGACGCCAATTGACATGGAATTTTAATCCGTAACTACTACCTCTTGCTCTGATTCCGAGACCGGTTAAGACCATGTATGTAATTATACCTCCCATAGCACAAAGCCTGAGCCGAGATATAGAGACCATGTGTTACATATATATGATATATAGAACCTGTTTTGCGGTATGGCTGTGAATCTTGGAATATAAATGAACAAATAAGGAAGAGATTGGAAGCAACAGAGATGTCGTTCCTTTGACGAATGTTGCGAATTCCTTGGACTGCCAAAGTAACTAACAACGAATGCCTTAAAGATGCTAACGAAACTAGAACATTATATACAACAATAAAAAAAGAGACAAACAGCTGTTGTTGGTCATGTTATGAGAAGAGAGGCGCTGGAGACCATCGTGAAATTGGAAAGATCGAGGGGAAGAGAGGCAGAGGCAGACAACGAGAAATGATGTTGGATGGATTGCTACGGTGGCATTGAGGAATATCAACGGCAGAGTTGATCCAGAAAACCAAAGACCGATATCTGTGGAAAGTCATGAACGTCTACGCAAGTCGGTACGGCACTTGATGATTATATATATATATATATATGATAATCTCATCATTTATTTCTTGCTTACTACACACAGCAACGAGAGAAACTGAGGGACCTATACGCACAATCTATCCGTCACTCGTGCAGTCCCTTTTATACACCTATCTGTTCTTTATCTCTTACAAAGAACAGCAATGAGATCATCTGGGGTTAACACACCCAATATACATCCATCATCCATGGTGTCTCAGGTATCTTTCTATGAGTTCCACTAGGGGATATGCACTCACACACAGCAAGTGAAACCTGGGTGTTACGCATCAGTACAACACAGTTTAATAATCTTGCTTCGCTGTGTCAACTCATATCATGTGTATTACGGGTGGTCTGATCATATATAACCCAGCTAACACAATGCACTGGGCGATTTGACCCTACAATACGTTGTATAACAATCAACCCTACTGACCCTATTTCATATGGACAGTATGAGTGAAGCTCGTATTTTCGTACATTTAATTGCGCATATCACATGTAGCTTTTCATAGGTACTAAATACCTCTCTCCATCCCCCCTCTCTCTCTCTCTCCTGTCTCATATATACCTTATACATATGTATGTATATGGTTATGTGAATTTGTGTTGATGTGTGTAGATGTATGTATGTACGTCACACATGTCAGTCCACCCAGACTTTAGGATTCCCTTGGTACACACATAAAGGAGCACAATAAAATGAGTTTCGTTATTATCACCAGCATACTTAAGTGCACACATAATTGCTCTGTAATATTTATGACCAACCTTTCACTGGTGTCCACTCATGGATTATATGCACATCCACCGTGGCATACTTCTTAGTTTTCACTCCCGGACCACCATCAAACCTCCATTGCTTCCAGTTTCCCGCCTTAACTTTCTCCCTCTTTTCATGTACCACTTCCACTCATGTACTACCAGGGATCTACACTGAAACGTTACCATTCCCCCACCCCGATATCCATCACACAAACGACTCCCACGGTTGTCTATATAAGAGTTAAATGTTAGTTGCGTATCATTTACAGGACGTTGCAGTCAACACCAGCGTTTTTTGCTGTTGTGATCTCTTGGCAAGCTTACGTTGAAAAACAACAACAAAACAACACTCAAAAAAAACTTTGTTTTTTAAGTTTGCTATCGCTTTCTGAAGGACAGGCACCTAAACCATTTCGTTAAAAAACCCAACGCAACAAATAGCGCGCAGCTGTGTTTCGAACGCGGGTATACGGGATCATGAACTGCTTCCGTAATCCCTTACCACGGAGCCGGCCTATATAAGAGTATCAGGGTTTAATTCATGTTAGTATCACAGCCTGAGATTGAGATAAGTGGCACATTCTTTTTCAAATTGTCATTTTCTCTTTATTGTTCTCATTTTTTTTCATCTTTTAATTCTTCTCATCCAGCTCTTATGCCCACTGTAGTCACTAGAGCTTCTCCGTAATCCCGTTTATCAACGTAGGGTAACGCAGTGCTCGAGAATTGGTAGCGGTTCTCGCCGCGTTGGTGACTTACGGCATAAGTGAGCCGGTCGCTCAGAAAGCAATGGCAAAATACTGAGCGCAATCTTGCCCAGAAATCAACAGCAGCGGTAAAATTGCTGGTATTGACAGCGATGTCCTGTATAGGATAAGCGAAAAAAAAGTCACTAGAGCGTCTTCTCCGTGATTATATTTTATGTTCTTTTTATGTATATGTTTGCTGACGAAAGCTAGTCGCATCAGCGCCCTGTATTTTCCGTAATTTTGTTATGTAAAGCTGCATTACTTTGTGTTATTTTATATTGTTTACCTTACATTCTCTACCGCTTTACACTAGTTTGAATCCAACGGAGGTGAGTTGCGTTTTAGCACCACATACCCAACACAACTAGTGACATGATAAGGGTTCCTTTACATACTATACTGCTTTACACTAGCTCGCATCCAAGGAAGGTGAGTTGCGAGTTAACGAATCACGCACCTCAGGAAAGTGCAAGTAGACGATAAAGCCATCCTCATAAAACTCGAGCCGGCAACACGCAATCTCCCGATCACAAAAGAGTGCAGCAGGAAGAATGAGGAGATAATATGATCATCCTAATCTCTCTTATGTGCCGCACTCCAATGGTGAAAACAAAACATACCACCAAGAGAAATTTACATACTGCCCGATCCCAAGCAGAATCTGCTGTAAACATGGCCTTTTCGCCAAGCAACGCACGGCATCTTTCCCGCGGTTTTTACTCGCAAGAGATAGGTCACGTGCTCTTCAATTGCCATGGAGACGACGCCATGTTTACGTAGTTTACTCTCCACAATGGTCTGATGGGAGCGCGAGATAATGCCTGGGACGAGGGTGATAAATAACTGTTATGTCTGAGAAACCACGTGATTAAATGAGAGGAGGCAAATGGAGAACGCAACTTCCTCCCCCATCTGTCGCATTACAATTGTGTGGATAGTGGGAATGAAGGAGACGTTAGATGGATGCGTCGCTTTGTGAAACCCTGTCGAATGGTCGGAGCGCCTACAGATTTCCCATATTTATTTTATTTTATGGGTTGGCTAATAGCTAATTATGTATTCGTAATTTCGAGTGCCGGGAAGAGGGTAATGAGATGTAGAACATTCTATATAAATATAAGAAGGCCACAATCAGCGGTGGAAGAGGCGCTCGGAAACACCGTGACAGCTGGGAAGATCAGCGGTGGAAGAGGCGCTGGGAAACATCGAGACAGCTGGGAATATCAGCGGTGGAAGAGGCGCTGGGAAACATCGTGACAGCTGGGAAGATCAGCGGTGAAAGAGGCAACTAAGAAACATCGTGACAGCTGGGAAGATCAGCGGTGGAAGAAGCACTGGGAATAATCATGACAGCTGGGAAAATCAGCGGTAGAAGGGGCATTTGGAATCACCGTGACAGCTGGGAAATTCAGCGACAGAAGAGGCACTGGGATATATAATGACAGTTGGGAAGATCAGCGATGGAAGAGGCATAGGGAAACGTGACAGCTGGGAAGATCATCGGGGGTAGAGGCGTCGGGAAACATCGTGACAGCTGGGAAGATCAGTTATGGTAGAGGCATTGGAAAACATTGTTAAAGCTGAAAAAATTAGCTGTGGAAGAGGCATTGGGAAACGGGAGATATGCTGCTGGATGGACTGGTGATTCAGATTATCGGGGACCGAGATCTATGGAATGAATATCTACGCCAGTTGGCAGGGCACATGCTGACACCGATGATGATTGCTTGTTGAGTTCTGCGTGGTTCAGACCATGCCTATACCAAAATGGCTGTTGTGTAAATGGAGGAAGCTGTGACAATGTGTCCTTTACTTAATTAACGAGACAAGTGCAACCAGTTTGTTTGGTCGATATTTCAGCTCTAATTTTGGTTCTAAAGCGTTAAACCAGTCTTCCTCTTCTACTCCTTCCTTCCTCTTTCGAGGGAAATGTATTAATCAAGTTATGCAAGGTCAGGCTGTACGACTCCTGCATGCATGTTTGTAAGGTGTGCATCATTTAGACATATCCTCCAATGTAACGGGCTCTATCTATCCTTGGGTTGGTTTTCTTTCCTTCAAGAAGTTTTTTTTTTTTTTTAAATTGCGCTCGCTAGCTTTGAACTCAGACGTAGTCTATACACACTAATTCTAGTATTGCTGGACTGAATTTTGCGTGTGGATTAGCTTTCCCTATTAACAGTGTTCCTCACCATCAGGCAAACCCACTCGGATTTCAGAGGTACTTGTAATTTTCGTCCCCACGACGAGAGGTCAACATTTTAGTCCAACTGTCCGGTGTAGGGGTTGAACCCTTTACCTCGGCATCAGCACACCAGATATTTAAGAATAAGAGCTCTTATCCATTCGATCATGCTGACATACTTAAAGAAGTTTAAAGATGGTCACCCCACTTTTGACATGCACCCAACATGAGCAGAGTTCTGTTATCCTTTTTTTTTAAAAAAATCAGTGAAGGGGTGAAACCTATAGAAATTCATGGGCGAATGAAGGTCCAGTATGATGTTGAATGCCTGTCAGTCCAGGAAGTGTATGAGTGGAGTGAAAAGTTTCGTAACGGCGTGACTTCTGTGAAAAACTGTTCACGACCGGGTCAAGCTCACAGAGTAGTAGTTACCCCACAGTAGATTGCAGCCGTTGAAGGCCTCGTACAGAATAACCGTCGATTGAAAATGGGTGACATTGCCGCATATCTTGAGATCAGTGAAGATTCTGCACAATACATCATCCATGATGTGCTATAGCACATATGTCAAACTCAAGGCCCGCCGGTAACATCAGGTCCACCGGCCACATCCGGCCCGCCGTACAATCATATCAGGCCCGAGAGGTCTTAACCAATGTACACATATATTCGGCCCAAGAGAGAATTTTAGGGAAAAATATTTTTTTATGGTCACGATATAAAGTGCAAATCAAATTCTCTAATTAGCAGCTTTTCGAATGATAGGCTACATGAGAGCGTTCTCGCTTCGATCGGAATAAGCGAAAATAAAAGTTGTGTAGTGAGTTGGAATAGTGAGTTAGTATTCGTCATTATAGTTACCTAGAAACGTTCAGAAGCTCGTTTTGGATTGGCACATAAAAAATGAAAGTAGTGTAATGCCCGGATATTACATCATCTTTTCCCGGTACGGCTAACCTGATATCAATCAAGAGTCTGTCGGTAGATGCACAATCTTTTAAAAACAAAGCTAGCCTTTAAAATGGCCAAGAGAAAAGTTGATTCTGAAAACAGAGCCTTTAAAAGCCACTGGGAGGCTGAATATATGTTTACTGATATTGGCGGCAAACCTGTGTGTCTAATTTGTGGAGATAATGTGGCTGTGATCAAAGAATATAATCTGAGACTGCACTACGAGACTAAACATCAAGACAAGTTAAACAGCCTGAATGCAGAGCAGAAGCTACAGAATGTAGAAGAATTGAAGAGGCATCTAACATCACAGCAGATGTTTTTCACCAAAGCAACATCACAAACTGATCTGCAGTCAAAGCAAGTTTTATTGTGTCAAAGGAGATCGCAAAATCAGACCGACCATTTGCAGAAGGAGAGTTTCTGAAGCGCTGCATGATGAAAGTGTGTGACGGCTTGCCAAGAAAAGATGCCAAACATCGCGCTCTGACAAACTGACATAAGAGTGAAAATGTGCATACCAAAGATGTTTTATTATTACAACTTTTTTCTGTTTTACTTTACATTAATGTTTTAAAAAAGGTTTATTATTCGGTTTATTGAATGCTTATCCTGTCCGGCCCGCAACCTTACGTGTGATGTGGCCCTCTGAGCGATTGAGTTTGACACCCCTGTGCTATATAGTACCAAAAAGTGTCTTTAAGGTGGGTGTCACGGCAGCTAACTTTAAAATTTAAACAACGACGCATTGATGCTTGTCAAGAACATTTGCGGTGCTTTGACGCAGAAGGTGATGGTTTCCAATCAAGAATTGTTACTGGAGATGAAACCAGGGTTCACTACCACGAGACGGAAACGAAGAGAGCGAGCAAGGGATGGCGCCATCCCTCCACACCAAAACCAAAGAAGTTTCGCATGCAGCCATCTTCAGGGAAGGTTATGCGGACTCTCCTTCGGGATGAACGAGGCGTTATTTTAGAGAACTACGTGCCAAGAGGGAACACTGTCACCAGTGATAGGTATAGAGATATTTTCAAGAATCAGCCTTGACCCGCAATCAAATCCAAACGACGTGGATTTCTGATAAAGGTGTCCTTTGTCAATATGAAAATGCTCGACCTTATACTGCCCTTGCAGGGGTTGAAACCATCGAAGAACTCCACTTTCAGTGTGTACCACATCCTCCTTACTCGCCAGACCTAGCTTCTAGTGATTTCCACGTGTTTGGACAACCCAGAGACATTGGGAAGATCGACTTTTTGATCCGATATAGAGGTACAGCAGGTGGTGCCTGAGTGGTTTCACTCGCGATTAAGATAATCTCCCCCCCCCCCCCCCCCACAAGAATCCAAGCACTTTATTGGCGCTGGAGGCCTTGCATTGAATGCAGTGGTAACTACATCATAAAATGATACAGTTTGTTCTGTACTTTTTCCAGAATATATTCTCCCCTCTCCCCTATATTCCCCCCCCCCCCCAAAAAAAAAGCATTTACGGTTTTCATTTGAAGCCACATCGTATAATAATATAATATAATATAATATAATATAATATAATATAATATAATATAATATAATATAATATAATATAATCGAACCTGAAATCTCTCATTGCACAAAGAAATCAAGTCGGAATAAACTAAAAACACAAATTATTATTATGATGATTGTCGTCGGGTAGAGAATTATTGGACCAAAGTGTAGGGGCACCCCGGGAAGACAGCGGGTTTCGGGGGGAACAAGACAATAAACACGTGGATTGTTGCAGACAGCACACGGACTGCTCCCTGTGAGGACCAATGGGCTGATTGTTGAGGTCGCTTCTATGGGCACTCTCGTGTTTCAGATAGCCACTTCGCGATCTGAGGCGATAGCGATAGCATCCTTTATGTGGCGCACAAGTGAATCGCTGTCAGTGTGACGTGCCATCTGAGATACATGGCCCTCACACTCCAGTATATTATAAATTAGCTTGCTCTTTTCATGCTGTCATATTTTCTGGTTCTTTTTTGAAATTCTGGATAAAAGGATATAACAGCGAAAAGTACGGGCGCAGGAATGGAGTAACTGGGGGAGGGAGAAAACCAGATTGTACTGTAGGAGCATATGAGACAGTAGAGAATGAGCCAAGCTGCGTGTTTTATTTCGGTGTCCTCAAGCGATTAGAAAATGTAAATTGTCTTAAAGAGGCGATACAAACCATTCAATATCTTGTGTAATGTATGTTTCCCCGCAACTGGGATGTTATTGTTTGAACACATCAGAAATTGCAAGACCGGTTTCTAATACAAAAACAATGAGCACTGAATGGAATATGTGGTGAGAAAAACGGTAATATGATGCTGCAGTTGATGTAAATACATTGCACCATCTGTGCTGAAAGATGTGACAAAGGATAACATTTATCATGTAATTTATTTATGCAAGCGGCATCTCTCTTTCTCTCTCTCTCTCTCTCTCTCTCCTTCTCTCTCTCTCTCTCTCTCTCTCTCTCTCTCTCTCTCTCTCTCTCTCTCTCTCTCTCTCTTATTCTCTTACCGTATATAGATATCAGTGAAACAGAAGGAGGCGTAGTAAGACGAGCACACAGAAAGACAGTCGAGCGGATAAACGGACGGACGGACACATGGATCGATCGATACACCGAAAGATAGATCGAATGATATACATGTAGACAGATAGACAGATAAACAGGCAAACATATAGATTGATAAGTAGATACGTAGGTACTTGGGAAGGTAGACAGACAGACAGACTGGAAAGGCGGGCGGGCGGACGGGCGGGCGGACGGGCGGATGGAATGAGGCGGACGGACGAACGGACGGATGGATGGGTGTATGGATGGACAGACAGGTAGGTAGGTTGGTAGGTATTGTAGATAGACAGACAGACAGACAGATAGATAGATAGATAGATAGATATTGGATATAAAACGATGCGCGCGTGTCTAACACAATAACACACACACATACACACACCCACACAAAAACACACAAATACACATTTGTTACACGAAACAAAACAAACAAATGTAACCTTATATACATGGCCAATAATGACTGCTTCTCAGTGTGACACAATCAAACACATTAATTGACGGCACCCTATTTGTTTAATGTCCGTGTCGCCGATGAATCACTAATTTTACGCCTGTTATGTTTTTAAACACAACATTTGTAAAAAACAAAAAAAAACAAAAGCATTTACCTAGAAACAATAACAGTTCGTTGTTTTGTGGTTGCCGAGGCTGTTACCACGACCGTCTGTCGTTGTACAATGTATGTTGAAAGATCAATGCGGAAGCTCTTGATGGAAATATGATTGTTTCCTTCTTCTCTGGTTAAGATTGCTAATATAATGGCTGCTATTACTACCAGTACAATAACAACAACAACAACAAAACAACAATAACATCAATAGCAACAATAACCAAACCAAATACTACTACTACTACTACTACTACTACTACTACTACTACTACTACTACTACTACTACTACTATAACTACTGTTGTTGTCGTTGTTGCTGCTACTATTACTACTATTACTATAACTACTGTGGCTACTACTACTACTACTACTACTACTGCTACTACTACTACTACTACTACTACTACTACTACTACTACTACTACTACTACTACTACTACTACTACTACTACTACTACTACTACTACTGATGCTGCTGCTGCTGCTACTACTACTACTACTGGAACCACCAATTCTACTACCACTGCTGCTGACGACAACAACAATAACAACAACAACAACTACTACTACTACTACTACTACTACTACTACTACTACTACTACTACTACTATAACACATCACCACAATTAATGATAATAATAATAATAATTATTATAACAAGTACTAATGTAGCCGTGGTTGCTCCCAACCTCTTTATCTTGGTTACATCTGCCGTTAGTGAAGCTGGCACCAGGGTTATTGCTACCGTAATGTAAAGAATCGCGGGTCACTTTTAATGCCAAAGAATATAACCCTTCCTCTCCCACCCCCTTACAGAAAACGCACCACAAGTAATCCTTGAATACAAAAAAGGTCTCCCATATTTGTGGCCTGTATATCCCACTACCCAATGACTAGCACAATACAGAGCATTCAATGGGTGCATTCTGTAGAAGAGAGACACATTTTTAAAACACTCTCTCCACAAGACAACCGGGCGAAACAAAATATGCCCACATGTGTCTTATGAACCACTTTAGAAAATTGCTGGCTTGGAAATGTGAGCAGTTCTTCTAATTTAGTAAACACGGATTGGGGACTTATTGGTCGTTCGTGTTTGAAAAAATAAAAAAAAATAAAACATTATAATAAAAAAAAAAAAACAGAGTAGGAAGTGGAACGAGGGTGCGCTTTGGGGCTTCAAGTTTCTGTAACTTTAAGAGTGTCCGTGCTGAATTAAGCTAGGATGGATTTCTCTTCATTCGGAGCTGTCATGCAACCCCACTCCGCTTCTTCGTGTATTGGATTCCATGTCTGTGTTGAGGGTAACAATTAATGGGTAGCTGCGAGGTCAGCGTGGCCGAATTGATAAGACCGCTCGCTCTTAAACTTCCTGTGTGCTGATGCCGAGGTATCGGGTTCAACCCCTATAAGTTGGACTAACACGATAACTTCTCGTCCTTGACGTTTTTTTTTTACAGGACATCGCTGTCAACACCAGCATTTTACTGCTGTTTGTTGATGTCTTGGCAAGTTTATGTTCAGTAGCTTGCTATTGCTTTTTGAACGACCGGATCCCATACCAACTAGCTAAAATCCAGTGAACGCGGTCTGCGGCCAAATCGGTCGCAGCTGTTTTTCGAACGCGGGTAAGTGGGCTTAGGAATCGCGTCCGTAAACCCTTCGCCATGGATACCTGCCGTCCGTGACTGGGAGGGAGGGCGTAAATTTCTAGTAGCTCAGAAGTTGGAGTGGGTACGTCTGATGGTGAGGGACACTGGTAACAGAGAAAGCTAATCCACGCGCAAAAATCAGTGCAAGTGCACTAGAAGTATAGCACGTGCGTGGACAACGCTTGAGTTCAAATCGAGCAAACATTAACCAATTTTTAAAAATACGTAGTTGCAAAACATCAACTGCGATCGTTAATGATCCCGACTCTGGGAACGTTTTAAATTTTCGAAACGAACTTACATCAGAATATGTATGAGGTGTGTGATTCTATATACACGAACTTTAATCCACGTCTGCGCTGTAGTGTTTGTACACTGAACCTTAAGTTTCTTAGAATGATTTCAAGGAAGAAATGGAATACAGATGTAGTTTTATAGTTGTGTGAAGATGGGACTATGAAGACACGTTATCAATCAGACATTATGATAATGGTCCAATAAATCAATACATTGATCCAACAATCAATCGACCGACACGTTGATACAACCAATCAATGACCCAATATGTCGATAGATCAAACAATCAATAAATTAAATTAAAAAAGATCAGCGTGGCCAAATGGATCGGAACGCATATTCTTAAACATTTGGTGTGCTGATGCCGAGGTAAGGGGTTCAACCCCTACACCGGACAGTTGCACTAAAGTATGAACTTCACGTCCTTGACTTGAGGACTTAAATGACAAGTACCTCTGAAGTCGCAGTGGGATCGCTTGATGACGAGGGACACTGGTAATAGGGAAAGCTAACCCACTCGTAACACTCAGTACAATGCTACTAGTAAATAATGTGTATGGACTATGCTTGTGTTCAAAGCGAGGGAGAGCAAAAAACTAAAACAAAATTACAAAGAAAAACTAGAATAGCCAGGCGAGCATACTAGCTAATGCAGAAAGGTGGGAGGGAAAGCGAAGGGAAAAGAGTGCGGAGAAAGAAGATGAAATGCCATAAGGAGCAGTAGCAATACAAGCGGAAGCTATAGAAGCTGCAGCCGATTAAGAAGAACGCACAATAAAGGCAAAACATGGTTGAAGGTGAAGGAGGAAAAAGAGAAAACAAAAGGACGAAACTGCTAGTAAAAGAAAAGGGAGGAGGAGGAGGTAGCGGAGGAGGTGGGTAGAAGAGGAAGAAAGGAAGAAGAGGAAGAATAAGAAATATGTTGAAATTCAATAAGAGACTGGATCCCCTGTGGAGGTATTCGAGCGCAATTAACATGTTCGCCAACAACGCAAACCAAACAGCGATGTGCGTAGCTAAACAGTTATTTGCATGTCCTTTACAGGACGTGGCAATCAACAACATGATGTTTTGATTGTTTGTAATTTACTAGGCAAATTTACTTTCAGTAGTTTAATTTCTGGACCATCGACGCTGATACCATTGTTAAAAATCAACCAGGACGGTCTGCTTCCACATTGCCCCATTTCGAAATCTCTACTCGGTGTGTCGGGGACTTGTGAAACGCCTTCACTCTCCCTAAGCTACAGCAGCAACAAGATGTAGTTACCCTCATTATTTAATACGTTCAGAAGGTCCAGAGCACCATATGTCAGATCTGCTCTTATGGAAGCATCTTTCCATGGAGGGGGATTGCTTTGCGTTGTCTCTGCCTTCCCTTGAGGGTCGACAGGCATGTGGCTGTTTTGAACGGCCCTGTTGAGGGGATTCTACTGTAGACGTAAGGGCGCAGATGACGTTGTCATGATGAGGCCGTCAAATGCCATTCGAAGTTTAGTTTAGTCGACGGATCAACATCACGGCACATAGGTGTACCCATAAGTGCTCCATTCCACTCCTAACTCAAGCCTAACTCCGGAGAATCTCAGCTCAGTGCACGAACACCGTTGCACCGGCGAGGATCCTGAACTATTTTTGGTAGATTTTTAACTCGAAATTTTACCCGGACAAAATACTCTTTTTCGATTTCCAGCTGCCAAGGTATGTTTTACGTGCGCAACAATACACACGAGCGTCCGATCTCACTATCCAGCGACCAGGGGGAAATGTTTTTACTAGAAGTCCACGTGAAAAATATCCGGCCCTCACCGGGGCTTGAACCCGGGACCTCCAGCACTCGAGGTGGACACCATACCTCGAGACCACTCAACCCCCCTTGTCACTCGAGATTATCTGGGAGGACTCACTCTGTCAACAAAGGCCGGAAGACGTCATATGTGTTGGCTGATTCGGGTAGATATGGCAACTGAACTGTAAACAGGCACAACAAAATAACGTCCAAAATAAAAATAAATAAATAAATAAATATACAAAAATAACACATGTCGGGCGAACGAAGGAGAATATAAAGCCGTCATGTACAATGATTTTTGGAATGAGAAAAAAAAAAAAAACAACAACAATAAATGGAAATAGTCACTACTGTTTTTATTATACACTATACGGACTGGCAAATAAAAAATTTCCTAGAAAATGACAAAGATCAACAATACATGCTGGGGTAGACTGCGACCTCACATAACAAACCATGGAAGTAACATCAAATTTGCGATGTTTAGTTAACGAAAATCAAAACATAATGACCTTTATCACACACACAGACACACTTGGTAAAACACTTGAAATTCTCTCACGGTACATATAGTCCGGTTTGTGAACAGTGTTAAGGTAATGGAAACTTAGAAATTGTTGCTTCATGTTATTCGATCAGAAGAATGAAGTGGCATCTGAACGTGTCACTAGTCAGTTCTAGACTGTTGATTTGTTCGTGTGCTTGTGTGATTTTCTTAGGAAGATGGTGATCTGGGTTAATATTGTTTTCCACATCTAAATATATGGTTTGGCAACTCCAAATGCCACATTTCACTTATATCAGGAGAAGTGTGTACCGTTGTAGAGTACCGTTGTTTGCACATCTATATTACATGTCAATTCCATATGACACATTTCAGTAATATCAGGATAAGTGTGTACAGTTGTCGAGTTATTTCACATCTACATATTTGGTTTGTTAACTCCACATGTTCCATTTCGTGATAACAGGATAGCTGAGTGTCCTGCTGTGCTTTGTGTACAAGTGTCAATTGATTCAGGTGTATACATGTCTCTCTGAGCTGTGTCTGCCTTACGTCAGAATGTTGTCTACAAGAACAGAACTAATCTTACAAGGGATACCAGCCCACCGTGGTATCCCTGAAAATGAAAAGGCAGACGAGTTTGCAACGGCTGGAGAAAACCTGGAGCAGCCCTGACTATCTCAGAGCTTTTGGGTGGCAAGAACACTACGACAACTTATGAGGATAATTTAAATGAAAGGAAACACAACTACAGACCACGACAGCATACATTAACTTGGCAGAAATACACAGATCTTCAGATGCAAAACAGGATATTGTAGACTCAGATCAGACCTCAACCGAATGGGGCTCACTTACTCTTGCAGGTGTAGAGCATTCAAACAAACCCAAAATCATGTCCTGCAAGACAACCCTGATTTTGTCGATCATACGAAGGTTCTCTGCCTTGCTCCAGTGACTCTTCGAGGAAAAAACAATCATTTGGAGACCCGTGAAGATCTCAAGAGAACCATCTTGTTTGTACCCCGTGTCGGGATCGACGCACAACAAAAACTGATCGCTGAAGAAGGAAAAGAAAAATATATTTGTATATTGCATGTCCTCTACCACCAGATAGTTGGGAATTTCCTTTCGTTGAGCTGAGATGATGATGTCATTTCTCTTACTCTTCAGTACTTCTTAGACGCCCTTGTCGGAAGTTATGTACTTTAAAACAACATAAACCAGACACTAGGCTTTTAATATCAAATACTGTCCGTCCGTGGAAGCTAATGTTTCTCACACCTTGCTGACATGACCAAGCCATCACATCCCGGGGACTACACTGATAACACTTTTGAGGCCAGTGGAATGGTATGTAGAATTACTTTAGTAAATGATACTATTTTTCTTTCATTTTAGCAACAAGTACATATAATTAATTGTAACGGCCTTTTATCTCAGCTATTAGTAAATACTATGTCTTTTAACCATCTTTCATATCAGCAACTAGTAAACGGTATATAATTTCACGGTCTTGTATTTCAGAAAATAGAAATGCTGTCAGTTTCAACGGTCTTTCATTTCAGCTACTAATAAATAGTATTATTTTTCAGCAACTTTCTTTTCAATAACTACTGGGGACGCAGAGGTGTTTCCAAGGCACCAGGGCCGGGTTATATACTGGCCAAGACCTATTGACGCGTCCTCGTCGAGCGTCCTGGGCAACAGGTCCCTTCGGGATCCTGGCTAAAGTCAATAGGATCGCCGATTCCTCCGAAGTCGGAGAGTGTCTGCCTGTACGGCGAGGAACCACCAGTCTGCACACCAATAAGCCAGACATGGGACAACGGATACTCACGCAAACCTCAGGTCCTGTATGACATCACACTGATGTTGGACAACAGGATGCCTTCATCCGACATACAGGACCTCGCGTTGGAGCTCAAGCCAGCGAACACAAGCAAGCAAGCAATAACTACTGTATGCTACAATATTTAACGGTCTTCCATATAGTAAATGGTATTATTTTTAACAGTAAGTCATATCAGTATCAAGTGAATGGTATTATTTTTAAGGGTATTCTATTTCAGCAACTAGTAAATGGTGCAGTATTTAACGATCTTCCATTTAAACAAATTGTAAATGGTATTATTTTTAACCGTCATCCATTTCAGCTTCTAGTGAAAAGTATCATGTTTAAGTGTATTCCATTTCAGCAACTTGTAAATGGTATACGTTTAACAGCGTTTCAATTCGTTAATGAGGGTTTACAACATACGCGGTCTCTATAGTCTTTTCGAGTCCAAGGAAATAACCTTCCTCTTCTTCTTTCGTTCGCCTGAACTATGTTTATAACTGCAATGTTGTCTCTTGTATGAATCTAACAGTCTTTTTTAGTTCATTCAACGGTCCATAGAGTTTATCTTCCACTGTTGTCTCTCTAGGCCAGAAGGTTCGCCTGGATATGTTGTAGTTTGGGCAATCTGGAGTATGTGCTTTGCTGTCTGCGACGCCAAACCACATGTGCACATGGCTGAGTCACCACTCTTGAATTTTGTATACAAGTGGTTGCGTAATCTATTGTGTCCTGTTCTGAGGCGCAGAAGAATGACCTGTTCTGGTCTGTCCATAACGTGGTAGTCGTCTTGAGTAAGGTTTGGTCTATTGATCAGTTGCTGGTGACAAGATCAAAACAGCTCACTTATCTTCAAAGAAGCTCGTGCTGCAGACAGACGCCAATAACAGCATTGTGTTTTCATTGTCGCTTATTGACAATTTTGAGATACAAAGAGACAGTGTGTGTGTGTGTGTGTGTGTGTGTGTGTGTGTGTGTGTGTGTGAGAGAGAGAGAGAGAGAGAGAGAGAGAAAGAGAGAGCAAGAGAAACAAAGATTTAGAGACAGAAAGAGCAAGAGATACAGAGGCAGAGAGAGAGAGAGAAAGAGAGAAAGAGAGAGGGGGAATAGAGGGAGCAAGAGATACAAAGAGACGGAGAGATTGAGAGAGAGAGAGAGCAAGAGATATAAAGAGACAGGGAGAGAATAAGAGAGAGAGAGGGGGAGAGAAAGAGAGAGAGAGAGAGAGAGAGAGAGAGAGAGAGAGAGAGAGAGAGAGAGAGAGAGAGAGAGAGCAAGGGATATACAGTGACAGAGAGTTAGCGAATGAGAGAAAGTGCGAAAAACGAGAAATCGAGACCCCCAGGTTTCACCATCAGACGGCAAGCTGCAAACCTCCAGCCAATGATCCTACGACAAGTCTATCGGTTTCATCTCTACCGCCCTGTCATGTCCAGGAGATTTGTTAATCTGCCTTAGCCCAGGCACGCTCTTCGGTCACCTCATCTCCACAAGACAAGACGTATACAACTATTTGCTCCGTCACATTCCATTCCGGCTGCCTCCAACTCACTTCAGCTTTGCCTTATCTGTGACCGCGCCAAACATCATACCTCCAGACATGTCTGAGTGGCTGAAAATTATGCGGTGTGAAATGTGTAAAACTGTGAATATGCGTTTTAATATGTAATGAATTGACCATGATAAAAGGAAATGAAAGATTCAAAACAATTTTTTTTTTACTGTAGTGAATTTGAATAACGAAGACTCAAACAATAGATTTCATGATTTATTGTCTGGCATATTTCACTGCATCTCGTCAGGTACATATTGCAGAAATCACACATCATAATTTAAAGTGATTAGATAAATCCTTCAAATTGAAATATACACATATTCACACAGTAATGTCAGTCGTCCACCATGGTAATTTAAAACCGACTATCATGTCTTTCTGTTTGCACAAGACTGATTAATGGCGATTGCTTCGGTGATGATTATTATATCGTCCACACAACGATGGCAGAAGCCCAAGTTTTTAATGTCTGACGATCTCTTTTCTTCTGTGAAATGCAAACAATTAGATATATTTAGCTCCTGCGAAAAGAAGAGATACTAAACACAGACACAATGTACATACCTTACAAAGGACTCCATACCCAAGTGAAAACATCCAAAATCAGAAACAATCAATAAATATAATAATGGAGTAATAGAATAGGTCCTTTTCTAGCGGACATCTTCATGGCAAATTTAGAATACAAGATATGGAACAGACGAAAAGAAGCAGCGACTGCAGCAAGACCGAAACGTCGGTAGTCCTTTTTATAAAGTGATATAGAACACAAAGGACTAACGAAGTGTCGGTCCTGCTGCAGCCGCTGCTTCTTTTCGTTTGTTCCATATCTTTTCTTCTAAATGTTCCACGAAGATGTCCGCTAGAAAAGGACCTAGAGGACTCCCTTGGCCACTCTGTCAATTTGGCGGTATGAACAAGGTCAAAACCAACAGATATACTAGAAAACGAGGCATTGAACACAATAAAGAAAAAAAAAAAACATCGTAATGACTGCCAAGATAAACAGTAGTATAAATAGAAACAAATGGAGACAAATTATGCTGTATGACCTTAGACGGTAATTTTTGTTGTTATTGTTTTTGTTTTTAATTTTTTTGGGGGGTTTGTTTTGCGCTCGCTCGCTTTGTACTCAAGCATAGTCCATACACAAGCTGCTTATTTTAGTGCACTGAGCTGATTCTTTCGTGTGGATTAGCTTTCCATTTTACCAGTGTCGCTCAAAGTCAGACTAACCCACGCCGACTTCAGAGTTAATTTAGAGGTAATGTAGTGAGTAATGGGGTGAGTAATGTGGTGAGTAATAGGATGTATAATATAAATTAGATCATACCTGGAGACCCGAAGACAACATCTATTATTGGACAAGAAACGATCACTTGTCCACAACCGATGCAGGATATAAGTGATGGCAGAGTCCGGCAGCAACACGAATCAGTCAGAAGATTAACAGACCACGATGAGACTAAGAAGTTTATTAGAAGCACTTATAGAACCAAACGAGAACCAGAGCATCTACGCCAGTGTTTCCCAACGTGGGGCCCACGCCCCACAGGGGGGAAATTCGACTGTTAAGGGGGGCAATTCGAAAATGGAAGAAATCGGCTGAATATAACAAAACGGGGAGACTTGACACTGAAGTTAACTAAATTGGAACCTGACATAAGATCTCTTTGCAGCAAGCATCAAGCGCAAGGATCTCACTAAATTTAAATAATAAATAATTACTAATAATTAAAATAATATAGAAAAATCTTTCATTAAAATTATTTTGTACTTGAATTTCAGTTCTCCATTATATGTTTTGAAAATTTACTTACTGTGTTTGCTCAATAATTACCTAGTGATTTCTTCCTAAAACCTATCATTCAAGTTTCTTTAGTGAACATTTCAATTTTTGAATATTAAAAATAATGTATATGTTGAGGGGGGGGGGCAGGGGAGGGGGGGGGGCAATATGAATTTTAGAAAGGCTTAAGTGGGGCATGGCACAAAAAAGGTTGGGAAACACTGATCTACGCCATCAGAAAGATGGTGCATATTTCCAAAGCCACCGACTTGAACAAGTAGAAATCTTCAATCCCCGCACGGTGCATACCTCTGGCACCTTCCGTCTTGACAGAGGATAGTTGTCAAGTCAAAACAAGCATAATAACCACAGCACAATGCGACTGATCAATTCTATCCATAGCACAACGCCTGGGATGAATTCAAGAACGAACGGACAAACTTTATTTTCACAGTGTTAAGATGTGTTGCCCATGCGGCATGATCATTTTCTCAGCTTGCCTAGTTTACTCCAGAGGAAAGGTAACAACAATACATCTGGAAGAAGAAAAACTGCAGAAGCTGCCAGATCAGCCTGGCAAAGCTCTGTCCGCCTGTCGGAACTTCGAATCTAGAACGGTTGCCAACCAAGGCTTAGGGCCTGGTCTGCCCTGTCATGACAGTTTTCTTAAGGTTGCATTTCCTCACACCAGGAGAAGCACAGGACATAACAGGTTGACATACCACATGTTCAGTAAACTAAAGATATGAGACACTGATGAGGATAACTTTGAAAATGATAACATGGCTGTCATATCTTTGCCTCAATAATGTCCAACATTTGCATAATATAGATAATCATGTTTGTCCACGTCAGCTCCACCTGAGAACAAACTCCATGGAGATGCCAACAATTTTAACTTGACTGCTTTGTTTCATTAACTTATTCACTGCCGAAGGATAATATTTAGCCACTCGTGACCTCCCGTTGGACAGAGAG
This sequence comes from Cepaea nemoralis, assembly GCA_014155875.1. Classification (NCBI taxonomy): domain Eukaryota; kingdom Metazoa; phylum Mollusca; class Gastropoda; order Stylommatophora; family Helicidae; genus Cepaea; species Cepaea nemoralis. Next base: position 113,533 of record JACEFZ010018825.1, on the reverse strand, counting down.
ACGCTATATCGCTCTATTAGGGCTATTGTGTTATGTGTTTTGTTTCGTTGCATCATCCGCAATTTCAGTGCTCGGTAAATGGAAATGTATTTTATTATACATGTTCAGTTTATTGTGCAACATGTTTGGTCCAAACCTACATTTTGTTTGGCGCTGAATCAGTTAAATATATTGAAGTTGAAGTCTGAATTTTTGCGGGGAAAAAACGCAAGTGTATTACTTTCACTGAAGACAACAGTCGAAATAAAAAAAAAAAACAACGACTTGTCAGATTACATTAGTATTGTCTGACTGTCAGATTTCATTAGCATTGTCTGACTTTCAGATTTTATTAGTATTCTCTGACGGTTAGATTTCATTAGTATTCTCTGACTGTCAGATTTCATTAGTATTCTCTGACTGTCAGATTTCATTAGTATTCTCTGACTAACCGTGAACAGTAGAATCTCACACATGAGACATTGATAGGGACACGTGCAGAACAGGCAATCACGCATGTATATGTTGCCGAGCCTGCGACAGGCAGAGTTGGGCAGTGGAGAGACAAGATGTAGATGTTGGATGGAAAGATTTATCGTGTGAACGTATCTCGGCACCGGGTGAGAAGATGCCGTTCATCTCTCGCCATCAATTAGGCCGAAGCTCAATCTCTCTTCTCAGTACCTTGCGAAAGATGCTGCTGTTGGACATTCGCTGGTCTTGCTGAGCTCTGGAGTAATTTAATGTGTTTTATCTGTTTATTATATCTTTCTTTCTGCTACGTTAACTGGACCGCTAGTGACTTGTCTGGCTGAAGTTGAAACCCAAGGAATTTCCTGGGGAATTGATCTGCATATTCTGTAAACAAGTACAATTCACTGCAGAGGCGGTGAAATGTGGGTTGTCAGAAGGAGGTATAATTATAAAGGACAGCAAATATGGGTCGCTTGTGTGTTAACGGGCGCTTAAGGGAAGCACAGAATGGCAATAATGAGACTTGCAATATCTGTAGTGGGAGTGGACTAAAGGAATGTTGGTGAGAGACAAGACTACCATATCCCGTAGAAAGCATTAGCTGCAGCATCCAGCCAATCATACATAGGGTTTAGTGTCAGGTGGGTGAGAGCCTGAGTATCAATGGGTTCGATAGGGCAGCAGATGAAAAGCAGTGGTGGTTGGGGAAGAAGAAGAGAAGAAGAAGAAGAAGAAGAAGAAGAAGAAGAAGAAGAAGAAGAAGAAGAAGAAGAAGAAGAAGAAGAAGAAGAAGAAGAAGAAGAAGAAGAAGAAGAAGAAGAAGAAGAAGAAGAAGAAAGGGTAGATAGAGTTGAAGTGGAGGATCAGAGAAGGGGCAGATTAATAAAATAAATAAATAAATAAATAAATAAATAAATAAAATGAGGAGGAAGAGGAAAATGCAGTGTAGGTTCAGATATATAAGATAAACGCTTTAAACGTGTATTCTAAAATACATAACATCGTTTTTGGGGTATTGGTAGGCTGGTTAATTAGTTGGTTAGCTGGTTGGCTGGACGTTTTTGTGACTAGTTGGTAGCTGATGTTTGGTTGGCTAGTTGGTAGCTGATAGTTTGGTTAGCTTGTTGATAGGTTGATGATTTTGTTGCCTACTTGATAGGTTGGTGGTGTGGTTGGCTAGTTGGGAGGCTGTGGTTTAGTTGGCTAGTTGCTAAGCTCGTCATTTGGTTGTCTAGTTGGTAGGCTCGTTGCATGGTTCCGTCCCCCTGCTACTGAATTTAGTGTGTGGAGCGACAAAGTGAACTTTGAATTTCGTGTGGAATGCTTTTACATCTGTCCACCGTTGTTTGTATCGTGAGCTGCATGTTCAGAAAAATGGCGGCCGGTCGGTCGCTGAACTAACTAGGTTGCCTTATGCAGTAATGTGTGGCTGCTGGTTTTCTACTACCTCTTCTATCGACGATGAACTGTATTTTTCGTGGTGGACTTTTGTGCTGGCACTCTGGTAGTGGCATTGTACATAGTATACCTGTGCGGGTTGTTGGTTTGTCGAGATTCCTGATTGTTCTACTTTTCACATGGGGAGAGATGAGTATTTTGTGTGATATTCACTGGCACAGGAATGGGTCATAATGAGGCGAACCATTATCGTCAAGTTGGAACCGTGACTAACTAACTAACAATATTAATGTAGCACCATATGCCTAAATACATTTAAAGCATCTGATGGGTTCTTTATTTACGTTTAGTTAAGCTCAAAGTTAAATAAAAATCAGAAAGATATTAGACATCTCAGTGCATCCAAGCGCTGGAGGAGAGGTCGCCAACCCGCTGGCCTGCTGGCCCGGTGGTCATGTATTCGAAATCCCAACGAGTGGGGTATTTTTTAAACATGTACCCTTACTTCCACGTTGGACCAGCCCAAAAGTGGCACAAGAAAATGATCTGGGAATTAAAGACGGCAGTCTATACAATGCATCGGCCTAGCAGCGAGGACTTAATACACCTGATGACATAGAAAATGTCCTTTACTTTTACCTTCTACATTGGAGCGCTAACATGGACTTGGACTCCTACAGCAATCTGAAGTAGATCCCTTCAGCATTTCACACAAACCTACAAATAACACCTCGCTCTCTCTCTCTCTCTCTCTCTTTCTCTCTCTCTCTCTCTCTCTCTCTCTCTCTCTCTCTCTCTCTCTCTCTCTCTCTCTCTCTCTCTCTCTCTCTCTTTCTCTCTTTCATAACAGAGTGCTTAACCTAATTAACGCCGTGAGATCATTTACTGTTTTTATTTTTTTTCGCGCGCTCGCTTTAAACTCAAGTGTAGTCCATACACGTGCTACTACTCCTAGAGCACTGGGCTGATTTTTGCGCGTGGATTATCTTTGCATATTATCAGTGTCCCTCGACATCATGTGAACCCACTCTAATTTCTTAGGTACTTGTAATTTACACGTCCCCACGTCAAGGACGAGAGGTCAACATTTTAGTCCAACTGACTGGTGTAGAGGTTGAACCCTCTACCTCGGCATCAGCATACCGGAACTTTAAGAGCGAGCTCTCTTATCCATGCCGATCTTCATGACGCTTGATGATAATGATGAGAATAGAAACTATCGCCCACTTCCTCATTCTCTGCGCCGAAGTATATAAACCAACATCTTTCCCCACTGTTGTGATAACGTCCGCCACCCATTCGCTCAACTCCTTTTCTAAAGTATAAAAATCATTCCGTTCTGAAAGACAATTGCAGCAAATGTTGCCCACGATTGTTGTAATTCGGTTACCGCGGTAACACCTTCAGACGAAATCGTTTATTCAACATTTGGCGTGCAGCTGTCTCGGCTAAGAGACATTTCTTCTACAATGAAACGCCCAGTTGTCAAATCCTGTGAGAAACTCGCAAATATCTAACACGAACAGAATGACGCTGTCTATGCGGTTATGGAATTTGTAACTTTTCCTTTCTCAGCTACTTGTTGCATACACCCACCCATTCGTAGTTATTATGTTATTTTATTTTCTGTTCAAGACTGATGTTGCCGTCTCCGTGGGGAAGGTGTTACGAATGCTTACCGCTCTCTAAACACAGCTGCGGGCGATTTGGAAGCAGACCGCAGACGTTGGTTTCCCTACAAGGGTATGAGTGCCGGTCTTTCAGACAGCAATGCAGACTACTGAACGTAAACTTGCCAAGACATCACAACAGCAACACAATGCTGCTGTTGACTGCAACGTCCTGTAAAGGATATGCAACTAACTTTAACTTACTACTACTACTTACTACTTTCTACTTACTACATGCTACTTGCTACTTTTTACTTTCCATCGACGCAATGTGCATGAACACGAGGAATAGGTTGTATTATTATACTTACCTAATTTTATTAGAGAAGGTAAACCTAGCTGGTGAAGATTTGTGGTCATGTTAAAGGGAGTAATAGGCTTTAGACTTAGTGACATCTGGCACACTTGACGGAAAAAATAACACGGGGAAGAAGACAAATAGTTGACTTAAAGAGTCGTTCCAGTGGACCATATTTCCTCTCTTTACCTGTCGAAGTTCGGACAATCTTGTGGGACATGCCCAATGCTTTGCTGCGGTGCTCCACAATTGCAAGTGGCAGACAGTAAAACCCGATCGTGGGCGTGCACTCCAGTCACATGACCTGTTGTCAATCTGAATATTCCAGTCTGCTTATTTCTGCTAAGCTTATTTATGCCGTTGCATTCTGGTCTGCACTTGTCGCTTTCTTTCCTCCAATTTGTCCTGATAGATTGTATTATTAATTTCCCCGAATTTCTTGGGTAGGTAGGATTGTTTGATGTTTCCATCACTTTACTAGTAATTTCCAGGAGTACTACAGTGGGCTGGTATCTAGTCCTGCGAGAGCCACATGAAGCATACCCAGTCCGTAAGAGGACCACAGGAAATATAACCAGTACTCAAGAAATAACCAGTCATTGAGAAGACTACAGAAGACAGTCAGTCCTTGTGAAGACTGATCAAGTTCAAGATAGTCCCTCATGAAGAAATAAACAAAACAACTGGGAGGCTGCTTAATATGGTAGGTCCGACTCAGGACCGGTCCACAACAGGACCAAGAAAACGCAATAATGACATTCCGGTGGCTACAGGAGACTACTGCAACACACGTTGTATTCAATACGGATGCAAAGAGTATGCTTAGCAAGGTGGAGAAAGGAATGTTTCGAGTGGAATGGCTCTCGTCGCTTCAGAGGTCACAGATCGTGAGAATTGTATGGATATTTTGCCCTGGCCATGCGGGTGTACGGGGGGAATGAACAGGCTGATAGGCTAGCAGGGAATGCAACCTCTTGTTGGAATTTTGCCTATGGACAAGGGAGAGGTGGTCGTGCGCTTGTGGGACCAGGTGGAGAAGGCGGAGGAACAGATTGAGAACCCATATGTGAAAGAATGAGATTGCGGGGGATCGGTAGGGGTTCTGGAAGAATCTCAAAACTGAGAGGGAAGACCAGGAGAACTTTTAATGAGATAGCGGGGGGCGTGGGGGGGGGGGGAAGAGGAACGATTAGTAGTATGACTCTTCCTGGCTGTTGAACGAGGGGACGAAGCACGTATGGGAATGTCCTAAGTGCAGTGATGTCAGTTCTTGACTCAACTCAACTCAACTCAACGCAATAATGAAAACACCAGCCAGCACGAGCACTACAAGACCCAGGCGTTCCCGGCGACTACACCGGGAACAATATAACCAGTCCCAATTAGGACTCACTGGAAAGAGAGCACAAATAAGAACCGGACAAAACCACACAACTACCGATCTCAATTATAGCCAACGCTGAAGAAGCAGGTTGAACCAGCCCGAATTTTTATTTTTTTTATGTTTATTTATTTTTTGTTTGTTTAATCAAATGAAGAATGAAGAAGCTGTTGGGCAACTTCTGTAAAACAACACTAAAATTACTTCTTATTTTCCAGTTTGAGTTCATTCTTCTTCAACCCTTTGTCACTCCATGGAGCGTTGGCTCTTACCCGACTTTCGCCAAACTTGCCTATTCTTTGTAACTTCTTTTCAACTTCATCTATGTCCTCCCATATTATTAATTCCTGTCTCTAAATCATTTCATTGTGTGTTTTAGATCGCCTTATATTTCGTAGTCCTGTGGGTTATAATACCAAAATTGCAATCCGTAATATTTTGTGTGAGAGTGGAAGAGTGGAAGAGTGGAATGTTTTTAGCATTTGTGGTGTCTTACTCCAATCCATACGTATTCTAACTTTCCGGTGTCAATTCTAGAGATGTTTGTGTGAGAGTGGGAGTGAATAGGCAACCAAGACTCCTTGAGGGTTTCTCCTCATCGCTTTATACCTCTTCTAGAAGAAGAACCACAGCTCCCTTTGGTCGGCTGATTTTTTTTTCTTTCTCATTTCCCTATCTTTTAACTTGCTCATAATTTGTCGGATTTTGCAGCGGAGTTTTCTACAGAATGGGATAGATAACCCCGAGCACAACCATTCTTTGTCGCCCCTTAAGACAAGTATGATAGGTTCACAGTTACTGTCCTTTATCTTTCCCTAAGGACCTTGGTACTACCTCATTTCTACATGCGAATCTCCAAGTTTGAAAACCACTGAACCTAGATCAACTAATCTCTAGTTTGTAAGATATAAGTGTATCAAATTCTATGAAGGGATTCAGAACAGCAAATCGGTATTAGACATTTTGTCAGGACAAGGATATAGCATGACAGATGTTTGTCGGGAATCCCTCGGGATTTTCCATTCCACAGGCTCCCACTGAGATCCGTCTTGGCGCAGAGAGGCAGAGCGTCAAGTGAATTCACGCCATCTTCTTGCATCTCCAGGGTTGCACATAACAGCACGTCGCAGACGTTTGAACATGTTTGCACTGCTAAACACAATGTTGGGAGAGTAGCGATGCATTACATGTGAGAGGGACATGTTGACGGAACGTTGACAACAGTATACATGAGATAGTGGGAAAAGCTTGCAGACAGACAGACAGACAGACAGACAGACAGACAGACAGACAGACAGACAGACAGACAGACAGACAGGCAGGCAGGCAGGCAGGCAGGCAGACAGACAGACAGACAGACAGGCAGACAAACAGGCATCCCTACCTTTTAATCTTTCTCTCTCAATCTCTCACAGTCTCTATCCCAATCTCTCTCTGTCTGTCTCTGTCTCTGTCACTGTCTCTGTCACTGTCTCTGTCTCTGTCTGTCTGTCTGTCTGTCTCTCTCTCTCTCTCTCTCTCTCTCTCTCTCTCTTGATCTATCTTTCAATCTCTCTCTGTCCCAATCTGTCTCTCTATGTCTCTCTCTCAGTCTCTCTTAATCTCTCTCAAACTCTCTCTCTCTCTTAATCTCTCTCTCTCAATCTCTTTCTTTCTCAACCTCTGTCTCTCTCTCTCTCAATCTCTCAATCTCTCTCAATCTCTACATCTCTCTCTCTCTCTCTCTCTCTCTCTCTCTCTCTCTCTCTCTCTCTCTCTCTCAGATTATCTCTCACACTCTCAGTCTCACACACACACACACACACACACACACACACACACACACACACACACTCACACATGCATAAACACGAACTCTCCTTCTATCCTAACTGAACTTTATCGCCTCTCAGAAAAGTAATATGTTAACGCTGTCTGATCCAGACATCTGTTACCGCCATGTAAAATAATTTCGTCCTAACGGATGGTTTGGAAGCAGAGCGCCTTGTGTTAATTTTCACAACGGTGTGGTCGTCAGTCGTTCAGGAAGTAATGGTAAACTACTGAACGTAAAATTGCAAAGGACATCCCAAACAACCAATAAATTGGGTTTGATTGCAACCTTCTGTTAAAGGACATGCAACTGTGTTTTCAACACGCGCACAAGACAAGAGTTAAACGACTTCAGTTAACTTTCTGGCACGTGGTTCCTCTCATGGTGTAGCAAGAGTTAATACTTTTACACGCCTAATGAAACCGAGCATTGACCTCATTCCAACCTGGTCTGTGTAGGGTTGACCCCAGAGTTTCCTTGTCGTTCCTGCTCCAGTTGAAAGCTGTCAATTGCGCTTTTGGCTTGTTGACTTAAGACGTATTACGGGCCTAAAGTCACAGGTAAAACACTTTGCTGTGGTGTTCCCCGGTCAATATCTCCAGACCGATCAGGCAGGGATTTATTAAGACAGCCTGATATGTTTTAAGATTCACTACAGCTCGTCTTTGATGTTGTCCCAATTTCTGACGTCTCGCCTCACTTTCCGGCCCCGTTTTCACTAGGTAGAAATCATCTGGAGAGATCGATACAGGAATGACAACACTGACAAAGACTATTGATAGAAAGAGGAAGCGATCAGCGCAAAGAGGATTATTTTATGTGAGGGTGGTAGCGGGAAACGTGCGGCGATAGGGCGATGCCCAGAAGAAGATTAGAAAATTGGTGTGGAAACTTTGGCAATATGAGGAAAGCGAACTGGCAACGCATTTAGAAGTGTAACACATTGCACTAGATGCTAGTAGTGGAATTAAATACAGGAGGTCGGCATGGCAGAATGGATAAGAGAGCTCGTTTGTAAACATCCGTTGTGTTGATGTCGAGGTAGCCGATTCAACCCCTACACCGATTAATTGGACTGAAATGTTGACTTCTAGTCCTTGACTTTGGGATGTAAATTACAGGGTACATCAGAAATCGGGAGTCGGTTCACCTGACGGTGAGGGACACTGGTAATAGGAAAAGTTAACCCACGCGCAAAATCTGTCCAATGTACTAGAAAAGTGGCACGTGTGTGGACTACGCTTGAATTCAAAGCGAGCGAATAAAAAAAAATGGCATCTGCTTCTTTCTAGTGGATGTGATACGTTGTCTTTGTGTCTTAGCCTCTTTCTGATATTTGTGATACGTTGTCTTTGTGTCTTAGCCTCTTTCTGATATTTGTGATACGTTGTCTTGTGTCTTAGCCTCTTTCTGATATTTGTGATACGTTGTCTTTGTGTCTTAGCCTCTTTCTGATATTTGTGATACGTTGTCTTGTGTCTTAGCCTCTTTCTGATATTTGTGATACGTTGTCTTTGTGTCTTAGCCTCTTTCTGATATTTGTGATACGTTGTCTTTGTGTCTTAGCCTCTTTCTGATATTTGTGATACGTTGTCTTTGTGTCTTAGCCTCTTCTGATATTTGTGATACGTTGTCTTTGTGTCTTAGCCTCTTTCTGATATTTGTGATACGTTGTCTTTGTGTCTTAGCCTCTTTCTGATGTTGTGATAAGTTGTCTTTGTGTCTTAGCCTCTTTCTGATGTTTGTGATAAGTTGTCTTTGTGTCTTAGCCTCTTTCTGATGTTTGTGATAAGTTGTCTTTGTGTCTTAGCCTCTTTCTGATGTTTGTGATAAGTTGTCTTTGTGTCTTAGCCTCTTTCTGATGTTTGTGATAAGTTGTCTTTGTGTCTTAGCCTCTTTCTGATGTTTGTGATAAGTTGTCTTTGTGTCTTAGCCTCTTTCTGATGTTTGTGATAAGTTGTCTTTGTGTCTTAGCCTCTTTCTGATGTTTGTGATAAGTTGTCTTTGTGTCTTAGCCTCTTTCTGATGTTGTGATAAGTTGTCTTTGTGTCTTAGCCTCTTTCTGATGTTTGTGATAAGTTGTCTTTGTGTCTTAGCCTCTTTCTGATGTTTGTGATAAGTTGTCTTTGTGTCTTAGCCTCTTTCTGATGTTGTGATAAGTTGTCTTTGTGTCTTAGCCTCTTTCTGATAGTTTGTGATAAGTTGTCTTTGTGTCTTAGCCTCTTTCTGATGTTTGTGATAAGTTGTCTTTGTGTCTTAGCCTTTTTCTGATGTTTGTGATAAGTTGTCTTTGTGTCTTAGCCTCTTTCTGATATTTGTGATAAGTTGTCTTTGTGTCTTAGCCTCTTTCTGATGTTTGTGATAAGTTGTCTTTGTCTCTTAGCCTCTTTCTGATAGTTTGTGATAAGTTGTCTTTGTGTCTTAGCCTCTTTCTGATGTTTGTGATAAGTTGTCTTTGTGTCTTAGCCTCTTTCTGATGTTTGTGATAAGTTGTCTTTGTGTCTTAGCCTCTTTCTGATAGTTTGTGATAAGTTGTCTTTGTGTCTTAGCCTCTTTCTGATGTTTGTGATAAGTTGTCTTTGTGTCTTAGCCTCTTTCTGATAGTTTGTGATAAGTTGTCTTTGTGTCTTAGCCTCTTTCTGATGTTTGTGATACGTTGTCTTTGTGTCTTAGCCTCTTTCTGATATTTGTGATACGTTGTCTTTGTGTCTTAGCCTCTTTCTGATAGTTTGTGATACGTTGTCTTTGTGTCTTAGCCTCTTTCTGATATTTGTGATACGTTGTCTTTGTGTCTTAGCCTCTTTCTGATATTTGTGATAAGTTGTCTTTGTGTCTTAGCCTCTTTCTGATAGTTTGTGATAAGTTGTCTTTGTGTCTTAGCCTCTTTCTGATATTTGTGATACGTTGTCTTTGTGTCTTAGCCTCTTTCTGATAGTTTGTGATAAGTTGTCTTTGTGTCTTAGCCTCTTTCTGATATTTGTGATAAGTTGTCTTTGTGTCTTAGCCTCTTTCTGATAGTTTGTGATAAGTTGTCTTTGTGTCTTAGCCTCTTCCTGATATTTGTGATACGTTGTCTTTGTGTCTTAGCCTCTTTCTGATATTTGTGATACGTTGTCTTTGTGTCTTAGCCTCTTTCTGATATTTGTGATAAGTTGTCTTTGTGTCTTAGCCTCTTTCTGATAGTTTGTGATACGTTGTCTTTGTGTCTTAGCCTCTTCTGATAGTTTGTGATAAGTTGTCTTTGTGTCTTAGCCTCTTTCTGATGTTTGTGATAAGTTGTCTTTGTGTCTTAGCCTCTTTCTGATATTTGTGATACGTTGTCTTTGTGTCTTAGCCTCTTTCTGATATTTGTGATAAGTTGTCTTTGTGTCTTAGCCTCTTTCTGATATTTGTGATAAGTTGTCTTTGTGTCTTAGCCTCTTTCTGATATTTGTGATAAGTTGTCTTTGTGTCTTAGCCTCTTTCTGATAGTTTGTGATACGTTGTCTTTGTGTCTTAGCCTCTTTCTGATATTTGTGATAAGTTGTCTTTGTGTCTTAGCCTCTTTCTGATGTTTGTGATACGTTGTCTTTGTGTCTTAGCCTCTTTCTGATAGTTTGTGATACGTTGTCTTTGTGTCTTAGCCTCTTTCTGATATTTGTGATACGTTGTCTTTGTGTCTTAGCCTCTTTCTGATATTTGTGATACGTTGTCTTTGTGTCTTAGCCTCTTTCTGATATTTGTGATACGTTGTCTTTGTGTCTTAGCCTCTTTCTGATATTTGTGATACGTTGTCTTTGTGTCTTAGCCTCTTTCTGATATTTGTGATACGTTGTCTTTGTGTCTTAGCCTCTTTCTGATATTTGTGATACGTTGTCTTTGTGTCTTAGCCTCTTTCTGATATTTGTGATACGTTGTCTTTGTGTCTTAGCCTCTTTCTGATATTTGTGATACGTTGTCTTTGTGTCTTAGCCTCTTTCTGATATTTGTGATACGTTGTCTTTGTGTCTTAGCCTCTTTCTGATATTTGTGATACGTTGTCTTTGTGTCTTAGCCTCTTTCTGATATTTGTGATACGTTGTCTTTGTGTCTTAGCCTCTTTCTGATATTTGTGATACGTTGTCTTTGTGTCTTAGCCTCTTTCTGATATTTGTGATACGTTGTCTTTGTGTCTTAGCCTCTTTCTGATATTTGTGATACGTTGTCTTTGTGTCTTAGCCTCTTTCTGATATTTGTGATAAGTTGTCTTTGTGTCTTAGCCTCTGTCTGATATTTGTGATAAGTTGTCTTTGTGTCTTAGCCTCTTTCTGATATTTGTGATAAGTTGTCTTTGTGTCTTAGCCTCTTTCTGATAGTTTGTGATAAGTTGTCTTTGTGTCTTAGCCTCTTTCTGATGTTTGTGATAAGTTGTCTTTGTGTCTTAGCCTCTTTCTGATAGTTTGTGATAAGTTGTCTTTGTGTCTTAGCCTCTTTCTGATGTTTGTGATAAGTTGTCTTTGTGTCTTAGCCTCTTTCTGATAGTTTGTGATAAGTTGTCTTTGTGTCTTAGCCTCTTTCTGATATTTGTGATAAGTTGTCTTTGTGTCTTAGCCTCTTTCTGATGTTGTGATACGTTGTCTTTGTGTCTTAGCCTCTTTCTGATATTTGTGATAAGTTGTCTTTGTGTCTTAGCCTCTTTCTGATGATTTGTGATAAGTTGTCTTTGTGTCTTAGCCTCTTTCTGATGTTTGTGATAAGTTGTCTTTGTGTCTTAGCCTTTTTCTGATGTTTGTGATAAGTTGTCTTTGTGTCTTAGCCTCTTTCTGATAGTTTGTGATAAGTTGTCTTTGTGTCTTAGCCTCTTTCTGATGATTTGTGATAAGTTGTCTTTGTGTCTTAGCCTCTTTCTGATATGTTGTGATAAGTTGTCTTTGTGTCTTAGCCTCTTTCTGATATTTGTGATAAGTTGTCTTTGTGTCTTAGCCTCTTTCTGATGATTTGTGATAAGTTGTCTTTGTGTCTTAGCCTCTTTCTGATGCTTGTGATAAGTTGTCTTTGTGCCTTAGCCTCTTTCTATTTGTGATAAGTTGTCTTTGTGCCTTAGCCTCTTTCTGATGTTTGTGATAAGTTGTCTTTGTGTCTTAGCCTCTTTCTGATGTTTGTGATAAGTTGTCTTTGTGTCTTAGCCTCTTTCTGATGCTTGTGATAAGTTGTCTTTGTGTCTTAGCCTCTTTCTGATATTTGTGATACGTTGTCTTTGTGTCTTAGCCTCTTTCTGATATTTGTGATACGTTGTCTTTGTGTCTTAGCCTCTTTCTGATATTTGTGATACGTTGTCTTTGTGTCTTAGCCTCTTTCTGATAGTTTGTGATACGTTGTCTTTGTGTCTTAGCCTCTTTCTGATATTTGTGATACGTTGTCTTTGTGTCTTAGCCTCTTTCTGATATTTGTGATACGTTGTCTTTGTGTCTTAGCCTCTTTCTGATATTTGTGATACGTTGTCTTTGTGTCTTAGCCTCTTTCTAATATTTGTGATACGTTGTCTCTGTGTCTTGGCCTCTTTCTGATATTTGTGATACGTTGTCTTTGTGTCTTAGCCTCTTTCTGATATTTGTGATACGTTGTCTTTGTGTCTTGGCCTCTTTCTGATATTTGTGATAAATTGTCTTCGTGTCTTGGCCTCTTTCTGATATTTGTGATAAATTGTCTTCGTGTCTTGGCCTCTTTCTGATATTTGTGATAAATTGTCTTCGTGTCTTGGCCTCTTTCTGATATTTGTGATAAATTGTCTTCGTGTCTTGGCCTCTTTCTGATATTTGTGATAAATTGTCTTCGTGTCTTAGACTCTTTCTGATATTTGTGATAAATTGTCTTCATGTCTTGGCCTCTTTCTAATATTTGTGATAAATTGTCTTCGTGTCTTGGCCTCTTTCTGATATTTGTGATAAATTGTCTTCCTGTCTTGGCCTCTTTCTGATATTTGTGATAAATTGTCTTCGTGTCTTAGACTCTTTCTGATATTTGTGATAAATTGTCTTCATGTCTTGGCCTCTTTCTAATATTTGTGATAAATTGTCTTCGTGTCTTGGCCTCTTTCTGATATTTGTGATAAATTGTCTTCCTGTCTTGGCCTCTTTCTGATATTTGTGATAAATTGTCTTCGTGTCTTAGACTCTTTCTGATATTTGTGATAAATTGTCTTCATGTCTTGGCCTCTTTCTAATATTTGTGACAAATTGTCTTCGTGTCTTGGCCTCTTTCTGATATTTGTGATAAATTGTCTTCGTGTCTTGGCCTCTTTTGAAATATTTGTTATTATTCACTTTGGCTGTTCAGGGAATGTACAGCAACTTCTCTGAAACCACATCTCTGAACCCACAGGGATGTGTTTTTCTTGTTTACTAATTGTCCAGGTGCATAATCCATATGTTAAAACTAGTTGTACAAGCATTCTTTTTTCTAACCTCCAATGTCTGGTATTTATGACATAAAATGATCTTAATCTTGTTAATGCAGTTTTTGTTAATCCTCCTCTGTTCTTTATCCCCAAAATTAATCGCACATCTGATGTTATCGGTAAACCCATACTCTTGCATTTCTGTACCTGCCCCAAGTTAATAACATTGTCTTTAAATTGCACATTAAGACTTGGTCTCTATAATTGATATCACCTGCAATCGTGGATTCCTATTATCCAAGCTAAGGCATATTTATACACTTTCTACAGCCACTCTATCTGTCACTTTCTGTAGCTCCTTTTGCTATGTTGCTATCAAGTCCGTAATCAAAATAGCGTAAGCTTATGGTTACCACTATAACGACATGGCTTCTGAGCATCACACATACCCACACCCACAAACACACATACCCACACCCACATACACACATACCCACACCCACACACCCATACCCACACATACCCACATACCCACACCCACACACACACACTTACCACACACATACCCACACACACCCACACACACATACCCACACCCACACACACATACCCACACCCACACACACATTCACACGTGCGATGTGGTCAGTAGTATACCCGCTCCCTTTACTTCCCAAAACATGTCCTCGTGGTCATCTTAATCCTCACCCACCTGGTAGCCTAGCTGCCTAGGTCAGTTTCAACAATTCGCGTTCGCCATGTGTGGATTGAACCCGTGATCATCGGACAAGTAGGCTACATTTGTGCTTGTCCGACTACTCTTGTGCAGCCCCAGCTCTATATTTACCCATGATTTCGAAATCATTATAAATCATTATGAATCGTTATAAATCATTATAAATCATTATAGAAGACGAGCATCTGTTCGAGTGGTTAGATCGCCGGGTTCTCCTTCGGGAGACCCGGGTTTGAACCCTTGGTAAGGTGTTGGGTTTTTTTTTTCTTTTTCTGTCGGGGGCAACAAGAACACCCTAACCTGTACAGTTCGCGGCGACTGCACTAGCCAGGCGGCCTTAATTCCCCAGACTCAAGACCCCCTTGTCTTACACCGCAAAGTACTATAGGCAGTAAATAACATTTTTTTTTTTTAAATTACAGTTATAAATCTCCAGTTATGTTCATGGCAACAATTCCTCTCTCAATGAACAAGTAGAACAGTTGGCATCAGGGAACGAGATGAAGAATAAAAACACACACAAAATAAAACGCACACACAGAGATAAACTCTTGGGCCATCCGAGGATCAATTAACAAAAGTGGATTTTCCAGACACACGCAACCCCAACCAGGCCGGGGAGATACAAGGTATTATTAACTGGATGAGGCAAGACCTTTTGGCGGGAGAATCTTTCACGGTACATGGCTTTCAGCAGACGACGGGTAACTGTAAACATTGTCAGACGAGGTTAGTTTGCACCCAATGCTGCTTCATTCTGGCGTGAACGTGAAATGCCTGGAATTCTTGCTGATTTGTGTGGAAGTGTGTGCGAATTCTTTCTTGTGACTAATTATTGGAGAGAGCTGTTTTTGGACACATTAACGAACACATCATACATGTGTCTAAAAATGTATTTCTGAAAGATGCTGTTGTTGCGTCATATGTATAACTGGTGGTGTTAATGAGAGGTTGGAGGGGATGGGGGAGGAGGGTTACGGGGGAGGAGAGTATAAGGACTGGCCTGCGCTGTGGCGAATGCGTAACGAATGCAATTCGTTATCCAACATACCGCGTTCGAAACACAACTGCACATGATTTGGAAGCCTTGCCATACAACGCTATAAGCGGTGGTCGTTCAGAAAGCAATGGAAACTATGGAACGTAAACTTGCCAAGAAATCACAAAGCGCCAAAAAAAAACAAAAAATTGGTGGTGTTGACTGCGACGAACTGTAAAGGTTATGCAACTAACTTTATTTTCATAAGATCTGATACCAATTATCATAGAGGAGTAGCAATTTTAATTCGTTCTTGTGACTAATTATGGGAGAGATGTATTTAGGACATATTACACATCCATGTATCATCTAGAAATATGAGTGATGTTGGCAATATCACACGACCGCCTTCACTCCCCAAGACATGTTATAGTAACCAGTTTAGGCTGGAGCCGGCTGAGAGCCCAAGTTACATTTTAAAACCGGCCTCGATGCGGGTTCGAACTCAAGACTACCGGACCGGTAGGCAAGGGACTAGCCACTAGCAACCACGCTTACAACTCTATAGTAAGTCAAAGAAAGGACCCTTTTACACTCTGTAAGGTGCACAATGCACGTGATGCCAGGGCCATGTTTTTATATCCCAATCGGCACTCGGTGAGTGACGTGGTTAGTCCCACGCCGGGCGCTTTTACTTTCCAAGACTGGTCCTGGTAACCATGTTCAGCTGCGTCCACGTGTCAACCCAGCTTAATATTAACAATTCGATGCCGATCGCGAGGCTCCGTGGCGAAGTGGTGAAGCCTTCAGACTCGGGCTCCGAAGGTTGTGGGTTCTTCTTCTTCTTCTTCTTCTTCTTCTTCTTCTTCTTCTTCTTCTTCTTCTTCTTCTTCTTCTTCTTCTTCTTCTTCTTCTTCTTCTTCTTCTTCTTCTTCTTCTTCTTCTGCGTTCATCCGGAGTCTTTTTTTCGGACGTGATTGCTTTGTGTCTGTTTAAAGCAGAGCTGCGTTCTTGCGCCGTTAGGCCGACACATCCGACTTCTGCGGGAATTTGTTGACCGGGTTGACCTTCCCGGGGTTGTGGGTTCGATTCCGGGCCTTCGGTTTCACGAGTGCATTTTTTTCGGAGACTCCTAGGAGTCGTCGCTGGAGCTACGGAGATCGTGCTTCGTGAGACGTTTTCGGCAGTTCGCTGGGGAAAGAGACTGAGCCATATGGGATTAAAAACTCGGTGCGATGAAGTCGACCCTCTCTACTTTTAAGCGACTTGTAAGCGATGCGGATCGAACACAAACCACAGGGTCAGTAAGCAAGGGTTTAACCACTACACTGGTCAGTATCCTGCCGACCGCTTTTATTTTCCAGGCTATTTTCGGGTACTGATTTTAAGCCGGTTCTTGTCCGAAAGATATTTAATACTGCCAGGATTAACGATGCCAAAAAAATAAAAGTGGAAATGCTGGACTGGTTGGTTGAATGGCTCAGACAATAAATAGTTCTCGAATTATCGAAAACACAGACGACATATGTTTGTGTAGGGGCGTAATCGCCCGCGCCGCTCGGTTTGGCGCAGTTTGATACTCAAGTTCGTACACACTTTGTATTTCCTCATTGCAGCTTTTGTTTCAATAGAATGTTGGGCCTGTATTGGCAAACTCAGCTTGATTTTAGGCCAAGCGAATGCTAAAAAGAGGTTAACTCTCTCAAAATGTAGCCGCGCCTCATGTGAACACTCACAGGCACCGACTCGCTAATGTTGCATTTAGCAAACAAGAAAAAACATAAGCCATGTTTAACCAAAACCAGGGAAGCAAAATATGGAATTTGACTTGTTGTCTACCCTAGCAGCCACTGATAGAGACGAGGGGAAGGGGCTGTAGGATAGTGGCATGGGGTTTGGTTTACGAGTATTGTGAAGGCCCGGGTGTAAACATGTCCCCGGCATATCGACGTGTGCCAGCGTGTCAGATCGTCTAGCACTGAGCCACGTCGCTTGATGAGCTTTACAGACCCCGAGCTCCAAGTTTGCACCAAAAGGGTTCTGGTGGGGTAAGGCAGGGAGAGGGGAGGATTTGGAGCCGGGAAGGGGAGATAGCAAGAGTATGTTTGCATGTGTCTGTGTGTATGGGGAGTAGTGGTAATGTAAGCGGCGAGACATTCGCCTGTCGTACCATTCGCCTGCCGTACCAGTGGACAGGGGCTCGAACAGCACGGGGTGGATTCAAATTTTTAACATTAACATGGGTTCCCAGGTGGACCCACGCTAAAATGGGAACCAGGAAAGGGATTGGGAAGTAAAAGCGACCGGCGTGAGACTGACAACCTCACCCACGAGTACCGATTGGTGTATACAAATGTGTGTCTAGCAACAATGCTCAGTGCGTCCTAGAGCGTCTCAGAGAGACCTTTACTTGTTACTTGGAGCCTGTAGACAATTAAATATTTGAAGCCTGTGAAGGAAGCACGACCATCTAGGCTTAATCGCAACTAGTCTTTATGTTCTGCGCGAGAACCATCAAAGATGTCTCCTGTTCATTGTGTTTTTTTCATTTGGATTGTACGTTTCACATCTGATGTACGTATTGGGTGGAATGTATACTTCCTGTTCGTTGTATGTCTTGGGTGGAATATATCTCTCCCTCCCGCTGTAAGTTTTGGATGGATTGTATCCTTCCCGTTAGTTGTATGTCTTGTGTGGATCTATACTTCCTGTTAGTTGTATGTATTGTGTGAATCTATCCTTCCTGTTAGTTGTATGTCTTGTGTGGATCCATCCTTCCTGTTAGTTGTATGTCTTGTGTAGATCTATCCTTTATGTTAGTTGTATGTCTTGTGTGGATCTATACTTCCTGTTAGTTGTATGTCTTGTGTGGATCTATCCTTCCTGTTCGCTGTATGTCTTGTGTGGATCTATCCTTTATGTTAGTTGAATGTATTGTGTGGATCTATCCTTCCTGTTAGTTGTATGTCTTGTGTGGATCTATCCTTCCTGTTAGTTGTATGTCTTGTGTGGATCTATACTTCCTGTTAGTTGTATGTCTTGTGTGAATCTATCCTTCCTGTTAGTTGTATGTCTTGTGTGGATCTATCCTTCCTGTTAGTTGTATGTCTTGTGTAGATCTATCCTGTATGTTAGTTGTATGTCTTGTGTGGATCTATCCTTCATGGTAGGTGTATGTCTTGTGTGGATCTATCCTTCCGTTAGTTGAATGTCTTGTGTGGATCTATCCTTCCTGTTAGTTGTATGTCTTGTGTGGATCTATCCTTCCCGTTTGTTGTATGTCTTGTGTGGATCTATCCTTCCTGTTGTATGTCTTGTGTGGATCTATCCTTCATATTAGTTGTATGTCTTGTGAGGATCTATCCTTCCTGTTAGTTGTATGTCTTGTGTGGATCTATCATTCCCGTTAGTTGTATTTCTTGTGTGGATCTATCCTTCCTGTTAGTTGTATGTCTTGTGTGGATCTATCCCTACTGTTAGTAGTATGTCTTGTGTGGATCTATCCTTCCAGTTAGTTGTATGTCTTGTGTGGATCTATCCTTTATGTTAGTTGTATGTCTTGTGTGGATCGATACTTCCTGTTAGTTGTATGTATTGTGTGGATCTATCCTTCCTGTTAGTTGAATGTCTTGTGGGAAACTATCCTTTATGTTAGTTGTATGTCTTGTGTGGATCTATACTTCCTGTTAGTTGTATGTCTTGTGTGCATCTATAATTCCTATTAATTGTATGTCTAGTGTGGATCATATCCCTCCTTTTAGTTGTATGTCTTGTGTGGATCTATCCTTCCTGTTCGCTGTATGTCTTGTGTGGATCTATCCTTCCTGTTAGTTGTATGTCTTGTGTGGATCTAGCCTTCCTGTAAGTTGTATGTCTTGTGTAGATCTATCCTTTATGTTAGTTGTATGTCTTGTGTGGATCTATACTTCCTGTTAGTTTTATGTCTTGTGTGGATCTATCCTTCCTGTTCGCTGTATGTATTGTGTGGATCATATCCTTCCTGTTAGTTGTATGTCTAGCGTGGATCTATCCCTCCTGTTAGTTGTATGTCTTGGGGGGATTACATCCTTCCTGTTAGTTGTATGTCTTGTGTGGATCTATCCCTCCTGTTAGTTGTATGTCCTGTGTATATCACTTCCTTCCTGTTAGTTGTATGTCTTGTGTGAATCTATCATTTGTGTTAGTTGTATGTCTTGTGTGGATCTATCAATCCTGTTAGTTGTATGTCTTGTGTGGATCTATCCTTCCCGTTAGTTGTATGTCTTGTGTGGATCTATCCTACATATTAGTTGTATGTCTTGTGTGGATCTATCTTTCCTGTTAGTTGTATGTCTTGTGTGAATCTATCCTTCATGTTAGTTATATGTCTTGTGTGGATCTATCCTTCCTGTTAGTTGTATGTCTTGTGTGGATCTATCCTTCCTGTTAGTTGTATGTCTTGTGTAGATCTATCCTTCCTGTTAGTTGTATGTCTTGTGTGGATCTATCCTTCCTGTTCGCTGTATGTCTTGGGTGGATTATATCCTTCCTGTTAGCTGTATGTCTTGTGTGGATCTATCCTCCCTGTTAGTTTTAGGTCTTGTGTGGATCTATTCTTCATGGTAGTTGTATGTCTTGTGTGGATCTTTCCTTCCTGTTAGTTGTATGTCTTGTGTGAATCTATCCTTCATATTAGTTGTATGTCTTGTGTGGATCTATCCTTCCTGTTAGTTGTATGTCTTGTGTGGATCTATTCTTCCCGTTAGTTGTATGTCTTGTGTGGATCTATCCTTCATGTTAGTTTTATGTCTTGTGTGGATCTATCCCTACTGTTAGTTGTATGTCTTGTGTGGATCTTTCCTTCCTGTTAGTTGTATGTCTTGTGTGGATCTATCCTTTATGTTAGTTGTATGTCTTGTGTGGATCTATACTTCTTGTTAGTTGTATGTCTTGTGTGGATCTATCCTTCCTGTTAGTTGTTTGTCTTTTTGGAATCTATCCTTTATGTTAGTTGTATGTCTTGTGTGGGTCTATACTTCCTGTTAGTTGTATGTCTTGTGTGGATCTATCCTTCCTGTTAATTGTATATCTTGTGTGGATCATATCCCTCCTGTTAGTTGTATGTCTTGTGTGGATCTATCCTTCCTGTTCGCTGTATGTCTTGTGTGGATCTATCCTTCCTGTTAGTTGTATGTCTTGTGTGGATCTATCCTTCCTGTTAGATGTATGTCTTGTATGGATCATATCCTTCCTGTTAGTTGTATGTCTTGTGTGGATCTATCCCTCCTGTTAGTTGAATGTCTTGGGTGGATTACATCCTTCCTGTTAGTTGTATAATTTGTGTGGATCTATCCCTCCTGTTAGTTGTATGTCTTGGGTGGATTATATCCTTTTGTTAGTTGTATGTCTTGTGTGGATCTATCCTTCATGGTAGTTGTATGTCTTGTGTGGATCTACCTTTCCCGTTAGTTGTATGTCTTGTGTGGATCTATTCTTCCTGTTAGTTGTATGTCCAGTGTGGATCACATCCTTCTTGTTAATGGTATGTCTTGTGTGAATCTATCCTTTATGGTAGTTGTGTGTGGATCTATCCCTCCTGTTAGTTGTTTTGTCTTGTGTGGATCTATCCTTCCCTTTAGTTGTATGTCTTGTGTGGATCTATCCTTCATATTAGTTGTATGTCTTGTGTGGATCTATCCTTCCTGTTAGTTGTATGTCTTGTGTGAATCTATCCTTTATGTTAGTTGTGTGTCTTGTGTGGATCTATCCCTCATGCTAGTTGTATGTCTTGTGTGGATCTATCCTTCCTGTTAGTTGTATATCTTGTGTGAATCTATAATTTATGTTAGTTGTATGTCTTGTGTGGATCTATCCTTCCTGTTAGTTGTATGTCTTGTGTGGATCTATCCTTCATGGTAGTTGTATGACTTGTGTGGATCTATCCTCATGGAAGTTTTATGTCTTGTTTCGATCTATCCTTACCGTTAGTTGTATGTCTTGTGTGGATCTATCCTTCCTGTTCGCTGTATGTCTTGGGTGGATTATATTCTTCCTGTTAGTTGTATGTCTTGTGTGGATCTATCCTTCCTGTTAGTTGTATGTCTTGTGTGGATCTATCCTTCATGTTAGTTATATGTCTTGTGTGGATCTATCCTTCCTGTTAGTTGTATGTCTTGTTTGGATCTATCCTTCCTGTTAGTTGTATGCCTTGTGTGGATCTATCCTTCCTGTTAGTTGTATGTCTTGTGTGGATCTATTCTTCCTGTTAGTTGTATGTCTTGTGTGGATATATCCTTCCTGTTCGCTGTATGTCTTGGGTGGATTATATCCTTCCTGTTAGTTGTATGTCTTGTGTGGATCTATCCTTCCTGTTAGTTGCATGTCTTATGTGGATCTATCCTTCATAGTAGTTGTATGTCTTGTGTGGATCTTTCCTTCCTGTTAGTTGTATGTCTTGTGTGGATCTATCCTTCATATTAGTTGTATGTCTTGTGTGGATCTATCCTTCCTCTTACTTTTATGTCTTGTGTGGATCATATCCCTCCTGTTAGTTGTATGTCTTGTGTGGATCTATCCTTCTTGTTCGCTGTATGTCTTGTGTGGATCTTTCCTTCCTGTTAGTTGTATGTCTTGTGTGGATCTATCCTACCTGTAAGTTGTATGTCTTGTGTAGATCTATCCTTTATGTTAGTTGTATGTCTTGTGTGGATCTATACTTCCTGTTAGTTGTATGTTTTGTGTGGATCTATCCTTACTGTTAGTTGTATGTCTTGTGGGAATCTATCCTTTATGTTAGTTGTATGTCTTGTGTGGATCTATACTTCCTGTTAGTTGTATGTCTTGTGTGGATCTATCCTTCCTGTTAATTGTATATCTTGTGTGGATCATATCCCTCCTGTTAGTTGTATGTCTTGTGTGGATCTATCCTTCCTGTTCGCTGTATGTCTTGTGTGGATCTATCCTTCCTGTTAGTTGTATGTCTTGTGTGGATCTATCCTTCCTGTTAGATGTATGTCTTGTATGGATCATATCCTTCCTGTTAGTTGTATGTCTTGTGTGGATCTATCCCTCCTGTTAGTTGAATGTCTTGGGTGGATTACATCCTTCCTGTTAGTTGTATAATTTGTGTGGATCTATCCCTCCTGTCAGTTGTATGTCTTGGGTGGAATATATCCTTTTGTTAGTTGTATGTCTTGTGTGGATCTATCCTTCATGGTAGTTGTATGTCTTGTGTGGATCTACCTTTCCCGTTAGTTGTATGTCTTGTGTGGATCTATTCTTCCTGTTAGTTGTATGTCCAGTGTGGATCACATCCTTCTTGTTAATGGTATGTCTTGTGTGAATCTATCCTTTATGGTAGTTGTGTGTGGATCTATCCCTCCTGTTAGTTGTTTTGTCTTGTGTGGATCTATCCTTCCCTTTAGTTGTATGTCTTGTGTGGATCTATCCTTCATATTAGTTGTATGTCTTGTGTGGATCTATCCTTCCTGTTAGTTGTATGTCTTGTGTGAATCTATCCTTTATGTTAGTTGTGTGTCTTGTGTGGATCTATCCCTCATGCTAGTTGTATGTCTTGTGTGGATCTATCCTTCCTGTTAGTTGTATATCTTGTGTGAATCTATCCTTTATGTTAGTTGTATGTCTTGTGTGGATCTATCCTTCCTGTTAGTTGTATGTCTTGTGTGGATCTATCCTTCATGGTAGTTGTATGACTTGTGTGGATCTATCCTCATGGAAGTTTTATGTCTTGTTTCGATCTATCCTTACCGTTAGTTGTATGTCTTGTGTGGATCTATCCTTCCTGTTCGCTGTATGTCTTGGGTGGATTATATTCATCCTGTTAGTTGTATGTCTTGTGTGGATCTATCCTTCCTGTAGTTGTATGTCTTGTGTGGATCTATCCTTCATGTTAGTTATATGTCTTGTGTGGATCTATCCTTCCTGTTAGTTGTATGTCTTGTGTGGATCTATCCTTCCTGTTAGTTGTATGCCTTGTGTGGATCTATCCTTCCTGTTAGTTGTATGTCTTGTGTGGATCTATTCTTCCTGTTAGTTTATGTCTTGTGTGGATATATCCTTCCTGTTCGCTGTATGTCTTGGGTGGATTATATCCTTCCTGTTAGTTGTATGTCTTGTGTGGATCTATCCTTCCTGTTAGTTGCATGTCTTGTGTGGATCTATCCTTCATAGTAGTTGTATGTCTTGTGTGGATCTTTCCTTCCTGTTAGTTGTATGTCTTGTGTGGATCTATCCTTCATATTAGTTGTATGTCTTGTGTGGATCTATCCTTCCTCTTACTTTTATGTCCTGTGTGGATCTATACTTCCTGTTAGTTGTATGTCTTGTGTGGATCTATCCTTCCTGTTAATTTTATGTCTTGTGTGGATCATATCCTTCCCGTTAGTTGTATGTCTTGTGTGGATCTATCCTTCCTGTTAGTTGTATGTCTTGTGTGGATCTATCCTTTATGTTAGTTGTATCTCTTGTGTGGATCTATACTTCTTGTTAGTTGTATGTCTTGTGTGGATCTATCCTTCCTGTTAGTTGTATGTCTTGTGTGGATCTATCCTTCATGTTAGTTATATGTCTTGTGTGGATCTATCCTTCCTGTTAGTTGTATGTCTTGTTTGGATCTATCCTTCCTGTTAGTTGTATGCCTTGTGTGGATCTATCCTTCCTGTTAGTTGTATGTCTTGTGTGGATCTATTCTTCCTGTTAGTTGTATGTCTTGTGTGGATATATCCTTCCTGTTCGCTGTATGTCTTGGGTGGATTATATCCTTCCTGTTAGTTGTATGTCTTGTGTGGATCTATCCTTCCTGTTAGTTGCATGTCTTATGTGGATCTATCCTTCATAGTAGTTGTATGTCTTGTGTGGATCTTTCCTTCCTGTTAGTTGTATGTCTTGTGTGGATCTATCCTTCATATTAGTTGTATGTCTTGTGTGGATCTATCCTTCCTCTTACTTTTATGTCTTGTGTGGATCATATCCCTCCTGTTAGTTGTATGTCTTGTGTGGATCTATCCTTCTTGTTCGCTGTATGTCTTGTGTGGATCTTTCCTTCCTGTTAGTTGTATGTCTTGTGTGGATCTATCCTACCTGTAAGTTGTATGTCTTGTGTAGATCTATCCTTTATGTTAGTTGTATGTCTTGTGTGGATCTATACTTCCTGTTAGTTGTATGTTTTGTGTGGATCTATCCTTACTGTTAGTTGTATGTCTTGTGGGAATCTATCCTTTATGTTAGTTGTATGTCTTGTGTGGATCTATACTTCCTGTTAGTTGTATGTCTTGTGTGGATCTATCCTTCCTGTTAATTGTATATCTTGTGTGGATCATATCCCTCCTGTTAGTTGTATGTCTTGTGTGGATCTATCCTTCCTGTTCGCTGTATGTCTTGTGTGGATCTATCCTTCCTGTTAGTTGTATGTCTTGTGTGGATCTATCCTTCCTGTTAGATGTATGTCTTGTATGGATCATATCCTTCCTGTTAGTTGTATGTCTTGTGTGGATCTATCCCTCCTGTTAGTTGAATGTCTTGGGTGGATTACATCCTTCCTGTTAGTTGTATAATTTGTGTGGATCTATCCCTCCTGTTAGTTGTATGTCTTGGGTGGATTATATCCTTTTGTTAGTTGTATGTCTTGTGTGGATCTATCCTTCATGGTAGTTGTATGTCTTGTGTGGATCTACCTTTCCCGTTAGTTGTATGTCTTGTGTGGATCTATTCTTCCTGTTAGTTGTATGTCCAGTGTGGATCACATCCTTCTTGTTAATGGTATGTCTTGTGTGAATCTATCCTTTATGGTAGTTGTGTGTGGATCTATCCCTCCTGTTAGTTGTTTTGTCTTGTGTGGATCTATCCTTCCCTTTAGTTGTATGTCTTGTGTGGATCTATCCTTCATATTAGTTGTATGTCTTGTGTGGATCTATCCTTCCTGTTAGTTGTATGTCTTGTGTGAATCTATCCTTTATGTTAGTTGTGTGTCTTGTGTGGATCTATCCCTCATGCTAGTTGTATGTCTTGTGTGGATCTATCCTTCCTGTTAGTTGTATATCTTGTGTGAATCTATAATTTATGTTAGTTGTATGTCTTGTGTGGATCTATCCTTCCTGTTAGTTGTATGTCTTGTGTGGATCTATCCTTCATGGTAGTTGTATGACTTGTGTGGATCTATCCTCATGGAAGTTTTATGTCTTGTTTCGATCTATCCTTACCGTTAGTTGTATGTCTTGTGTGGATCTATCCTTCCTGTTCGCTGTATGCCTTGGGTGGATTATATTCATCCTGTTAGTTGTATGTCTTGTGTGGATCTATCCTTCCTGTTAGTTGTATGTCTTGTGTGGATCTATCCTTCATGTTAGTTATATGTCTTGTGTGGATCTATCCTTCCTGTTAGTTGTATGTCTTGTGTGGATCTATCCTTCCTGTTAGTTGTATGCCTTGTGTGGATCTATCCTTCCTGTTAGTTGTATGTCTTGTGTGGATCTATTCTTCCTGTTAGTTTATGTCTTGTGTGGATATATCCTTCCTGTTCGCTGTATGTCTTGGGTGGATTATATCCTTCCTGTTAGTTGTATGTCTTGTGTGGATCTATCCTTCCTGTTAGTTGCATGTCTTGTGTGGATCTATCCTTCATAGTAGTTGTATGTCTTGTGTGGATCTTTCCTTCCTGTTAGTTGTATGTCTTGTGTGGATCTATCCTTCATATTAGTTGTATGTCTTGTGTGGATCTATCCTTCCTCTTACTTTTATGTCTTGTGTGGATCATATCCCTCCTGTTAGTTGTATGTCTTGTGTGGATCTATCCTTCCTGTTCGCTGTATGTCTTGTGTGGATCTATCCTTCCTGTTAGTTGTATGTCTTGTGTGGATCTATCCTACCTGTAAGTTGTATGTCTTGTGTAGATCTATCCTTTATGTTAGTTGTATGTCTTGTGTGGGTCTATACTTCCTGTTAGTTGTATGTTTTGTGTGGATCTATCCTTACTGTTAGTTGTATGTCTTGTGGGAATCTATCCTTTATGTTAGTTGTATGTCCTGTGTGGATCTATACTTCCTGTTAGTTGTATGTCTTGTGTGGATCTATCCTTCCTGTTAATTTTATGTCTTGTGTGGATCATATCCTTCCCGTTAGTTGTATGTCTTGTGTGGATCTATCCTTCCTGTTAGTTGTATGTCTTGTGTGGATCTATCCTTTATGTTAGTTGTATCTCTTGTGTGGATCTATACTTCTTGTTAGTTGTATGTCTTGTGTGTATCTATCCTTCCTGTTAGTTGTATGTCTTTTTGGAATCTATCCTTTATGTTAGTTGTATGTCTTGTGTGGATCTATACTTCCTTTTAGTTGTATGTCTTGTGTGGATCTATCCTTCCTGTTAATTGTATGTCTTGTGTGGATCATATCCCTCCTGTTAGTTGTATGTCTTGTGTGGATCTATCCTTCCTGATCGCTGTATGTCTTGTGTGGATCTATCCTTCCTGTTAGTTGTATGTCTTGTGTGGATCTATACTTCTTGTTAGTTGTATGTCTTGTGTGGATCTATCCTTCCTGTTAGTTGTATGTCTTTTTGGAATCTATCCTTTATGTTAGTTGTATGTCTTGTGTGGATCTATACTTCCTGTTAATTGTATATCTTGTGTGGATCATATCCCTCCTGTTAGTTGTATGTCTTGTGTGGATCTATCCTTCCTGTTCGCTGTATGTCTTGTGTGGATCTATCCTTCCTGTTAGTTGTATGTCTTGTGTGGATCTATCCTTCCTGTTAGATGTATGTCTTGTATGGATCATATCCTTCCTGTTAGTTGTATGTCTTGTGTGGATCTATCTCTCCTGTTAGTTGAATGTCTTTGGTGGATTACATCCTTCCTGTTAGTTGTATAATTTGTGTGGATCTATCCCTCCTGTTAGTTGTATGTCTTGGGTGGATTATATCCTTTTGTTAGTTGTATGTCTTGTGTGGATCTATCCTTCATGGTAGTTGTATGTCTTGTGTGGATCTACCTTTCCCGTTATTTGTATGTCTTGTGTGGATCTATTCTTCCTGTTAGTTGTATGTCCTGTGTGGATCACATCCTTCTTGTTAATGGTATGTCTTGTGTGAATCTTTCCTTTATGTTAGTTGTGTGTGGATCTATCCATCCTGTTAGTTGTTTTGTCTTGTGTGGATCTATCCTTCCCTTTAGTTGTATGTCTTGTGTGGATCTATCCTTCATATTAGTTGTATGTCTTGTGTGGATCTATTCTTCCTGTTAGTTGTATGTCTTGTGTGAATCTATCCTTTATGTTAGTTGTGTGTCTTGTGTGGATCTATCCATCATGCTAGTTGTATGTCTTGTGTGGATCTATCCTTCCTGTTAGTTGTATGTCTTGTGTGGATCTATCCTTCATGGTAGTTGTATGACTTGTGTGGATCTATCCTCATGGTAGTTTTATGTCTTGTTTCGATCTATCCTTACCGTTAGTTGTATGTCTTGTGTGGATCTATCCTTCCTGTTCGCTGTATGTCTTGGGTGGATTATATTCTTCCTGTTAGTTGTATGTCTTGTGTGGATCTATCCTTCCTGTTAGTTGTATGTCTTGTGTGGATCTATCCTTCATGTTAGTTATATGTCTTGTGTGGATCTATCCTTCCTGTTAGTTGTATGTCTTGTGTGGATCTATCCTTCCTGTTAGTTGTATGCCTTGTGTGGATCTATCCTTCCTGTTTGTTGTATGTCTTGTGTGGATTTATTCTTCCTGTTAGTTGTATGTCTTGTGTGGATATATCCTTCCTGTTCGCTGTATGTCTTGGGTGGATTATATCCTTCCTGTTAGTTGTATGTCTTGTGTGGATCTATCCTTCCTGTTAGTTGCATGTCTTGTGTGGATCTATCCTTCCTGTTAATTTTATGTCTTGTGTGGATCATATCCTTCCCGTTAGTTGTATGTCTTGTGTGGATCTATCCTTCCTGTTAGTTGTATGTCTTGTGTGGATCTATCCTTTATGTTAGTTGTATCTCTTGTGTGGATCTATACTTCTTGTTAGTTGTATGTCTTGTGGGGATCTATACTTCCTGTTAGTTGTATGTCTTGTGTGGATCTATCCTTCCTGTTAATTTTATGTCTTGTGTGGATCATATCCTTCCCGTTATTTGTATGTCTTGTGTGGATCTATCCTTCCTGTTAGTTGTATGTCTTGTGTGGATCTATCCTTTATGTTAGTTGTATCTCTTGTGTGGATCTATACTTCTTGTTAGTTGTATGTCTTGTGTGTATCTATCCTTCCTGTTAGTTGTATGTCTTTTTGGAATCTATCCTTTATGTTAGTTGTATGTCTTGTGTGGATCTATACTTCCTTTTAGTTGTATGTCTTGTGTGGATCTATCCTTCCTGTTAATTGTATGTCTTGTGTGGATCATATCCCTCCTGTTAGTTGTATGTCTTGTGTGGATCTATCCTTCCTGTTCGCTGTATGTCTTGTGTGGATCTATCCTTCCTGTTAGTTGTATGTCTTGTGTGGATCTATACTTCTTGTTAGTTGTATGTCTTGTGTGGATCTATCCTTCCTGTTAGTTGTATGTCTTTTTGGAATCTATCCTTTATGTTAGTTGTATGTCTTGTGTGGATCTATACTTCCTGTTAGTTGTATGTCTTGTGTGGATCTATCCTTCCTGTTAATTGTATGTCTTGTGTGGATCATATCCCTCCTGTTAGTTGTATGTCTTGTGTGGATCTATCCTTCCTGTTCGCTGTATGTCTTGTGTGGATCTATCCTTCCTGTTAGTTGTATGTCTTGTGTGGATCTACCTTTCCCGTTAGTTGTATGTCTTGTGTGGATCTATTCTTCCTGTTAGTTGTATGTCCTGTGTGGATCACATCCTACTTGTTAATGGTATGTCTTGTGTGAATCTATCCTTTATGTTAGTTGTGTGTGGATCTATCCCTCCTGTTAGTTGTTTTGTCTTGTGTTGATCTATCCTTCCCTTTAGTTGTATGTCTTGTGTGGATCTATCCTTCATATTAGTTGTATGTCTTGTGTGGATCTATCCTTCCTGTTAGTTGTATGTCTTGTGTGAATCTATCCTTTATGTTAGTTGTGTGTCTTGTGTGGATCTATCCCTCATGCTAGTTGTATGTCTTGTGTGGATCTATCCTTCCTGTTAGTTGTATGTCTTTTTGGAATCTATCCTTTATGTTAGTTGTATGTCTTGTGTGGATCTATACTTCCTTTTAGTTGTATGTCTTGTGTGGATCTATCCTTCCTGTTAATTGTATGTCTTGTGTGGATCATATCCCTCCTGTTAGTTGTATGTCTTGTGTGGATCTATCCTTCCTGTTCGCTGTATGTCTTGTGTGGATCTATCCTTCCTGTTAGTTGTATGTCTTGTGTGGATCTACCTTTCCCGTTAGTTGTATGTCTTGTGTGGATCTATTCTTCCTGTTAGTTGTATGTCCTGTGTGGATCACATCCTACTTGTTAATGGTATGTCTTGTGTGAATCTATCCTTTATGTTAGTTGTGTGTGGATCTATCCCTCCTGTTAGTTGTTTTGTCTTGTGTGGATCTATCCTTCCCTTTAGTTGTATGTCTTGTGTGGATCTATCCTTCATATTAGTTGTATGTCTTGTGTGGATCTATCCTTCCTGTTAGTTGTATGTCTTGTGTGAATCTATCCTTTATGTTAGTTGTGTGTCTTGTGTGGATCTATCCCTCATGCTAGTTGTATGTCTTGTGTGGATCTATCCTTCCTGTTAGTTGTATATCTTGTGTGAATCTATCCTTTATGTTAGTTGTATGTCTTGTGTGGATCTATCCTTCCTGTTAGTTGTATGTCTTGTGTGGATCTATCCTTCATGGTAGTTGTATGACTTGTGTGGATCTATCCTCATGGTAGTTTTATGTCTTGTTTCGATCTATCCTTACCGTTAGTTGTATGTCTTGTGTGGATCTATCCTTCCTGTTCGCTGTATGTCTTGGGTGGATTATATTCTTCCTGTTAGTTGTATGTCTTGTGTGGATCTATCCTTCCTGTTAGTTGTATGTCTTGTGTGGATCTATCCTTCATGTTAGTTATATGTCTTGTGTGGATCTATCCTTCCTGTTAGTTGTATGCCTTTTGTGGATCTATCCTTCCTGTTAGTTGTATGTCTTGTGTGGATCTATTCTTCCTGTTAGTTGTATGTCTTGTGTGGATATATCCTTCCTGTTCGCTGTATGTCTTGGGTGGATTATATCCTTCCTGTTAGTTGTATGTCTTGTGTGGATCTATCCTTCCTGTTAGTTGCATGTCTTGTGTGGATCTATCCTTCATAGTAGTTGTATGTCTTGTGTGGATCTTTCCTTCCTGTTAGTTGTATGTCTTGTGTGGATCTATCCTTCATATTAGTTGTATGTCTTGTGTGGATCTATCCTTCCTGTTACTTGTATGTCTTGTGTGGATCATATCCCTCCTGTTAGTTGTATGTCTTGTGTGGATCTATCCTTCCTGTTCGCTGTATGTCTTGTGTGGATCTATCCTTCCTGTCAGTTGTATGTCTTGTGTGGATCTATCCATCCTGTAAGTTGTATGTCTTATGTAGATCTATCCTTTACGTTAGTTGTATGTCTTTTGTGGATCTATACTTCCTGTTAGTTGTATGTTTTGTGTGGATCTATCCTTACTGTTAGTTGTATGTCTTGTGGGAATCTATCCTTTATGTTAGTTGTATGTCTTGTGTGGATCTATACTTCCTGTTAGTTGTATGTCTTGTGTGGTTCTATCCTTCCTGTTAATTTTATGTCTTGTGTGGATCATATCCTTCCCGTTAGTTGTATGTCTTGTGTGGATCTATCCTTCCTGTTAGTTGTATGTCTAGTGTGGATCTATCCTTTATGTTAGTTGTATCTCTTGTGTGGATCTATACTTCTTGTTAGTTGTATGTCTTGTGTGGATCTATCCTTCCTGTTAGTTGTATGTCTTTTTTGAATCTATCCTTTATGTTAGTTGTATGTCTTGTGTGGATCTATACTTCCTGTTAGTTGTATGTCTTGTGTGGATCTATCCTTCCTGTTAATTGTATGTCTTGTGTGGATCATATCCCTCCTGTTAGTTGTATGTCTTGTGTGGATCTATCCTTCCTGTTCTTTGTATGTCTTGTGTGGATCTATCCTTCCTGTTAGTTGTATGTCTTGTGTGGATCTATCCTTCCTGTTAGTTGTATGTCCTGTATGGATCACATCCTTCCTGTTAGTTGTATGTCTTGTGTGGATCTATCCTTCCTGTTAGTTGTATGTCCTGTGTGGATCACATCCTTCCTGTTATTTGTATGTCTTGGGTGGATTATATCCTTCCTGTTAGTTGTATGTCTTGTGTGGATCTATCCCTCCCGTTTGTTGTACGTCTTGTGTGGATGTATCCTTTATGTTAGTTGTATGTCTTGTGTGGATCTATCCTTTCCGTTAGTTGTATGTCTTGTGTGGATCTATCCTTCCTGTTAGTTGTATGTCTTGTGTGGATCTATCCTTCCTGTTAGTTGTATGTCCTGTATGGATCACATCCTTCCTGTTAGTTGTATGTCTTGTGTGGATCTATCCTTCCTGTTAGTTGTATGTCCTGTGTGGATCACATCCTTTCTGTTAGTTGTATGTCTTGTGTGGATCTATCCCTCCTTTTAGTTGTACGTCTTGTGTGGATCTATCCTTCCTGTTAGTTGTATATCTTGTGTGGATCTATCCTTCATGTTAGTTGTATGTCTTGGGTGTATTATTTCCCTCCTGTTAGATGTATGTCTTGTGTGGATCTATCCCTCCTGTTAGGTATATGTCTTGTGTGGATCATATCCTTCCTGTTAGTTGTATGTCTTGTGTGGATCTATCCTTCCCGTTAGTTGTATATCTTGTGTGGATCTATCCTTCATGTTAGTTGTATGTCTTGGGTGGATTATATCCCTCCTGTTAGTTGTATGTCTTGTGTGGATCGTATCCTTCCTGCTAGTTGTATGTCTTGTGTGGATCTATCCTTCCCGTTAGTTGTATGTCTTGTGTGAATCTATCCTTTATGTTAGTTGTATGTCTTGTGTGGATATATCCCTCAATGTTAGTTGTATGTCTTGTGTGGATCTATCCTTCCCGTTAGTTGTATGTCTTGTGTGGATCTATCCTTCTTAATAGTTGTATGTCTTGTGTGGATCTATCCTTCCTGTTAGTTGTATGTCTTGTGTGAGTCTATCCTTTATGTTAGTTGTGTGTCTTGTGTGGATCTATCCCTCCTGTTAGTTGTATGTTTTGTGTGGATCTATCCTTCCTGTTAGTTGTATGTCTTGTGTGAATCTATCCTTTGTGTTAGTTGTATGTCTTGTGTGGATCTATCCTTCCTGTTTGTTGTATGTCTTGTGTGGATCTATCCTTCATGGTAGTTGTATGACTTGTGTGGATCTATCCTTCATGTTAGTTGTATGTCTTGTGTGGATCTATCCTTCCTATTCGCTGTATGTCTTGGGTGGATTATATACTTCCTGTTAGTTGCATGTCTTGTGTGGATCTATCCTTCATGTTAGTTATATGTCTTGTGTGGATCTATCCTTCCTGTTAGTTGTATGTCTTGTGTGGATCTATCCTTCCTGTTAGTTGTATGTCTTGTGTGGATCTATCCTTCCTGTTAGTTGTATGTCTTGTGTGGATCTATCCTTCCTGTTAGTTTTATGTCTTGTGTGGATCTATCCTTCCTGTTAGTTGTATGTCTTGTGTGGATCTATCCCTACTGTTAGTTGTATGTCATGGGTGGATTATATCCTTCCTGTTAGTTGTATGTCTTGTGTGGATCTATCCCTCCCCTTTGTTGTACTTCTTGTGTGGATCTATCCTTCATATTAGTTGTATGTCTTGTGTGGATCTATCCTTCCCGTTAGTTGTATGTCTTGTGTGGATCTATCCTTCCTGTTAGTTGTATGTCTTGTGTGGATCTATCCTTCCTGTTAGTTGTATGCCTTGTGTGGATCTATCCTTCCTGTTAGTTGTATGTCATGTATGGATGACATCCTTCCTGTTAGTTGTATGTCGTGGGTGGATCTATCCTTCCTGTTAGTTGTATGTCCTGTGTGGATCACATCCTTCCTGTTAGTTGTATGTCTTGTGTGGATCTATCCCTCCTTTTAGTTGTACGTCTTGTGTGGATCTATCCTACCTGTTAGTTGTATCTCTTGTGTGGATCTATCCTTCATGTTAGTTGTATGTCTTGGGTGTATTATATCCCTTCTGTTTGTTGTGTGTCTTGTGTGGATCTATCCCTCCTGTTAGGTATATCTCTTGTGTGGATCATATCCTTCCTGTTAGTTGTATGTCTTGTGTGGATCTATCCTTCCCGTTAGTTGTATATCTTGTGTTGATCTATCCTTCATGTTAGTTGTATGTCTTGGGTGGATTATATCCCTCCTGTTAGTTGTATGTCTTGTGTGGATCGTATCCTTCCTGCTAGTTGTATGTCTTGTGTGGATCTATCCTTCCCGTTAGTTGTATATCTTGTGTGGATCTATCCTTCATGTTAGTTGTATGTCTTGGGTGGATTATATCCCACCTGATAGTTTTATGTCTTGTGTGGATCTATCCTTCCTGTTAGTTGTATGTCTTGTGTGAATCTATCCTAACTGTTCGTTGTATGGCTCAGAAGAATTGACCGCCGCTGTGGCGAATGTGTCGCGAGTGCGATTCGTAATCCCGCATACCGCCTTCTAAACACAGCTGCAGGCGATTTGGAAGCAGACTGCCTTGGTTTATTTCTTAACATGGAAGGAACGTATGTCGTCAAGAAAGCAGTGGCAAACTATTGAAAGTAAGATTTGCCTAGAAAATCCCGAACATCTAACCAATGCTGGGATTGACTGTGAGGTCCCGTAAAGGACAATCAACGATCTTGAAGTGTTTTTGCAGAATTGCATGTATCCTTTTCGTGGTATCTCAGTGTATCGCTATGCGTCCCATCTGTGCTGCTTGTACTTCTTCGGTTCAATGAATTCGTGTATGTTTCCTGGTGCATTGGTAATCTTTTAGAATGGAAAGCTAAGCTCCAGACAGATGCTGAACAGCAAACGCTTGAGAACATTAACCCCAATTTTGCTGCCAATTCCTGCAGCACTAACAAACGTGCAAACCAAGGCTCAGAATGAATGAAGAAACATGAGGGAAGTTTGTATAGGCGAATGAATACGAGTGCTCGTTCTTGAACATCCGGTGTGCTGGTGCCGAGGTAGTGGGTTCAATCCCTATATCAGTCAGTTGGACTAAAATGTTGACTTCTCGTCCTTGACTTGAAGTTGTAAATTACAAGTACCTCTGAGGTCGGAGTGGGTTTGCATGATGACGATTGACACTGGTAATAGGAAAGCTAATCCCCACGCAAACATCAGTCCAGTGCACTAGAAGTAGTAGCACGTGCACATGTTCATAGCAACCCAGCGCAAATAAAATAAAATAAAATAAAATAAAATAAAATAAAATAAAATAAAATAAAATAAAATAAAATAAACAAGAAACAGAGAAGATAGGCTTTGTTAGAACACAGCCACAATCGACAACATTGGACATATTCAGGTTGAAGCCTTCGTCAGCACACAACCCATAAGCATACATTGATACAGTTACATGAACAAATCTATATGGAAATATATGTAACAGTTCTGTTTTCTTTTTAAGTATTTAATCACTCATTTAAATGTAGTTTCAGTTGCCGCGGTAGTCCGGTGGATAGCACTCTTGCCTGCTGACCCGGTGGCCATGTGTTCGAATCTTAACTGAGGCGGACATTTAAAAAAAAAATACTTGACTAGGCTGCCAGGCCTACCCAATCTAAACCTGGCACCCCGGGAAGGTTAACCCGGTCACCAAATGCCCGCAGAATCGGATGTATCGGCCTAACGGCGTAAGAACGCAGCTCTGCTGTAAACTGGCACAACATAATCACGTCCGAAAAAGAAAAAAAAAACTCTCCGGATGAGCGCAGAAGA
The DNA here is from genome assembly GCA_014155875.1 of Cepaea nemoralis. Lineage (NCBI taxonomy): Eukaryota > Metazoa > Mollusca > Gastropoda > Stylommatophora > Helicidae > Cepaea > Cepaea nemoralis. Next base: position 78,513 of record JACEFZ010018825.1, on the reverse strand, counting down.
AGAGGAAGAAGAAACTGGCACCTGGAAATGTTCTGGGAAGTTAAGGTGGCCAGTAGGCCTATAACATTGACTAGATTGCGCATCGACTGTCGATTGGTCTGTTAAGGCAATGGTGATAGCACCATATACCCAATAACATGCATGTAAACTGGTCCTTTACCATTTTATAAATATATTTGTTGTAAAAATATTGTAACATATGCTATACATAAGGAACGTATGAAATGTGTATATCTATCAAGGATGTCTGTCTGTCTGTTTCTCTTTCCAACAAGTTGTCTGTCTGTATATCTGTCAATCCGTTCCTGCGTCCTTTCCGTCGTCCTGCCTATCTGTCTATTTGTCTAAATGTATGTCTGCCTTCTCCTGTGTGCCATTCTACGTGCTTGCCTGTCTGTCTGCCCGCTGTCTGTCTTTCTGCTTATCTGTCGGTCGCTCGATCTGAATGTTAGTCAGCCTGCTTGTCCTTTCGCCTGTAAATAGGAGCACATATAAATAATATATCCGTTTAGTTTAGTGTGTGTTATAGGACAGACAGAGAGGGAGAGACAGAGGGAGAGACAGAGAGAGAGAGGAGACAGACGGACAGACAGACGGACACAGACAAACACTTCCTTAGATAATTGTTGGTAGTTGTGTCATTAAAACCTTATGTCATGAAAACTGTATCATAGATATTAACATATATGGAATATATACTATTTCTGAGGGCGCTATTATACTAGAATTTTAGTTTCAGCAACAGATATTGAAACAATGATCCCGTAATGCGGCAGGAATTGTCTAAATAGTTCTCTTGCTTCCATTTTGCTTAAAATATAAATAGAAATACTACAGTTTGGATCAGAAATATTAGTTTGAAAAGCTAGTTGCATGTCCTTTAAGCACGTCGCAATCAGTCCAGGTTCTTATTAGCTGTGATTTTCTAGGCAATTTGTACGTTTAGTATTTTGTCATTACTTTCCAAACCCCTGACGCTTATTGTGTTGTTTGTCCATCAAGAATGATGATGACCATTCTCTTGATCCAGTGAGGTTGAAAGTATGATGCCGTGAGTTCTAAGATGGCTGGTAAGGCCTATTTTGGCTCGAAATGTTCTTTGACAATGTGGGCAAAAAGAATGCTTGACGTTCGAAGAGGAGGATCTCCTTCAGTGGTTTTTCTGTCCAGCCTTTTATTTTTCACAGTTCTTGCAGTTCTGTTTGCTTCACAAGTGACTGCACCCTTGCGTAATGATGTACGCCACGAATTTCGGTCTTCGGCAGCAGTCTCCCAACTGTCGTTATGAATTCCACAAGCTTTTAGTGAGATCTTCAGAGTGTCTTTAAAGCGTTTCCCCTGAACGCCTTGGGAGCGTTTACTACAACGCAGCTCGCAGTAAAAAATCGTTTACGGGAGCCTGTGATCTGACAATCGAGTCAAGTGACCAGCCCAGCGAATCTGATTCCTCATTAGTAGAGTGTGGATACTGGGCATGGACGCTCTTTCTAGGCCTTAAGTGTCTGGGATTTTGTCTTGCCATTTAGTCTTCAATATCTTCATAAGACAGGCTGTGTGGAAGTTGTTTAATTTCCTAGCGTGTTGCTGGTAAACAGTCCAAGTTTCACAAGCATATAGCAGTGTGGATAATACGACTGCTTTGTAGACTTTCAGCTCTTTTGCAGGCTTATTCCATTTCTGTTCCACACTTTCTTGTACAGTCTGCCAAAGGCCACGCTGCCTTTGGAGATTCTTGCATTCGCGTCATCATCAATTGTGGCAGCTTGGGATACAGTGCTGCAAAGATAGGTGAATTTGTCCACAACACCTAGTCTATGACCATTCACCTTGATATTCGGCACGGTGTGATTTATCCCTGGAGCTGGCTGATGCAAAACTACAGTAAGTTAATATTGAGCCCAAAGTTGGCACAGGCATATGACGCTTATACAATTGTGGAAACGGTCTGCTCCCAAATGGTTATTTCTGATTTCAAGCACGGTGTGTTACGATGTTGAGACTGCGCTCGCTAACCCCAAACCATAGGCACCGACTTGTGTTTACTAATTTATTAATAAATGAGAGTAAGACAACAAGTTGAATGAGAATTGCATGCTTTGTGGGCATGTAGAGAGAAACACAAAGAATATCCAAAGCGTTCTGTGGCAGAAGAATATTTCCAATGTACATAGATTGTCAGTGGCATTATGTAGTTATGACACGCACGCACGTACGCACGCACGCACAGGCAGGCAGGCAGGCAGGCAGGCAGGCAGACAGAACGACAGACCGACCGACCGACGGCCGGTGGACGGACGGACGGACGGACGGACAGACAGACAGACAGACAGAGAGACAGAGAGACAGACATACATAATGAAAGGAGGGCGTCCCGGATGAAGTCGTAGTGGTTGACGAGCAGGGAGACGAACATATACCATTGTAGACACCTTGGGCATAAGGGTGCGTCGAGCGGGAGAACTGGAGAGATCGAGAGGCTTTTCTCCCGTGGTGGTGAGTGTGACATTTTGTAAAGGTCCTGCTACACAATGATGATGATGATGATGATGATGATGATGATGATGATGATGATGATGATGACGACGACGACGACGATGATGATGATGATGATGATGATGATGATGATGATGATGATGATGATGAGGATGAGGATGATGATGATGGCTAGCTTATTGGGGCATTAGAGATGTGGGGATACCAACAAGCGAAAACAAGCAGTTGTACTAAAATATTGATCAATGAAGCGGTTTACGAGAAGATACCATTCACAAAAAGGACTTCTATATGCAATAGTAAAACCAAACCATTCAGGATGTGGCCATTCTTTGATATGAAGAAATACCAAAGGTATCGTTAAAATACCATGAAGGAGGAGGGGAAATAGAAGAAGAAGAAGAAGAAGAAGAAGAAGAAGAAGAAGAAGAAGAAGAAGAAGAAGAAGAAGAAGAAGAAGAAGAAGAAGAAGAAGAAGAAGAAGAAGAGGAGAGGAGGAGGAGGAGACAAGAAAGAGGATTAGAGGCAAAAGAGGGAAGCAGGATAAGGAAAGGAGGTAGCAGTGGGAAGGAGGAGGCAATCCATAGAGGGGGGATAAGGAGGAGGAGCAGGAGAAGAAGATGACAAGAAAAAGGATAGAGGCAAACGCGGGAAACAGGATCATGAAAGGAGGTTGCAGGGAGAAGGAGGAAGAAAATGATTAAGAGATGGAAGAGGGGACGCAGACGTGTTTCCAAGGCACAAGAGCTGGGTTCTATACTGGCCAAGACCTATTGACGCATCCTCGTCGAGCGTTCTGGGCAACAGGTCCCTTTGGGGTCGTGGCTGTAGTCAGTAGGATCGCCGATTCCTCCGAAGTCGGAGAGTGTCTGCCTGCACGGCGAGGAACAACCAGTCTGCACACCAATAAGATAGACAGGGACAACGGATACTCACGCAAACCTCAGGTCCTGTATGACATAACAGTGATGTTGGACAAGTTTTCATCCGGCATACAGGACTTCGCGCTGGAGTTGATAGCCAGCGAACACAAGCAAGCAAGCAAACAAGCAGATGGAGGAGAAAGAAGAAGACGACGAAGAAACAGAAACACATATACCAAATATTGTAAATGGCAAATTCTGGTTTGACTTTTGACGATGAAAATAAGAATAATAATGGTAATAAAACAGCTAATTCTTTCCACCCCTATCCATAACTGCGCATACAATGCATGAAACATCTTTTAAAATACGTTTCGTCCACTGAATTTAAATTTACCGGCATCCATGACTACCTAGATTAGATTCTACAATATGCAAAAGAATGTGACAAGCACTTATTTGCAAAGTGGTGATTAATAGAATTATGTAACACTTGAGTCAACATAATAGATCATTCATAGGATTAATGAACCCGTTTTCGAATGACAGTTATCGTATGCTTCAAATAATCTCTAGGGGGAATCCGCCATTGTATTAAGAAATGAATCCTCCTACATATCTTAACTTTGATGTGACCTTCAGTAGTTATGTGAATTTGAATAAGAATGTTTTTACAAGCGTCACACAAATATATTTTCCCAGTTTAGTATCTAATCGTGTTCTCTCAGGTTATGTGAATTTTACAAAAGTACATAATCATGTACATATAAATGCATTATCCAAATTTAAATAAGCTGTCTATCGGTCTAGCTCATTTAGATCCATCTATTTTTTGATTAAACATGTTTCATCCAGCACATCTGTACCTAAGTTTTGTTTAATGGTTTGTAACTGTTCATGTCAATCCTCATTGTTCCTTCTGATGAAAAGCGGAATGGTTAACGAACATTTGTTAACACTTAGAATCCCAATAAGGGTGTGATATCAGAACAGTTACAGGGAACCTGTGGTTAAGGGGTTGTGATGTGCGCCTCCGGATTAGCAGGTAGATGGTTCGATCTCAGCTCGTCACTTGTACCTTGTGGTGTCGATGTGAAGTATAAACAGCGGGAGAGTGCCCGTCCATCATCTCATCTTGTTCCTCTTGTACCTTGTGGTGTCGATGTGAAGCATAAACAGAGGGAGAGTGCCCGTCCATCATCTCATCATGTTCCTCGTGTACCTTGTTGTGTTGAGGTGAAGCATAAACAGCGGGAGAGTGCCCGCCCATCATCTCATCTTGTTCCTCTTGTGCGTTGTTGTGTCGAGGTGAAGCATAAACAGCGGGAGAGTGCCCGCCCATCATCTCATCTTGTTCCTCTTGTGCGTTGTTGTGTCGAGATGAAGCATAAACAGCGGGAGAGTGCCCGTCCATCATCTCATCTTGGTCCTCTTGTGCGTTGTGTGTCGAGGTAAAGCATAAACAGCGGGAGAGTGCCTGTTCATCATCTCATCTTGTTCCTCTTGTGCGTTGTTGTGTCGAGGTGAAGCATAAACAGCGGGAGAGTGCCCGTCCATCATCTCATCTTGTTCCTCTTGTGCGTTGTGTGTCGAGGTAAAGCATAAACAGCGGGAGAGTGCCTGTCCATCATCTCATCTTGTTCCTCTTGTGCGTTGTGGTGTCGAGATGAAGCATAAACAGAGTGAGAGTGCCCGATTATGGGCTTAATATATCGCGACTCCCATGGATTCTGTTATTCCCTCTGTCCATCGTTTACATGGTCGGCCTCTTCTTCTGGTTCCATTTGGTCTGTTCATCATTGCTTGTTGCTGTATACTATTAGTTGGTAGCCTTGTTACATGGCAAAACCATTTAACTTGCTGTTTTCTTATGAAATGTAGCACTGCTATAACCTCCATTTTAGTAATGTTTTTTTTTTTTTTTTAATTTCTGATTTTCTCTCTTCTTGATACATTGAGTATTCTTCTCAGGAATTTCATTTCCGTTGTTGTAATGTTTCTTTTCTCAGCCTAGGACTGATAAATTTTGTTTTCCAAGAACTACTAGTGTCAAAATTTATATCACGCAAACATCAGACCGGTACACTAAAAGTAGCAGCACGGGTATGGATTACGTGTGACAGGTTGGCCCACCTCTCAGATAGTTTTTTTTTAGATGGAGATAGCCCTCAGTAAACCCCTCTATGTATCCTGTATTCTTTTTTATTTTTATCTATATTTGCAAATATGAGATAAAATCGTCTTTGGTTAGTGTATTTATATACATAAAACTATAGAGAGAGTTAAATACTATTTCTTCTTATAGTTAGAAGTAGATGTAGGGTAGATTTCGTTTACAAGCCAAGAAATCAAGTCAGGCTGAATTTTATATTCAGGTTTGGCTGTGAATAATAATTTGGCCACAGGAAGGGAACTCTCCTGGATGAGAAGTTAACTTCCGGTAGCACCCTAACCTCTGCCATTTTCTGACAGCAGGCTGGAAAGAGAAGGAGCTATCACGTCAATTGGCTAAAATTGAACACCTGTCTGTGTTTAAACATATTTTATTGCTGGCTCTTGTTAAGCCGAAAAACCCTCTAAAACATAGAAAAGCCAATGATAGTCTCCACTCCCGATAGGCCAGTCAAAATCTAGTTGCAGGGTGAGTTAATAATAATTTTGTTAAATATTTTTCTGTGTGTCAATCTGCCGGCAAAATCTAAAGGCCATGCCAATCGATAATAGATACTATTAATTAAAACTAGTGTTAGTTAACTAATAGTAGAATTAGGACCATGTTTGTGCCATGTGGCTTGCCGACAAGGGTAAAACGCAAAGCTCGTCACATGTGGCATTAAAAACATGGATAAATTACATTACGTGATTCTCGAAATTAGGTATCCGCCTGCGGAAGGACACCTGAGTTAGTCAGTAGACGATTAGAGTTAAGATAATTTAATTATGTGCTTAACTTCGGAACTAGCGTATTTCTCTAGATAAAATACTTATTAGTTGAAGGAATTAGTTCAGAGAGTGAATAAGTTACAATTAATTATTCTTTATTAATCTCTATCTTGCCCATAGTCAGATTACTACCATGTGGTCCAATATGGCCCACTTAACAAAGTTCAAACTAGGGGTGTACCGGATTTCGGCTCCGGCTCCGGCAAATCCGGAATCCGGCCATTTTTACAAATCCGGCTTCGGCTCCGGCTCCGGTCCAGTTTTGCCGGATTTAGGCCGGATTTGTGTTGCCTAGTCACGTGAATTTTCTGTACATGTTTCATGAGGCCACGTCGAATTTTAGGCAATAGCACAGTAGCACTTCCGGTTTACTATTTCTCGCTGATGTAAATAAGAATTTTAAGAAAAAAACACTCATTTTGAATTTTAATGGTGCATTACTTCATGAGTTTGTGGGACTTGAATATTTATGTTCGTAAATTTCTTTGGTCTTGCCCATAAAATAAAATGGCATCAAAATCTAAGTCATACAGCGCCGTTTGGGATTACTTCAAGGTTAAAGACGATGATTCAGCGAAGGTAATATGTAAGTTGTGTGACATACAGTTATCGCGTGGACGATCAGATCGCCCCAAAGACTTCTCAACATCATCAATGCAGACCCATTTGCGATCGATGTACAAGAAAAGCTATGACGAAATGATGGAAAGGAAAGCATCACTGAAGGCCAGTGTATTGGCGAAAACATCTATGATGAATCTGGGACCGTGTTTGCACAAAGCAAGCAGCAGTACCCAGCAGTCAATTGTGCAGGCATGGGACCGGGCCAAAATTTGGGACATCAACAGTCCCAATGCTAAACGCATTCATGCTGCCGTAGCCCGAATGATAGCCATAGATATGGAGCCTTTTCAAGTAGTGGAACGACCAGGTTTCAGAGAGTTGATGCAAAAAATGGAAAAAAGGTATCAATTGCCTTCAAGAAAGTACTTTGCTGAACATATCATTCCTGACATGTGTAAACGTCTGAAGGTAAAAATTGCAGCAATGATATCTGACACTGATTACATATCATTCACAACAGATACGTGGACAGCTGAACACACCACTCAGTCATTTATGGGCCTCACTGGCCATTGGTTAACAGACTCCTTCGCTCTCCGCAGTGTAGTCTTCCATTGTACTGAATGTGATGAACATCACACGGCCACAAACTTGCTTGCACATTTTGAAATGATGCTGGATGAGTGGTCAATTGCACGTGAGAAGTGCCATGTTGTTGTGAGAGACAATGCATTCAACATTGCCAAATGCTTTCGTGATGGCAGCTATTCAAGTGTTGGATGTTTTGCACACACACTGCAGCTGTGTGTGCGTGATGGTCTTTAGAGTCAAAAGTATGTTGCTGGCATCATCAGTACTGGAAGAAAATTGGTAGGACATTTCAAACACTCTTCTTCAGCAATCAGTCGTTTGCATGAACTTCAAAATAAATTAAACCTACCATAACATCAGCTTATCCAGGACGTGACAACACGATGGAACTCAACGTTCTATATGTTACGACGTCTGTTAGAACAACGGCGCAGCATCAGCCTGTACTGTGTTGAAAATTATGAAATTGATTCGGTAACTGGGCTAACGGCACAACAGTGGGCAGTCACGGAGAATGTGGTAGCTACTTTGGCACCATTTGAAGAAATCACACGTGAAATAAGTGCAGCTCAGGCATCAATATCAGTTGTGATCCCATTAGTGAAAACACTCATGGCTTTCCTCCAGAAAGAAGGTAGTGATGCTGGGATCAAAACTATGAAAGCAGCCCTGCTTGAAGCTGTTAGCAGCAGATTTGCGGACATTGAATCCAACAGTATTTACACCTGTGCCACACTACTGGATCCTCGATTCAAGCTGTGCTTCTTCTCCGAACGTGGTAGAAGTGATGCACGAGCCCATCTGCTGTTAGCAGCTAACTCCATTATTGATTCAGCAAACACAGTCAGTCCACAGGATCCATCAGCTACTATTAGTAGCAGTAGTACTAGTGTTTTGACTTCTGTGAGCACTGCCACACAGTACGAGTCCAGCCTATGGAGCTGTTTTGACACAATTGTCGAGGAAAATCCCACCGCAGATCGTTCTGCAAGTGCCGAAGGCAACAGCATTAACACTGAGGTGACACAGTACCTGTCAGAGCCACTTCAAACTCGACAGTCAGATCCAGTTTCATGGTGGCATGCCAATAAGCAAAGATTTCCAAGCATGGCTAGACTGGCGCAGGTATTTCTTGCACCACCACCTACAAGTGTGCCATCGGAAAGGCTGTTCAGTACCGCAGGAGACATTATCACTGACCACCGTAGTAGCCTTTTACAAGAAAATGCGGAGACGTTGATTTTCCTGAAATACAACTCGTCTCTTCTTGACTCTGAGAGTTCAACTTCACAGCCATAATGAAGACTGACTGAAATAGTGAAATTACTAAATGAATGTATTTCAATAATTTCAATCTGTTCAGTGTACTGTTGTTGTGAGTTGTAACTGAGCTGATAATTTGCCAACTGAAAACAATGTGAAAACTAAAAACTGAAACTGAAAACTAACAATTAAAATTACTAAATTAGCATTATGTACTTATGTATTATGTTTCATCTTGAACTTATGGAACTTAATATTACTTAATTACTTATTCTACTGTGAATGTAATTATTTTACATTTAAATGATTTAATATGAGTATATGTCATCATTGTCATGTCTATAGTAATGAACTGCAGTAATGAACAGTCGAGTGACTCCACTCACCTAAGTCAAGTGATGTAGTATGTTATTTTATTTTTATTTTTTTATTTGTAAATCCGGCTCCGGCTCCGGCTCCGGCCGGATCTCACTTCATAAATCCGGCCAAATCCGGCTCCGGCCGGATTTCAAACATTTGAATCCGGTACAGCCCTAGTTCAAACCTTGGGGGAATTCTCCAACCCTAATATTGTTCTTGTGTATAGTGAAAGTAATCTTATACCTAGCTAAGAAATCTTCTAGATAATTTATTATGTTTTAATTAATATAAGGAAGACTTGCTAGTAGTACAACTCTTTAAGTGAACTTGGGGTGTTTCATTGATTTTAATGGTTCACTCGTGTACATCGTGAAGATATAGTTGTTGTGTGTGATTTCATTTCATTCTATGGAATTCATCAATATGTGATGTTAATTCATCGTGTGGAGTGTAGTTTGTGTGTTTCCATACTTAGAAAATGATGTGTGGTGTTTCAGCTATTTAATGATTTGTTAATGTATATGTGACGTCGGAGTTGTGGCGTCTGAGTTTCATTCCATTGAAGTCATCCTATATGTACTGTTAAGTCATTATGTGAATTGTGGTTCATGTTTCCATGATTAATCATGACTTAAAATATATATTTGGAATGTGGTCTTTGACGTAGAGCATTGTGATTGTACATGTTTGATCTAAATATCAACAGAGAGAATAGGATATCATTTGTGTGCTGTTTCCATTAGATCAGTGTGCTGTTGTAGATTTCAGATAAGGAATCAAAATGTGTAAATTGAAATAATACATGCTATTGAAATTTATGAGACAAGCATGCCATGCAGGACAATGACATGGCCAAAAGAATTTACAATTCTGTCTTGAAGGATTATTCACTCCTTCTCACTGTCATTCACAGAGCCTGCACCCTGATCATCTGTAGCCGTAGTCACGACCGGTGTTTGAGCTACGAACCACTCACTTGATGCAGCAGAGAGTGGAGTCCATACCCCGATCCAGTCAGCACTGACAGCTTACCATCCAGGAGGCTAAGGATTATCAGATGAGTGGCCACCCACCCGTTTGCCACTGCACAGCAATCAAAATTTGTCCACTATAATCTAGCAATCTAGGATTATATCCTCTAGCTGAACATTATCTTGTAGAAAGTTCAGGGGCCTGCGTATCTCCTATGTGTCAGTGAGTTCCCAGTGGGGCTCACGTAGTGTTCTTTAGGATTAAACGTTATGTTATATTTGTAATTTTAACAACTGCGTCTGTCATTATAGGATTAGCATTAGCATCATCAGATTGTGTGACGAGTGAAAGGACTACATCTATACTTATCATTCTGTCTTATCTCCTGTTGTGTGAGAATACATTAGGCAGTGGGGGCTCATTATTCTTCCAGGCACGTTAGCAGGAATAACTTGACATACTGTCTTCGTGTGTTAGTACAGTTAGTCGTCCTAACTTTCCGCCTGGCACTGTTTAGAAGTAGTGATCCATTCTGGGACTTTGATAATCATTCTTCTAGAATTGCGAGCCATTTGATCGCTTCTTCAGCAGTGGTTAGATTCTCTATTCGTAGAAGTCTAGTTAGTATCTACTTTGATCCAATTCCATCCTAGTAGAATACGATACGCGACACTACGCTTGAGTTCAAAGCGCGCAAATGAAAAAAAAAATCTCTGTATGTAGGTAATAGATGTCAGAACACAGAGAACGGAAACTCTCCGTCCGTTGACTAACGAGGTATCCGTTGGCAACTAGATGCCTCCGACATTTAATGCAGGACGCTTGGGGCAGCCATTGTTTCTCCTTGAAATCTGAGAAAGTCACACGTTCAGCAAGAATTGCTCTCTTCGTCATTTAGTGCAGTGGTTTTCAACCTGTTTTGGCCCATGCACTCTTTATCATATGTTCAGAATGTCATTCCCCA